>JAFBJW010000152.1:816518-1276386 GCA_016785235.1 Pseudorhombus dupliciocellatus | reverse complement strand
TTTTTTTTTGTATTTTTAAAGTTTATCATAGAAGGGGCAGTCATAAATTTTGATCTTCATTACTCATTTTTCATGTCTTAATTTAATAATTTGTCATTTTCCATAATATATATTTTAGCCCTTTTATCAAAAACCTCAAATAGTCTTTTTTTTTTTTTTTTTTGTATTTTTAAAGTTTATCATAGAAGGGGCAGCCATTAATTTTGATCTTCATTACTCATTTTTCATGTCTTAATTTAATAATTTGTCATTTTCCATAATATATATTTTAGCCCTTTTATCAAAAACCTCAAATAGTCTTTTTTTTTTTTTTTTTTGTATTTTTAAAGTTTATCATAGAAGGGGCAGCCATTAATTTTGATCTTCATTACTCATTTTTCATGTCTTAATTTAATAATTTGTCATTTTCCATAATATATATTTTAGCCCTTTTATCAAAAACCTCAAATAGTCTTTTTTTTTTTTTTTTTTGTATTTTTAAAGTTTATCATAGAAGGGGCAGCCATTAATTTTGATCTTCATTACTCATTTTTCATGTCTTAATTTAATAATTTGTCATTTTCCATAATATATATTTTAGCCCTTTTATCAAAAACCTCAAATAGTCTTTTTTTTTTTTTTTTTTGTATTTTTAAAGTTTATCATAGAAGGGGCAGCCATTAATTTTGATCTTCATTACTCATTTTTCATGTCTTAATTTAATAATTTGTCATTTTCCATAATATATATTTTAGCCCTTTTATCAAAAACCTCAAATAGTCTTTTTTCTTTTTTTTTCCATTTTTCTGTTTTTTTTTTTTTTTTCATAAAAGGGGCAGTCATACATTTTGATCTTCATTACTAATTTTTCATGTCTTAATTTAATAATTTGTCATTTTCCATAATATATATTTTAGCCCTTTTATCAAAAACCTCAAATAGTCTTTTTTTTTTTTTTTTTTGTATTTTTAAAGTTTATCATAGAAGGGGCAGAAAGGGCAGGGCTTTGTAAATAATTTGGGAGGTGCAGCTGCAGAGGGCTCTGCTTCTCAGCACTGTGACAATGGGAAGGAAGTTATTATGAACCTATTGGCGAATATGATATGAAGCAACGCAGCAACGATACAAAAGAAAAAGTTGAATGTATTTTGGGCATACCGATTTAATCTCAATGAGGTTTGTTTCACATCTGTCACCTTTTATGTTCCTCATCAGTGTCTAAGGCACTTTTGAAAAAACATAGTTAACTGTTAACATTTGAATGAAGGGCAAAGGGTCGACCGGCCTTATCTGAGTATTAAAAAAACATCAATCAACTTGGGCTCAAGTTGAGAGGATTCAATTAGAGAAACTTCCTGGTTTCAACTCGCACAATCACGGCACAGACAAACCTCATTGTGTTTCATCTTAACGTTTTATTATAACAAACATGTCACAGAGCTGCAAATTAGAAGTTAATATCCGAGGGCACCAACAGTTCAGAGGAGGCAGCCATATAATTAGGCTTGAGTCCTCCACAGGTCGGACCTCGGCTTCCCCCCTCCCTTTTTTTCCCATTTCATCTCTGCTGCATCAAATTAGGTTTCCCCAAAATATAATAGAGAAGGTAAAGACATTTTAAAAACCAAAATGGTTAATAATTTCCATTTTCTTAAATCCAACCACCTGGATAAAATATATAATCTGCATGGTTAACAGTCTTATGTTTGAATAAAAGGATAAAAAATAATATTAGTAACAATTCAGTTGTCTAAAAAAGGATCTAAATCTATTAAGAAGAAATTTGAAATTTGAGTATCTCTCTATATTCCGACTGGAGATAACATTTGTCAAAACTATTTTTCTTGGACACAAAAGATATTATAACATCGTCCTCAAAAATAAATCAACACAATGTAGTTTTTTTTTTTTTTACCTCAGAATTGACGAATTTAAAACCTGGAGTCACGTTATGGATCTGGTCGTTCAGGAGCATTTGTATGGCACGAGAGAAAAATACATTGTAAGGAACAGAGTGGAAGGAGCATCAGAGCTGCTTGACCTGTGGCGAGAGCAGAAAGATACAAAAGGATGACAGACAGATAGTGACCTGGTTGAATTCTCAGGAGGATGGTAAAAAAATTAATGTATATTTTAACATGTCTTTGCCCCGGTTAATCAGGGAGAGAGAAAGTGAAGCAACAGTTGTCACCATCATTTTTTTGGTTTTAAACACCTCGTCCATCCTGGCTCACATGTTATGCAGCAGATGAAATATATTTATCCAGATGGTTAATGAAGTAAAAAATATGAAAAACAAACTGAAAGGGTTCAGAACAAACGTTAAGTGCTAAATAACCTTACTGACTGACTCAGCTCTGTGACGTGATTGTAATAATACAAACTGGGACTCAGCACAAACACTGAAATGTAGTGAGAAGATCATTATTTTCAGTCTTTACTTCTAATCAAAGTACACATGTAGATCTAAGCTGTAACTACTGAGTGAACACTTAAATGTTTCCAGTAAGAGCTTTTTTTCCCTGTTGGTTTCCAGTTAAAAATTCATGTGCAGTTCTGTGCATTCTCCAACATGTCCAGTCGGATTATGACCGAATTATGAACCAGTGAGGTCAACAGCGCAGCGCAGTTAACCTCATGAGCTCTGAGATTCTGACATGAAACCTCAGAGAGACATTCCTTCGTTAATCGTTGAGATGAAGTAACAGAGAAAATAAAAACTTTTTTGTCACAGTAATACATTTTCAATTTAGTCCACTTTGTTGTATTGCAAGCCCCGAGATGTTAGTGGTTCCTGTAGTGTTGCAGTCCTTACATCAGAGGGTGGTGTTGTGACGCCGACAGATGAACCAGGACGAGCAGCTTGCTGAATGAGAGTAAGGCAGAAATGTTCGTTGGCCCCTGTGACGCTCCAGGCCTGGAGCTTTCACCCGGGGGAGGGCGGTGGAGTTTCCCTGCAGTGTTAACTGATACAAAAAGGGCAGAGGCACTGCCGGGGCACTCTGCCGAGGGTCGCTTGGTGGGGGGGAGGGTCACAGGTGAATAAGATGAATAGGGGGGGGGGGGGGGGACGAGGGGGGGGGAGAATAGGGGGGGGGGGGGTGACGAGGAGGAGGGAAAAGCAGGGAATGAGTGAAGCTGGAATCACTCCGCGCTGGGGATTGGAGTCTCGCTGAAGTCGCTGGCGCGGCTATCGGCGTCGTCGTCTGACAGGTCGACAGACGCACCGTCCAGGTTGAGGTTGCGGCGGCCTGAGCGGCTGGAGGAGAAGCTGCTGACTGGTCCTCCACGCCTGGTTAAGGAAAAACAATTACACATCTTAAACCTTTGTTCAGTACAACTTCCATAGGATGTAGGTAATGGGAAAATGGCTAAAACGAAGATGTGCTGGAGCTATTTAAATGCATGGAATTAAGACACAACAGAACTTTAATCCACATGCTGCATTTGAAGTTAGAAGTTCAGGACACGTCTGATATGCAGACAGAATTTCATCAGTTCTAAAGTTGTGACTCAGAGGGAGCATAGCAGAGTCGTCCTCGTACCTCAGTCGGTTCTTGAGCGAGTTGACCTCCCGGGTGAGGCCCTCGCTGGCCTCGGTGGCGTCATCCAGCTCCCTCTGCAGCTTCCTGCGGGAGGCGTTGGCCCTCGTCGCTTCCTCCTCTGCCTCCTCCAACTGACGCTTCAGCTGCTTCATACGAGAGTTGGCTTTCTCCATCTGACAGGAAGATGAACGTGGTGAGAGGTTGTTGAACCATCCAAAGTCAGCGTGAACCTTTCATGCAAATCCATCGGCTCATCGTGAGGTAATACCTGCTCTTTGAACTGATCGGCATGACGACGCTCGTCCTCCACTTGCATCATCACCTCCTTCAGTTTCTTCTCTGTGCGACGAACGATTTTGTTGGCTGCTGCTCTCTCCCTGGAAATTTAAAACCAGACTTTAAAAAAAAAAACTTGCAAAACATGATAAATCTTCCCCTTTAAATTTAACCATCATTACAGTCAGGAAATGTTAACAATGACTTCTTGGACACATACTTGACTTCCTGCTCCAGCTGCTCCTCCAGCTGTAGAAGCTTGGCCTCCTGGGCAGCGATGGCCGCTTTAAACTTGGACTTGACCGTCCCCTCCAACTCTGCCAGCTTCACTTTCAAATCCTGCATTTGTGATAAAATAATAATGAGAAATGAGAAACTAGAAGAAGCGCTGAGCATCTGCTGTGACAGATGAAGCTCAGATGGAATATCAGACAGTTGATGTTACAGGTTATGTTCTCTGTGTGACGGAAGATGTTTTCCTGTGGTAACAAGCTGCGCCGCCACCCTCAGAAACTGCTGCGTGAATATTCATGTGTGAAAATGTAACGAGCTGCACAGGACCTTGTTCTGTCGCTCCATCTGTTGTCGAGCGTTCTCACTCTTCTGTGCAGTGCTGCGCTCTCCGGTCAATTCAGTGTTCAGGCTTTCCACCTTAAAAAAGAGACAGAGGCGTGTTGATGTTAAGTCGTTGTCAAGTTATGTGTTGATTCTTTTGTTCCCTTAACTTGAAAAGGGATGAACAGGCAGATCAGGACATCTTGCACCCTTCATTTTGGTTGTTCTGATTTGGTATTTTGACATGAACAAAGAATTTTCAGGTGAATTACAGGGGAAAAACCGTCAGTCACTTCGGAGTTTCAGCGATTCTCTGCAAAATGAGTTTGTAGATTTGTAGATTGTAGAATAAATGAGATTATAGGCGATGAAAGCTGCAAGTTGGTCTTTCCATTTTTGGCTTGACAGTCATTTACCTAATTTACAGGACAAAATTAGCTAAACTGCAGAAACCACGCTACCTGCATTGTGGTTTTCCTGAAGCGGTCGTTGAGCATCTCCATGTTCCCCTGCTCCTCCTCCAGCTCCTCCTCCAGCTGCGTAATGCGCGCCTCCAGCCTCCTCTTCTCCTCCAGCAGCGACGACCTGACACACATTTCCACAAATTACATTTCTCTTCTGACAACTGAATTCCCATTTACACCCGGACAGAAACAAATAACCGGCGCTCAAATATTAATGTGAAGATCCAGATTAAGTGGCACTGACTTTCCAGAGACGCTGTTGGAGATCTCGTCAGCGAGCTCATCTCTCTCCTGCTCAGCATGTCGCCGGGCTCTCTCTGATGCAGCATGGTCCTGCACACACACACACACAGGGGAATTTATATCTCCCATGTTTGCGGATCTGTAGCGAAGAAAATTTAAATTCAGGATCTCCACCTCCTGCAGCTGTAAGATTTCAGCTTCTAGACTCTTGAGTTTCTTCTCGTTCTCTTTGGACTGGGTAAAGATCTCGTCCCTGGAGGCTCGTGCATCCTCCAGCTCCCTCTGATAGTCCTTCATCTGAGCCTGCAGGAGGACACAAACAACGTGGAGTGGAGAGATAAGCAACAGAGCTGCTGAGAGCAGTTTTTAGTGCTCCAATCTGCGTATACCTGTAGTTTGCGGAGCTGTTTGATGGCCTCCTCCCTCCCTTTGTTGGCAGCTTCGATCTGTCCCTCCAGCTCGTTCAGGTCCATCTCCAACTTCTTCTTGGCAGCGACAGACAGAGTTCGCTGCTTCCTCTCATCCTCCAACTCTGCCTCCATCTCACGCACCTGAAGGGAAACACAGCACGTCAGGTTAAATCCTGTGTACATATTATTATTGAAGGACTCTGATATCGGCCTTGTGCCCCCTTGTGTACCTGTTTGACCAGCGCCCTCTTCTTTTCCTCTCCCTGCTCGTCTCTGGCCTGCACGTCTCGGTCAAACTGGGCCTTCATAGCCTGCATGTTGACCTCCAGACGCAGTTTGGCATCCTCTGTGGCCTGCAGCTCGTCCTCCAGCTCCTCCAGCTGAGTCCTCATCTCCTCCACCTGCTGCTCCAGCACACGCTTGGACTTCTCCAGTTCGTGGACCTGTTCAGCGTGAGGTAACACAGAATACGTCAAGCAAATAAGTCACATGAAGTCAGACTGAGGGTGCTTCAACAACAAGGTGTCAGCAGTGTCATTTAGGAGGTCAAAGGTCACTCACATTCTTTCCTACGTCGTCCTTTGAGCTCATCAGGTCCTCCATTTCAGCACGGAGCTGCTTATTAAACCGCTCCAGTTCCTCTTTAGCCTCCAAAGCCTCCTCCAGAGCTCTGGCCATGGACAGAGCCTTGGTGTCCTTCTCTCGGGCCTCTGCCTCGGCCCGGTCACGCTCCTCAGCGTAACGAGCTGAGATGGTCTTCTCCTCAGCCAGCATCTGTGCAGACAGAGACACAGCGGCCATGGCACATCTGGAAACACTCTACAGCCTCAGTCTATCCTTTCTGAAGGATACACTGGATAGTGTACCTGGTCAAACTTCTTCTGCTTCTTCTCCAGGTTGGAGACAATATGTCTCTGGTGGTCCAGGTCCACCATCAAATCATCCAACTCCTGCTGCAGCCGGATCTTGGTCTTCTCCATCTTGTCCATGGCCATGGTCTTCTCCTCCAGACGCTGGTTGGTCAGCTCCACGTCCTTCTGAAGTTTCTTCTTCGCCTCCTCCAGGCCCTCCATCACTCCCACATCCTCCTCCAGCTTCTTCTTTGTCTCAAACAGCTGCAGGAAATATTGTTTAATATCAAGGAATACAGTTAAGATATGCTGAAGTCAATTTGATTTTGCAACCAATAGAGTCGCCCTCTGCTGGTCATTTAAGAGAATATAGGGCTCAGGACTTCATTCATGGGGCTTAGTGTGGGGGACACATAGTTCATGAATATGAAGAATTATACCTGAGACTGCGCTGACTGCAGGTGTTTCTCCAGGTTGCGTCGTGCCTCTTCCTCCTCCTCTTGCTGCTCCAACAAGGAGTTTTTCTCCACTTCCAGCTGGCGGATTTGGCCGCTCAGGTTCAGCTTCTGTCGTGTCTCCTCCTGCCTCAACTCCTAAAAATCACACAAGCAAAAAAGATGAGAAAAGAAGGGAGACCTGTGTGTGTTATAATTAATGTACATTAAAAATCACGTCAGGTGCATTTTTGTACAAGTGGGATCTGCATTTAATTTATTTATGAACAAATTACTTTCCGATAAACAGGGAAATCTTCCTGGCGTTCATACCTCTGAGTCTTGCAGTTTACTGTTCAGGTTTTCAACCTCCTTGGTCAGTTTGACGCCCTTCTTCTCCGCCTCCTCCAGCAATGCGCAAACATTGTCCAGTTCAGCCTGTTAAAAGACAAATAGGGGGTCATTGTGACCAAAGTACAACACAATGATCCACAATATGAGATGAAAAAAAAAATCTGAAAAACTGTTGTCTCAAGAAGACAATGGATCCATCTATCATATAAAATAAGGTTCTGTCTAATAAGTTAACGTGGAGGAGTTTACCTGGAGTTTGTGTGAGCGTTCAGACAGCTCTCCCTTGGTCCGCTCCACCTCTGTGGCTCTGGCCGTAAACTCCTGCAGCTGGGACTCCAGTTTCTTCCTCTTGTACTCCGACTCTGTCTTAGTCTGCTGCAGACTCTTCAACTCACTGGCCAGCTCTCTGTTGTCACTCTCTAGACCCTGCTTGTTCTTCTCCAGGTTTGCTTTTAACTGCACAAAACAATAAATTCCTTTTGTTCATTTTTGCTTTAAGTAGAAGGCCTGTAAAGAAACCCTCTCTGGAATGGTAGAGATCATTTAGATATATTTTTATATATTAAAATAATCTAATATTCTGTTTCAGCTCTGATGGTTGGGTCAGTACAGAGGCTGATACAGAGGCTCTATACAGAGTTGTGTCGGCAAATTAAAGCTCTTTAACTTTAAAATCATTCAATGATAACTGTTAATGTTTTGGGACTTTGTGAAATATAGTTGAGTACAACTCTCCTGACCTGAGGGAGACACCCTTGTTACTAGTGGTTGTCATATTCTCTATATGAACTCTTGATAAATAAATTGTTGATATTGTTCAGATTCAGTCAGTCCAGATTGGTGACCTCCTCACCCTCTTGGCTTGGTCGAGCTGTTCAGAGAGTTCTTCCAGCGCTGTGGCGTGCCTCAGTCTCATGTCCTGGATCTGAGCCTCGTGGTTTTTAGTCTCCTCATCGATGGCCTTCTTCAGTTCTGCCACTTCTTGCTCTCGCTTGGTCCTGGAGAACAGACACAAAAAGGAAGGGTTAAGGATACAAGACAAGTTCCAAGCATATTACACACACATTTATTACAACCATTATCTTAATCGAGCAATGAGCACATAATTCTCTGGCACCAAAGAGGAGCAAGCTACAGAGGTCAGTTAAGCTAACTGATGAAACAAGCACCTGAGTTCCTGCTGGGCGGCGGTGGTGTCCAGCGTGTCCTCCAGCTCCGTCTTCAGAGCCTCAAGCTCCTCACTCAGGTCCCTCTTGAGTTTTTCAGCTTTAGTGCGACACAACTTCTCTGATTCGAGATCCTCCTGCAGCTCCAACAGCTGGGCCTGCAGCTCCCGGACCTGCTTCAAGGCGTTGTTCTTCTGAACAGTCTCTTCGTCACCCCTGGTTTGAAGCCATATAAATATTTTTTTTATTTTATTTTTACTTTTTGCAGATGCTAATCTAACCGTCTACTAATATTATTATTATCCTGTTTAGGCAGTGATCTAAGAACATGAATTTCTTCTACACAACTTTTTATTTTACTTTTGATACAAGAATCCTGTCTGAGGAGCAGCTCAAACACACCGAATGTTGTAACGATTCAGTGATCAAATTAACATTGTGCTACCACGCCGATTACACTAATGACTCCCATCTAAAAGTAATCCCCCATTTTCCAAAGACAGACCAGTGATCTCAGAAGAGCCGCTGACTTCAAGCTGAGGCACATCAAGTGTAATGAAAGTGTATTTATCAGCAGCTGTGACTAAACTGATCATTTGTGTGTGTGAAATTAGTAAGACAGACGTTCTCAGTCTGGTCTGGAAGGCGTGACGAGGACGACAACCGAGAAAAGCCACATTAAAAAGATCTGAGCTGAGATCAGAGCAACATCCTACACAGCTCTGTGGAAACGTCTCACAGCTAATGGCCAAATAAATAAACTAATCAAATATGAAACTGAGACTGCATATGCTGTACAGAAGCATAAATGATATGGGGGCTCTCCCAGGGGCATCCTGCGTGGTCATTAACCCTGCGTCCTCCATGTTAGTAGATGGACTATAGACCAAATTAAAAAGTCACACAATAGTATACAACATGTTTTTCTTAGAGATGTTGGTTTTGTTATTTTACATAATTCTGATCACACTGAGGTTTATTCAAGTGATAACGTATCTGCTAATTACTTCTAATTGTAATATTGTATTATGATATTTGATGATCTGAAAACAGAATGAGTTTTCACGATTGACAGCTGAGACTGATGATCGCGTGAGCTCTCCTGTGCAGAACTGAGACGTTGTATCATATTATATTATATTATATTGTATAATATTGGATAGTAGTTGGAAGTGGAGTCACATCATCCATCTTTATTTACAGTCTATGGTTCTGCGTGGGAAAACACAGGCCTTTAACAGCCAAGAGATAAATTATACCCAATGAGGAAAAAGAGGCTTGTTAATAGTTTCTCTTCCACTGTTCAGTGACAGCATCAATTAGTCCAGCCCTTCATTGCTCAGTGTGAAAAAACAAATGCGACGACCAGGACTGAGAGCATCAGTCAGCATTGATTTCCCTGCGATCAGACACGGCTGCCCCTGACATGTAAGGTCTCAGTGAGAGTCGCTGAGGGGGCTGGGAGCAGTGTACAGAGGAATGCGGGGAAGTAGTGAGGAGACAGAGAGTGTGTTTGTCCTGAAACACACACTGCATCAGGATGTTAGTCAGAGTTCAGGATTGACTCGTCTTTTTTCTTGTTGCTATATACGCTCACCCTATTACCAGCACCCCTGTAGAGTGCAGTCGTCATGGAAATGGGATGAACCTGTAAGAGGACGTGTGTGGGGATGTTACACATGGGTATAACTGCAATCTGCGCATCACTATTTTCCCGGCAATTTGTCTATTTTATTTTTAGCTTCGGCCACTGTTTTTCTTTTTTCTTTGTGACTATGGCTGACCTGCCCAGAGAAGCCTGCAGCTCCTCCTCCTTCTTGGTGAGCTGGATTTTCAGCTCCTCCACCTGGACCTGCAGCTCAACGATCTGGTCCTGCAGGTCGGTCATTTCACCGTCCAGTTTGCGCTTGGCCTTCTCAAGCTCCTGGCGGGTTTTCTCCTCCTTCTTTAAGCGCTCTGAGTAGAGATAAAAATCAATCAAATGTAAACTGAAATCTAACCTTCTCTCATTCTTCCTGTACCTGCGAGGAGTTTGTTGAAGGAAGTTCCATGCTCAACACCCTTGTCTCCAGTTTTCATTTTGAAATTTCATATTAAACTGGAGACAAGGGTGTTCCTATGCTTCACATTTTTGGAGAAAAATGATTGCCAGCCATATCTGCAGGTCTCTTACCTTCCAGGTCGGTCATCATCAGCTCTTGCTTGTTCTTGACTTTGCCGAGGTTCTTCGCCTTTTCCTCCTCCTCGGTGAGCTGTGAGGTCATCTCGCCAATCCTGTCCTCTAGCAACTTCTTTTCCTGTTAGATCAAGTCACGTAAAATATTTAATATTAGACTAATATAGGGAGGTGAAAAGGAAGGAAGACTTTGTTGCTATTGCTTTGATACCATTAAAATTAAGCTATTTAAACACAAGACATTGATGAACATTGTTCTATTTTTGTACTGCCAGCTTAAAACATCTTATCTTTTCACATAAAAGCTCCTCACCTTGAGGAATTTAGAGTTTTGGTCCTCGAGCAGCAGAATATCCTCCTCCATCTTCTTGATCTTTGACTCAGCTGTCACCTTGTCCAGCTGCAGCTTCTGTCGTGCAGCTTCCTCCTCATCGAGCTGCTCCTCCAGGTCCTGTGGAGAGAAAAACACACATAAATATTCAAATGTGATTAGATCAGGGTCTTGGCATAGAGGTTATAAAACAGACACAGTGAGTATGTAACAGAACACACTAAGGAGTGTAAATAAGATATAAACCTGGATGTGTGACTGCATCTTCTTCTTCTCGTTCTGTAGGCTTTGGTTCCTCTCCTCCTCTTCCTCCACCCGAGACTCCAGATCATGAAGGATCTCCTCCAACTCTTGCTTCCTTGAGAGCAAACGAACTCTCATCTCCTCGGCTTCGGCGAACAGCTCAGTCTCCGCGTGGAGTTGCTCTGCTAAAATATTCTTCTCCTCTACGAGCTGGGGGGGGGGGGGGAGAAGAGTTTGAGATGATGCAACCACGCCGCTCAAGAAAATCATATTATTTACTCTCTATAAGAGACAACATGATTACCTGTTGGTGTTTCCTCTCCATTTCCACCATCTCACTCTCCACCTTGAGCTGTCTCTCCTTCACCTTTATCAGCTCCTCGTCTTTGGCCTGCAGCTCCTCCTCCTGTCTGGTGACCTGTAGCAAAGGTTTCACCTGGGAGAGATAGAGGAAGAGAACATAAATTAAATATAGACAACCTCTACCTTTTTAACACCACATACATCATATTGATGTAGAGATGTGAATTTTACATTGTGATCCAGCAGAGGGCACCCTGCTACCTCACATTCAGCTCGAGATATGACACACTAAACGAAACCAATGCAAATTGTGTTGTTGACTACTTGTTGTTGTAAAGAAGGAAACTAATGAGTGAATATGTCCTGAAAAGAGATTCCCAACAGCACCACAGATGAGCAGAGCAGCCCAGAGAAACAAAAAACCGTTTATACCTTCTCATCCTGTAAATACAGTGCACTCTAGAAAGTGCAGTGAAAAAACTTCCAAACTCAAGGTTCTAGATGTTTTCTTTCCCAGCAGCTGCTGTGAAACTTAGAAGCATCTCCAACTTTTGTTAAAGGACATGTGGAAGTCTTTGCTATTCCATCTAAACTGAGCATTTCTTCAAAGGTCATTTCAAAGACAGATAGAAATGTAGAGCTGTGCATCATCTGAGCATGTCATCAGGACCCTCACCTTGGTGAACAGCCTCCACCACTGCCAGTGCCGTAGCTTCAGGTAAGCAGCACAGTTCCTCTGGAGGACCTTCAGGGCACTCAGCTGCTGCTGCTTCTTAGCAAAGGCTCTAAAAAAAAAAACAAAAAAAACACAATGATAAACAATGAATCTGTGTTTCTGAAAAGTCTGCTATGATTGATTTGCCACTTGGGGCAGTGGAGGATGTGCTGAACCCAACACCATCATCATTTGAAAGTTTCCAAGCAGCTACTTAAACATTCGTTTGAAAGATTACAGTGCATATGATGAGAGTTCATCAAATACTCACTCTCCATTAGCTCCGGGTTTTGCAACTCCTGAGAGACAAAGCTGGCTCTTTAGATCCAGTTGTGTTCACCAGCAGTTCGAGTAATGCTGCTCATTTTGGAGCAAATAATACATTTGTGGTCAGCACAGATAAACAATGAGCTGAATGCCACAGGAGAGCTCCATAAACCCCAGCTCAGATTATCTGGTGATAATCTCTAGGTCGTTAAAAGGGGCTATTTGTAAGAATTAGCCAATTGTAAGAAACGCAGTCTTAATTCCTCCCACTCTCGTTCCCATGTGCCATAGTTGGCAGGTGTAATGGAATCATGGAGGGAGAGTAAAACAAAAAGAAGCAACGTTTCTATTGAACCTCTCGTCACAGAGGAGTAGAAACATGACAGATGTGTTTCAGATCTGTAGGGGATGGTTTGAGGATTTGGGCCGATGTCACTGAAGACATATTGGGTTCCAAAGAACATTCACAGTAAATGTTCGAATCTAAAAAAATATAACACTCACTTGCGTGCCAAGTATCCACGACACACAGACTGGAAGTAGATGATTATGTCAGTGATCTTCAGGTCTCGCTCCTCTTCCAGGTGAGCCAGGACGCCTGTTCTGAAGAAGATCTTACTCTGACCGATACGGAACAGGTTGGGGTCCAGCTCCAGGGCGTGGATCTACAAATAGGACACCGAGAGTTGTTGCAAAATCACCTTTGTGGACAGGGTTAGATTCATTTGTTACCTTAGAATTTCTCTATGACAAATCATATTGTTCTCTTTTCCAAAATACTGAAATATGGATTATTTACTTTATTTACTGAACATCAGTAAATATCAAATTCTTCATCCCATTTTCTAATTTCTGCCCTGAAATAAGTGATGTGGAAATTCAGAGAACAGGCTAACTCATTGGCAAGTAGGTAAATATGTTTAAAGTGCTTGTATCTTTTTATTTCTTATCACTAATACAAAATTAAAAAAACAGGAAACGAGCAGCACCATTCTTTCACAGGCTTGTTTTCCGTCCATAAATCCCTTGGGGATTGCATTGGGTGTCAGAATCTCGTATCTATAAACAGAAAGGAATAGAAACGTGAGTTGAAAATCAAAGCAATCTTTCCTCTGTAAAAAACTGATTTAGAGAGTTAAAACACATCTTTGGAGTCTGCTACCTCTGTCTGAACTCCTGGAACACGATGCGGTTGGGGAAGCCCTGTCTGCAGATGCGAATCCCCTCTAGGACTCCATTACACCTGAGCTGGTCCAGAACCAGGTGAGGCTCCAGTTTACCAGCCTGAAGGGAGAAATGAATACACCATTAGAAACCTTTACATGAATGATGTATAGTAAAGGGCAAAGAACAATTATGTTTCTGTTTTCCTTATTTAGGTTGAAAGAGCAGAATTACTGGATTTCTTAAACCTTTCCCATATGGTTTTGAAGTTCACTTACTCTTTTTTCGTGGTTAGGGATGATGCAGCGCACAAAGTTGGGGTTGGTGTTCCTCAGTGTGGCCATGAGTTTGGTGAGCGACTCCTTGTAGAGCTGTCCCACAGTGCGAAACATGCCCTTCTTTGTTTTATAGGTAGCTCCAAAAGCTGTCTCGTTCATTCCTGCCACCTGGTCCAGGCCCACGATGCGGTCGACTAGTGGAGGAGACGGAGAAGTGGTTAGAGTGGGAGGACTCAAAGAGGTGGTAGCAGCACAGAAATGTAATGTAGCTACATGGCCAAGTGAACATGGATGAAATACACATTACACACTATTGTACATACTAACAGCAGCAGGCAATAAAGTAGCATCAGAAGTGTAGAGCTAATCTCTGAAAAGATCAGTGACGTGCATGGCGCACATAATCTATTCCTACATACAAGGCTTTATGTTGTGTTACTTAGAGGGCAAAACATTTATATGCAACTTATGTAAAATGACTTAAGTTTAGGTCCAAGAAATAAGCTCTACTCTGGTCTTCATGATCGAGAGACAAACCTTAAATAGCACTAATACAACAGCATTTTAACATTTTACTTCGTGTGTGACACAACCTGCTGAGAAAATAATCTAATGTTGGCTTGAAAACTAAAGTCAGCAACAAACAGAATCAGTTAATTGCTGGTTTCTAATAAATATAATACTGGAATTATACAAATAAATATTACATATTCATATAATCTGATTTAAACACTCTAAACAGCATCACAGAATGACCAAGCACTCAGGGGTACACAGCACACACACCTTAATGCTATTAAATATACACAATGTCACTTTTCGATTTCCCAGCAGCAAATTGGAGATGTAACTATTTGATGAGACTACCGGAGCTTTAACTGAAGAGTACTCTGCGGCCTGTTTGGGCCCTCTGCACTGATATCTGAGCTCAGAGCCAAAGTACATACAGAGAACAACATCTGCTTTCAATTCCCTGCTACTGTGATCCTATCTGGGAAGGAGGAAGAGGGAAATTAATGTCATTAAATATCTTCCAGTCAAGCTTCAAATTCTCAATTTGCTCATGGATGCATCACATCACAGAGGAGGGACGTAACAGAAATAAGCGAAGACTCCGAACAGATGCACTTGATCTAAAACACGTGCTAAGGGCTATCAACCATAAACACCACTTGACCAATATCAGCCCACAGAGATACTGAGGCTACATCCATATTAATACGTTTTTGTTTGAAAATTAAAACAGCCTATGTCAACAAGAGTATTTTGTTTTGGCTCTGTAACAGTTTTAATGCCGGCCCAAAATAACACCTCTGAAAACACATATCACTGGACCGCTTATGTACACTGGCCGTGTGTGTGCCATTGTAAACAGGAAATCTCCTACAAATGTAAAGCAGCTGTGAGGAAGCAAAGGCAACAGGGTCAGAAATGATTATTCGTGAAAAGACCCAATCAGCATGTGATTGCAGTTTCTGCTACTCCAGACTGAAACCAGGCGTAACCGCAGCAGCTTTGATGCTTTTCAAAGGAAAACGAAGAAGTGTGGATGTAGCCTGAGACAAATTCAAGCACATGGGTTGGAAGGGACTATACCCTAGTGGAATATATTTAGAAATGTAGCACTATACTGCCTTCGGCTGAGACGAGCGAGCCATGCAGCCTGAAAGCGAATGGGGGCTATGATAGACACAGCACTGGCTGAAGCATGAACCATACAACCAGATCTGGGCAAAAATATACCAATACTCTTTATGTTTCCACAACCCAACACTTGTTGGTTTTCAGTTATTATTATTTTGGCCCAGGTCTCCTACAGCACGACCCAGTCATTCACCTGCTGGCTCATCCAGACTAGTGACATTTTCATAGAATGATGCCCTTTGAATGGTCTGAATCTCTACAACACAGAGAGAGAGACAGGGAGGGAGGCGGTGTTACAATAATCCTTAGAAACCACACATGTTTACGCCTGAGACAACAAGGCAGATAGCTGTTGTTAGACTGAGAGATGTTTCAATGTCTTTGTTAACTTAGTGAGCAAACAGCACACATAACACGTCTATAAGATGACACCCTTGAGTACTTGGTGCTGGTGAAAGGGGGCCAGCTTACCATCTTTCCAAAGCTCAGCTACAAATTTGTCAGTGGACTGATGCAACAGAGTGGCCACGTTGTCGTTCAGAGGGTCCATGTTCTTCATTAACCACTCGTCTGCCTTGTAGTCCACCTGTCAACCCATAGAGGAACAATGATAGGAATTGACACAATAATATTATAGAAGTATAGTCATAAAGGACGTTTGAGGGTTTGCAAACAGATACTGGACAAATGCAGCAGACACAAATGTTTTTGAACATCTCAGAGACACTAGAATATCAATCCAACAGATGTATGATGCATCACTACACCTAACTAACATAACACACTTCTTGTTTGCAGTGGTGTACCCTGCACAAATTATTATTTTCAGTTTGTGTCAACATTCGCAATGTCAGGTCATGTGGTGCTGGAGAACTTTGTTCTTGGAGCTCAAATCTCCGAGGCTCCGACTGATTGTGGAGTAAAACGACACAGTCGGTGTAATCGTAAGCAGATGTGCTACGCAGAGGGTCTCACAGCAAGACAAATGCTGTGTTCATCTATTGCATAACACCATTGACAAATTCCATATCCACTCCCACACATTGCCAAATAAATCTACCCAGAATTCAGAAATTCCCTGAAATCTCACCGTAGGGGAGCCATGAATCATTATTTTATCTGAGCTCTGTCAGATAGAAACTTTTAACTAGCTGGTCATTATTGCAAAAGGACAGGCAGGAAAAGAGAAATCTTGGAGAATATGATCTTTGTGTTTAATGCTCAGTAGTTAGTGATTAAGTCATATCTACCATGTGCAAATCTTCAAGGAAGTGAATCAGTGCCTTTACTAAAGAGCATGTGCTTTTCTATTAATACCTAAACTTAACTTAAAGCCTGAGTGTTTATTGTAATCATGAAACATTAGCATAATGGAGACATCAGTTCTAACAGAGATGAATATCAAAATGTCTCATTTGTTTTGGAAAGTATTTTTTTTTTAGAAAAGAGTTTGACCTATGCTTGAAAAACGCCCTAATTTATTATTTAGAATTTAGGATTAGACTGTGTATACACACACACACAGAAACAGAATGAGCAAATCAGCATACTCTGCCAGCATAGTGGATGATGCAGAAGTCGGCCTTGTCTTTGAGTTGACGGGGCTTCTGGAACTTGGTGTGCGTGCCCTGTTCCTGGATCAGCTTGTCTACAAAGGTCCTGTCTGTGGCCTTGGGGAACCAGCACTCTTCATCCAGCAGAGCCAACACACCTGGAGGGTTTGCCTGAAGTAAAAAAAAAATTCAGATTTCAGAAAGCGTGTACGATTAATGTGACATATCCCAGCCCCGAACAAATCACATTTCATCAACAGTTTAAACAGGGAAAGTTCAACAAATCATTGTCATTATTATTATTTTTGTGAAATTGCTTTTAACTATAGCAGCCCATGGCTAAGTACAATAAAGGGAGGCATATGAAAATAATCTCCTTGATTCAATTGTTCAGTCACAACATAATGATCCAGACCGACCGGCCTCTCGATGAGGTCGATGCAGGGCTGCAGGTCGAGGCCAAAGTCAATGAAGCTCCACTCGATGCCCTCCCTCTGGTACTCCTCCTGCTCCAGGATGAACATGGTGTGGTTGAAGAGCTGCTGCAGCTTTTCATTGGTGTAGTTGATGCACATCTGCTCAAACGAGTTCAACTGTTAAAGGGGAAAACAAAGGAAGAACAATGACAGTTACTGGAAATGTTCCTCACCACATTAATAATATCCTCTGGCCAAGACTGGATATAGTCTTCAAAGTTTAAGAAAAGACTAGAATTCAAACCTGGAAAATCTCAAAACCCGCAATGTCCAGGATGCCGATGAAGGAGGCACCCTGTCTTTTGGTTCTGTCTAAAGCTTTGTTAATGCGATGGACCAGCCAGCGGAACAGACGCTCATATGTTGCTTTGGCCAGGGCCTCGACAGCAAAGTCAGCCTGGAGGGAGCCAGAGGAGAAAGGAAGGAGGAGTAGGGGAAAGAATGAATGGTAAGACAATATAGGAAGAGAGGCGGCCTGATCCCCACAAGGAAATCTATTTTCCCTGAACAGATGGGCTCCTCGTCTTGGAGAGCCTATACAGTATAACTTAAATGTTCTGAGTCAGACCTTCATTAATATCTCAGTCAATGATTTGGGACAATAGCCATGTCCAAAAAGCTTTAACCATCTTTAGCAAAGTACTGCACTTAAAATAGCAATTAATGACTAAAGCATGCAAATGGTTTAACAGGCTGGACACTGGACTTGGCCTTGTGCCTTTGGACAGATGACTTCACTGTTTTGAACATCATTTGTCCTGCAGTGATGTTTTTTCCATCAATTACTCCTGTGAAGCACGAAGAGTTATTCATGAATTATTTCCTAATTGGAAATAAATTACCATACCCCAGGTGCAGAATTCATTTTTAAAAAATGAAAAGAAAGAAAACTATAATCTTTAGTTTCCACTCAAAATGAAATAAACTTAAATTAACAAAGTCAAACTTGAGTACATTTCTTTTCAGTAGATAATTACTATAACATACACTGCTTTAGTCACTAGGAAAAGGAAACGCAGAGCCAACCTGCTCTTTAGTTTGTGCTTTCTGGACGTAGTCTCTTCCCACTTTGATCCTTGGTGACAGGATTGCTCTGGTAAACTCCATTACATTCATACCAAGCAAGTGACATAGCTTCTGAGCAGCTGGGAAACAAGAGATGGAAACACAAAGAAAATCAGGTTAATTCAAAGTAGAATAAAATGCCACAGTAAGAGATTTGAGACAATGCATGAACATTGTTTGTCGACCCAGGTCTGTCTGGCAATGATGTCATTTACCAGATATTCTTGAAAGGTTATTGATCTTGCCACAAATCTTTCAAAGATGTTGAGTTTTCATATGAAATGTGATGGAGAACATGTCATTATTTTTCATGGCAGCAGCTTGTGGAAAAGGAGGAAAAGAAGGATCTAAACTAGTCGGCCAAGTCTAACAAAAAAACCATCACAAACCATATGCTTCAGGCCTTGCTTCTGCTCATCACATTTGGGGATATCTGGCTGAGCTGCGTCTCTGGTATTAGATTAACTCCCCTTCTGTTTCTTTCTTCCCTAAGTGCCAAATATGGAGTGCCACATGTGAAGGAGCTGGAAAGCTATGCCCCATTTCCTTTAGGAGTAAATCCTAATAACGATGTGGCTTAATGACAGGTTGACAATGCTCAGGAGAAGAGAGATGTAAATCATTGGTCT
Source organism: Pseudorhombus dupliciocellatus (assembly GCA_016785235.1). Lineage (NCBI taxonomy): Eukaryota > Metazoa > Chordata > Actinopteri > Pleuronectiformes > Paralichthyidae > Pseudorhombus > Pseudorhombus dupliciocellatus. The sequence continues at coordinate 1,257,265 of JAFBJW010000152.1, read as the reverse complement.
CTCTTGTTTAATGAATGAGGTGCACAGTGCGAGGACAGCAGGAAAAATGGGGAGAGAAGAGTTTGAAGTGTTATATAGGAAAAGTACAGTGGGGAGGCAGTGTCCTGTGTGTGTGTATGTGTTACCAGTATTATCAGGCATAGAGGCTTGGTCAGAGTTCCTCTCCTTTTTGAAGACAATGTTTCCAAACTGAAGCACCGAGGACACAACCTTCAGCATGGCTAAAAGATAAAGAATCCAAAGAAAATTGAAAATTAATTTAGTTTCCCCTGTGCTGTGTTATTTTAACGTTTTATATTAAATACCCAGTATCTCCTCATGGCCGAAGCTCATGATGTGCATGGCCTCCATTGTCTCTTGGAAGTTGTCTTTGTCCTGCTGTCCTGGGATGGGGATGTTGCCATTGGACAGGAAGCGGTAGTTGTTGAATCCTTCCAAAAGCAGGTCCGCTGTCAACCAAACAACGCAGTCACTGTTATCCATGATAATAATGATAATGATAATATCAATTATATGTTACCCTTGCACACACAGTAATTACACTGGCAAGAACAGCGTTGGTAGTCTGTTGTTTAAAGCAGAACGACAGAGAAGATTAAAGAGTTCTTCTATGGTGGAACTCACATCTGAGGTGCTCTCCAGCTCCAACCAGCAGCTGGTAGAAGATGTGGAAGGTACGCTCATCTTTGGCTTGACGAATAGCTCTGGATTTCTCCAGTAAGTCTAACACAGACTGGTCAAGGAAGAAAGTATCTATTTGGTGAGACAGCTTGAAGTAGAAACAAAATTCCGTTCTATATGCACAGTTTCCTGTTGGATTCATTTACAAAACTCCTGACTACTTTACAAATACTGCATGTGTCATCCAATGACAAGGGATGGTTGTAGTAAGTTTGTAGCAGGATACAGGTTTCAATATTGGCTCCAACAATGTATCCGGTGACATCAAAGTTGATGCGGATGAATTTCCCCTGCAGAGATCAACACAAGACAAATGTCAGGAAATGCACAAATCAAGATAACCAGGAACACATCTTCAATCATTTGTCATTAATGTATATGACTGATGATTTAGTGCCCTCACCAGAGATGGCTAATGCATATTACAGAGAACAGAGAATCGCAGTAACTTGAAGATAGTAGGGTTTTCAAAATGCTCCTCTTTTCCTTCATCACTTCTCAAAGGTCTGCTGAGTGCAGTTGGTCTGAAAGGCTCCACTTTCAAAGGCCTCATTAATGACTAACAGGCACGTGTGACTACATGGCCTGTGTAACTGCTAACAGGAAAGATAAAGTGATTCAATTGCTTTCAATCAGTTCAATATTGACCTGTTTAAAAAAAAACTGAAAAAACATGATGCTGCTGAGACCATATAACAATATGATACAACAGCTCCTCAAAAGTGAAGCCATGCCTGCAGTAGAGGTCATAAATCCTGCCTTCTCTGTGTTAGTGGATGGAACAAACTTAAGTCTGGATGTAATTAATTATTTGAGCTGAGAGCTGAGCTGAGCGATACAGTCGAAATAATTTTCTGTACTTACGAATCTTGAGGAGTTATCATTTTTCACTGTCTTAGCATTGCCAAAAGATTCCAGGATGGGGTTAGCTTGTAAAAGCTGACGTTCCAATTCACCCTGAAATGAAAACATGACAGTGGCGCTCTGTTACTCCATGAAAGTTGAGAATAAATGCTGACAAAAGAATTTAAGAAGACATTTGTACATGCAGACAAAAACAATTGAAGAAAAAGAAAAACAGATTCCACAACTCACACACACAGATAAAGACAGTATATGATTTCTCAGTAGCATTATGGGAATAGTTTAACATACAATATGAAACTTTGGGCTTATAGACTAAACAACTGACAAAAATATATCTCAACTCTTCCAAAAAGCTAGCCAAAAGAATTTTATCTTTTCAAGTCTAGATGGAAAATTAAATTTGATCTGAGTCCTGCTCTGACTGGCGACTATTGATGTGGTCAAAACTGATAGAGAAAACATTTCTCTGGAATTTTTCTCTTGCTGGTACAAAAGCCACACATGCAATGCATCGTGTCGTTGGGAATGTGTCCACAACAAACAACAGAAACCCTATTTCTGTCAAGTTGGATGCTTTGATATGCTGAATAAATAAAGTATATTTTACAGATGTTTGAACAGGTGGGCCGCTATGTATCCATCCCAGCCACACTGTGGGCTTTGTCATGACCACTGAACCCAACATGAAAGAGAGAGAAAACTATTTCTTCTGCTCCGTTATTCCTCTTCTTGGGGCTAAGTGAAATATTTTCCCATTACGTCAAAAATAGCTGTGCTCACTGGAGGCTTGAAGAGGCCATTTTCCACAAAAAGGAACTGAGGCATCAGCATTTGGTTAGTATGTGAGACATGTAACGTGATCTGAGGCTGGAGAGCATGATGGGCTGTTTTTAATTGAGTTTCTGAGCAGCTGGAATGAAGCAAGACTGAATTGGATAAACCTGGACCATCTCCAGCTATTAGAGTGGAGGCAAAGCCCGCAGAGGCCAGAGGATTTAACCCAAAAGCCTTTGTTTCTACATAAACACAGTCCTGTGGTGCAACTTGGTGGTTAAAATGGTCCATTGGCAACCTCTGCCCATTTGTGTGGTCTACTGAACACACAATGTGCAGATTACAAAAACCAAGGGGGGTCCAGCCCAGCAGCATTTAGAGGTTTGACCCACATTTCTATAGTAAAGTAAGAGCCAGAGACCCACCAATCGTTGTGAAAGCAATCTGACTCATTATAACACAACACTATAAATATCCAAAAACTTTTGAAGTTTAAAAAAGAATCCTAAGCATCTCCCTCAAAGATTTTTTTTTTTTTTACTTTTTGATAGCAACAAGTTTGTCTCTTATTAGCATGCAGCATGTTTGGGTGGCCACAAAGCAGAGCAGTGTTTTAGGACAGACCGAGTGCAGCCAAAGAACATAAGTCAAAACCGCTAAATATTCAGAGGCAGAGGCCAGTCGAGGATGTTGTTCTCCCTGTTCATCATCTGCTACAGGGGTCACGAGGTGCAGCGAATATTGCAAGTCGTGCTTCTCGCAAGAAAATTTAAGAGCATTTTCAAAGGACACAAAGTGGAAAACAAGCCGATTCTGAGAACTCAATTAGATTTGATGTCAACTTTATGATAGAAAGTAAACTACTACATCACGTGATTAAGATGAGCTTATTAAAAAAAAAACAGCACAGTATTTTAATTATATTTGGCACAAATGTAGGTCAAGCATCTGTGGTCATTCTATTTCTATTATCTGGAGGGTTATTGTAAAACAAAAAGGGACACTTGCTATTTTTCAAATTCTAACAAAAAGCTGTCATATAGCTGTTATCAGTAAATAACTCTTTTATATAAACTTAAAATTCTGGACCGTGGGATAGAAAATAACAGCAATTACATTCTCAACCACACAAAAAATAGATACTTTCTACAGATAGTGCAGACATACTGAGCTAAACTTAAACCTCAGAGCAAACCCAAACGGGTGTTAATAATTAAAATAAAAAAATTCCATGTAGATGTTAAGTCATTAACTGCATTTCACATGATCGTGAATAAACAAGATATATATCAGCTTCATGAGGAAGCATATTAGTTTATTAGAATGTGATTAAAGCATGAAAGCAAAAGTAAAAGCAAACTACAGCGTGTGGGATAAAGTGGATGGAAAGCATCTAAAACCCTCAGTTAATTCAACAGATATTAGTGAGTTATTCTGAGGTTAAAGAGTAGGTGGTGACAGAGTGGGTGAAGTGCCCCCTTCATATTGTAAGTGAGGTGAGATAGGTGAGAAACTACATACTACTCACATAAAACAGGGGTCCACTCTGTAGGATATGGGGAGATTCAATTGTTATTATGGAAAACAATAAACTGCATTGATGTCATGGAAACAAGTGAACCTGGAACTTACACTGAATATTTCAAATTAGCGTCACAATCTACAATACAGCAGTCTGAGTTGGCAAGAGTTGCTATAATGCTTTTTCAGTGGTCTGTGATTTGACACATGCTGGTGTCCTGTTGATCAACACATTCTATGGTTTGCATCCAGTACACTCTTTGTCCACATGTACACAGGTAATTCTACCTGCTGGGCTCTGGGTTCTAATGTACCAGTACTAAGAATTACTGCAGTACTGAAGGTAAACTCAAACAAGACTAGTTCTGTCCAAGCAATGCACAACACAGATCAACACACTTTCAGCTGAATACAATCTGCATTCAATCTTTGGCAGAAAACAATTAAATGCTTCACACAACACAAGATGAGAGACTACAATTAATGTGGGACAGCAGCTTAACAAACATGCAGGTGACTGTGTTTCATTGACTGCGAACCACAATAACAGCAGGCACGTTTACATTATGTCACAGTAACTTAAAACACAATGTAATTTTAATAATCATGGCAGTTTTAAAATGTACTTACAACTGCATTTTGAGCCTGATGGAAAGACAAAGTAATTGCTAATTATGCCTTTCTGGATATATTTTTTTTCATTATAGAATAATTAGTGAAATCCTTGGCATCACTGACACATCAGACAATCTCATATTAGGCTCATAATCAACAGATATATCATGAGCATATACAGTGTATAAATAATATTTATCGAAGTGGAAAATGTCAGTGTAGCATGCACATGAACATATAAAAAAGCATAAAGACTTGCCTGCAGTTTCACTGGTTTAGGTGACTCTGGCTGTTTGTTACAGGTAAACAAAAGCAAATTGTTAGATTGGGTGCACACATCCAGTGCACAAAGTCACGTTGCCTACAATACTGATGCTTGTGCTGCGAAGCCCGAAACAAATCCACCCACCAGTACTTATTTGTAACCATCCTTTCTCCATTTGTAGCATTCTGATGATTCACATCCGTTTTTATTTCTGTAGAAAGACTTTGGTGTTTTCAGACATGAACTCTGGAAAGGTCTGACAAATGAAAAACGCAGAGGGAGATCGTCTGACTCAGACGTTTAGGAGAGGGGTCTCGTCAGGGCCAATTACGCCAGAGGCAGGAAATAATCTTTAAGTTCTCACATAGTTTTTAGAAAATGTCCAGAACAGCTTGCTTGGACATTTGCCTTCTCGCAAATAGCCCCTCTGGAAAACGTCAAGACAATGTGTGTGTGTGACTCCAGAGCATGTCTGAAAGCAGCTTTATAATACCTGAGTAGTTGTGGCATATATATACAAAAATCATGTATTTCTCTGAAAACTCTGACACATTTGAGTCCCATTTCCTTTTTATGGTTACAATTAAAAGCTGGAAAATTCAGTCAGAATAAGTCATGAATATGAAGAATACTCACAGGAATGTTGTGGTCTTTTCTTCCTTTGTGGGAGGAGGCAACATGTGCCAGATACTGAATGACCTTTTTGGTGTTTTCAGTCTTCCCAGCTCCCGACTCACCTCTGTGAGGCAAAAGAAGACAAAAAAACCATCAAGAAACAGGAAAGAGAGAACAACGAGACATGAAACTTACCAGACTGATATGTATTGCTCTTATTTAGCTTTTCAAGAGCTGCAGGTGTCTGTGACTGTGTGTCCCTACTTGCTTTTGCACCACAGAACACAAGTTATGGATAAAGCAAATTGGTTGTGGTCGTGAGGATAGTCAGCTGACTTATCATGAGTCATGCAGTGGCTGTGGCATAGAAACACCAGAAATACAATCATGTCAAATCCTCCAAGTCTTGCAAAATCTTTGTGGGAGCAGTTTAGATTTAGAGCATACCTGAGGTTTTAAAATAAGTGCATACTCAGATACACAACTATGCACAAAATATTGTTTTGCTTTAAGGCTGAGGGGGTGTGATGTGGCTGAGAGTTAGGAATGAGAAAATGATGTGTCAGTGCAGTCAGTTTCATAGCTGTGCTATTGCTACTACTGTGCACGGAAGGGAGTCACGGAGGGATTGTGTCAGTGTCTCTGGTGATGGGTTTGGACTGTCGGGTGTTCCATTCTTCAGCTCCCTCAGTTTAGAAGAGTGCTGACTTAATCATGTTTTGTGAGGTGCTCATATTGTGTTTTCATATCAGTTTGCTCTCACAGAATAAGCTAAAAGTAGTGGGAATATTTTGACTCAAAAGATGTCTTTAAATAAAAAAAAGTTCTTGTCTCAAGAATAAATAATAATACACTTCAATGTGGTGGAGCTGAATGAAAGTGAAATATATTCTATGTATATATTGTATGAATGAAGAACAGGGCTTTGCTTTGGCTTAGCTAGTCCCTCTGTGTGTGGCATTTCCTTGGTGACATTCCTGTCATCGGTCGACACTTGTCACTGTGAAGATGCTGTTTGTGGAGCTGATATGCCAGACATTTCTCAGACACTTTGTTTCTGGCTTTTCTGGGTAGTGGCAGTCTGGTTAATGTTACTGAGACACATGGTTTAAAATAACTATAAAAATGCAGGGGTTAAATTACTAGTCACCTAATATTTTATAGTCATTTAATCGAATTGAGACAAAAATGCTTGAGAGGAATATGATGCAACACATGATGCTATTTCCAAGGCTACTGAGTGGTAATAATAAAGGAACCATGAAGCTTATTTGTAACCTGAGTCTCCATACTCACGTGCAAAGAATGGACTGGTCCTCTCGATCTGTGAAGACAAGAAAAGGGAAGAAACGACCAGGGTAAAAAATAGTGGAACAGCAGTTTGTCTTTGATTCAGCCTCTGCTGTCATAGGGTTTGAGTGACAACAACACCACAAAAAAAAAAAAAATGTGCGTCTTAAACATCTTATCAGCAGGTTATGGATTTAAAGGTCAAGTCGAGCTTAGTGCGTGCATGTCAGTTTGCAATCTAAAGCTTTTTGCTTCACAGCCTGAGACTTGTTTTTATTGGAAAAACAAAATTACTCTTCTTGGGCATTTTTCATCAGGCTTAGACATCATTTTCCCACAAGTGTTTTCTTTAATGTAATGTCACTCAGAAAATTAGCACTGTGAAGACAAAACACTGCATGGGAGAGATAAGTATATAGTATAATATATGGGCACATAGAGGGTGCAGACTATGAGTGCAAGTTTGAGACTCTGGAGTCTCCAGACCATCCCTGATTTGGTATTTTAACACAGTCATACATGTTCATTTCAGCCTTCCAAATGCTCAATGGAGCCAAATTAAAACAAACAAAAAAATCCTCATCATTCAGTGTTGAGGGTACTTTGGGGTCATGTGGCAATACAGGAAAATAAGGTTTTTATATTATTCAAGTTAAGACAGTTTCCTTTATCTCTGCCTGATGAGTAAGAGTCTGCCTATCGAGGGGGCTGAGCTCACAGGTCATTAATACTGCAACTGTACTGCAGAGCCTGCATCTTAGATAACTGAAGCAGTTACCAGTGACTGGTGATTGACAATCTGTTTCATTAGTAGATTGACTGAGGAGAGCTAAGCCATCAATGTCTCACTGATTCACATGCTTTCACAGAAGAACCTCTGGTTTCCTAAAGTGCCTGATTACATGATGTTATTCTTCCCCTTCATTTGTGTGGGGGGGGGCGTCACATAGCTACTTCAAGCCATGCTGTAAATATTTCACTTATTGCGTAAGCGTACTGTCTCCGGTTGGACAGCTCTGCTGGAGGTGAAGGTTTCCTGTACTGCACTGCTGACTGGGTTCCTTTGGGTTAAAATGATGGACTGACTGACAACACAGCTGTACGGCTCATTAGGAACAACCTGGGTTTCCTGGCTCCCACCCGGCCCTTTCTGCAGCTAAGCATTGTGACAAGGGGGATTGACGCATGCAGCTAAGGCTATTCCGATCCTCCAGCATCTCACCAGCCGTGACGTCAACTGCTGCTATATGCATGACAACCCCCCCCCCCCCATTAGCCCACACTTCTTTGACTTCAGTACTTCCACATCCCTATCTGAAGCACACACAGACACAGCACGGCTCAGAAACGTCTCTTCTTTATCTGGCTGGCTGCAGACACAGAGGAGTCATGATCGCCTCTTTGATGCCACTGTCTGATTCAATTCACCAACTTGCCAGCAATGCTGCAACCTTAACAGGCTGTTCAGACTGTAAAACGCTGATTATTAGCAGAGGGCTCTGGTCTGCGCAGATGAGAACTACCCAAGCAGGGGCTGTTATTTCCGTACCTTGCTTGATGGTCATAAAGACTCTTTTGTGGGTTTCGCATGATTTGTAATGCTCTTTCCAGCTTCACATGACTCCATCATGCCGGAGGGCAATGAAGACTCATCTTTGACATATAATAGTATTGTTTTAGTAGCTGAGAAGATTGAATGTCTCTGTTAATATCTGATTTTCATCAGGTCATAAAAATAATAAGTCAAATTATCAATGTGTTACAGATCTACAGACGAAAATAAAATAAAAATTGTGAAGGATTCAAATCGAAAAGAATAACAACTTTACAGAGTAGCTGTGAAGACTGGGAGGATGTCTTGCAGCATTGACATAAACACAGCAGCTTTGCATGTGGTGTTTCTTCCTATAAGGAGAGGGGAGAAGGGGAGGGTTGATCTCAGCTCACAACAGTGAGCTCATTGTCAGGCTGTGGCACGCCGGGCCGGCCTTGTGTCTGCCACCGATGGCAAATGCCTTTATTTAGAAGTGACAATAAAGGGAAAGCACATCTCAAACACCTGCCCTTCACACCTTGGCTGTGGCTGTTTTCAATTTCGAGAAATAATCAGTTCCAAATGTTTGACTATCCAGTCAAAATGAATGAGTTGAATCAAAGGCCACATTTCCTCTTCAGCATCATGCAGGGTGGCACTGTCATGACTTCTAGCACTAATATCACTACACTGGTTTAAGCCTGCAGTGAACAACATCAGAGAAGTGCTATAGTCACATGATGACCATGCATGAACAAGTACATGGTGGATTTCTTAGATAGAATCCCCTGTGGCAATACTGAATGGCATTCTAAGAACAAATGAATGGAGCAGAACAATTGGCATGAATATAAGCAGCAACAAAAAATGATTACTGTTGATTTTTTAATGATTCTGGATTTCTTGTGTCTATTTGAGCAATAAATAAACGGTAGAAGGCAGAATAGGCTTGAGACTGTTTATGAGTTTAAAATCCCAGGGCAGTTACACTTATGACACAGTGCCAAAGGGGCTTCAGAGACTATTAAAGAAGACTTTGATAAAAATACGATTTCAGTGGAACAAACAAATTCTTACGACTGCATAAGAAAACCATGTAAACCTGGATAAAGGGAGGGGACTTTCCGTTGTCACAGGGTGTCTGTCAGTTTGGTTTAGGTCAAACTACAAAATGATTTAAAACCTTTCCTTTTAGGGCTCTAATGGAAAACAGCCCTGGTGTGGACAGACCTGGGACTGACAGTTCAGCCGAGGACTTACAGATGGAAACAAACACAGTGGAGATCCAGAGAGTTTGGTTTTTTACATGGAGCATATTTTAGAAAGAAAGTCATGAAATCTGATCCGGAGATTGACTATGTGAACACTGACTCCCTCACTCAAGTGATGGAAATTGTTTAGGCAGTCTGAACTTAATGTCTACATTCGGTGCAAAAATAAATATGAAGACAGATCGAGTGTGGCAGCCAAATAGGTGACTAGAGGGAAGACGCTAGGACATTACAGAAAAACGGGAAATACGCCATACCGGAGGTAATATATTTAAATAGATTATAGGAGGAAGAATAAAAGGCAAAGAAATAGATGTGCTTTAGTTCATAATATCATAAAATATGGGTCTAGTCTGTGATAAGCAATGAGAAACATCATCTAAAAACTGCATGTACATTGGTTTGCTTAGTTTTTAACTCTAATCACTGCAACTGTCAATGGTCTTGAGTTAAAATGCAAATGTATTAAGAATGGTAATGCTATATGGACATAAAACACTACCTCTGAATGAGCCAAAATACAAATATTCAGTCATACTCAGCTATATGAACCAACATGTTTGATCTAACTGCTATAATGAAGAGATCTTTTGTTCTATTGGAACATTAAATTCGGGATTCTGGTTATTAGTTGATTTAATTTAAATCAGATGAAATCGTTCTAAGAAGAACTGTACGTCTATGTCTGTCTGTCTCTGATAACATCTCTAATAGCTCCCTAGCTTCAACAAAATACTTGCATTTGGATGTCCTCCTTGGGTATTTTTAGTCACCTGTCCAACTATATTAGATGAAAATGGGATAAAAGCATTTTTTGTAATTATTTTCTTGTAGTATCTTTTTGAAATGGTGTAATGGCTTACTTTTCCGAAGATAAGTAAAAATGTCCAGTGTGCTTAATGTGCTCTGGTGTGCCCAGGAAGAGGTTCGAGGTTGAAAGAGCCTCAGTTCATTATTATTCTTTGCTCTGAACATGATTTATTCCAGGTGGGCCAGCGTCTGCTGAGACCTCAGCCCATTCCACACACACAAGCCTGCTTTATCACACATTCCTGAGAGTATATGCTACACTGTACAGTTCACCGAGGACTTCATGTCACATACTTAACATTCTTCAAACAATTAATATCAGTGGTTGACCAATATGATTCTATGTCTAAAGGCTTAAAAGACCGATGAATAACTGCAATAATATCCTTTCAGCATATCCCATTATTTACCCTCATAGACTGTGTGAATTGCAATAGTCAGAGTTATCTCTTCACATTTTCATAATGATCCAATTCTTTTTTCATTTTACGTTAATTAAGTGTTTGGCTTTTGGGTAAGGGGCAAGTTCACACACCAATCATGTCAACAGTCATTGGCCAAGTGGCTGAAACCTGATCACCTCAAAATTATTTAATCTAATGTTGTATTCATGCCAAAAATATTGGACTGTTTTCTGAAATAACTCTGAACTTTGTACACAATTTTAATTTTTTTAATTCACAAAATTCAAAACTCAAAGTGGCAGATACATCAGTACCAAAATAATTTGCTCTTTTAATATTTGTAATGTTGCCAACAAATGAGATAAGGAGAAAACACCTAGGGACAGTTGCAGTGCTGTTGATGCATGTCCACTCTTGGAATCCATCACAACAGCTGACTCAACCGATTTCTTTGACACATGTTTTCATTCAAGCCGCAGAATTTTCTTCCTACACATTTCCACATATGATTGAATTAGTTTCTTGTACGTCAGCGAGTTCACACCAGCAGAGTAGTGAGGGCAATAATACAAAGTATGTGGACCTCTAATCAATGGCAGATGTGCACCAAGTCAGCCTTCACACCCAGTCTTTGTTCAGTTACACCTCATTCAACTTCATACCAGGGCACTGACTGGCCTCACAGTAATGCTACAGTAATTAACAGACCGCTGCAAGGTTCAGACACCCTTCAGCCGCATGTATGATTTGTCCATCTGCAAAGATCCAAATGTCGTAAATTAGGGGCAACTACTTATTAGGCAAAAACATTCTCTGTCTTTTCCAGATGGCAACACTGGAGGGTCTAAACATGGAGTTTGAAAAGTCTGGTGTCAAGATGGCATTAAACTGGCATACTACATTGCAGTTTATAATCTATGCTTTTAATTTATTATACAATTTATCTGTTTAGCCAATATGTTTTTTTAATTGTCATTACAATCTCAAGAGACCCATGTGTCTCCTGAGATACTATTATCACTCCAGAACCACATCATAGTAAATTCTGGGGATGAAAATGACCAATGTTTGTTAATGACTGACAAATTACTTCAGTAATTTGTATTTGTTGGGTTATTGAAATTGGAACATTTTTGGGCGATTGACAAATGACTTGGTGGGTGTACCATTTCTACACTGTATTAGACCATACACTGTATTCTACACTGTATTAGACCATAGTAGACAATGATTTAGCACTGAATTTTGACAATATTGGATTTCGATCAAAGAAATAGCGTCTTGATTTGTCAGGGCTTTCTTTGACTTTAATAAACAATCCTGTAACCCTACGCATTGAAACTGATCTGTGCAACCAATCAGCTTTGCAATGTCTTTCAAATTCAACCAGAAAAGGATGAGTTAGGGTTAGGGTTAAAACACCAGTGATTATTTATACAGCTGGATATTTATTTATATTAACCAGGTTGCTGAAATGCTCAAGGCCAGAGCTGAGCAGCAGCTGGCCACCACTAATCTCCAACCTACAAACCTCCTTTTAATCCACAACTCTTAATTCTGATAGGATTGGAGTAGCTGTGCATAAAAAATGACAGGTTGGCCCTTTGCTCTCAGAGACATACAGTAAGTGGATGCAGAATTTTGAAATGCTAGAGGGCAGAGGTCATTGCTTCATTCCAATTAGAGCGTTTGGAGAAAAAAGAGACGGAGGCAACAATAATAAACAAGCAGGATAAAATGATGAGCTGAATTCTACAATTCATGACCAGGATCTTTAAACCTACAAGTTTGGACAACTGAAATCTAAGAATGCTCTGCATTAAAATTCTGTGTGGTTAAAATCATAGGTATTGCCAATTCTACACATAAACTCTAGTACTGCTGTGTACTAATATGAAAGAAGAAAAGCAGAGTGTAAAAGAAATGACGGGACTCTCCAGACTGTCACCAACTCGCTGGTCTGCCCTCGCAAATCATACAAAGAATCTATTGTGGAGTGCAATGGGGTCACCCTCTCTGTTCTCGCTGGTCTGATCCCAGTCGGTCACTGCCCGTAGAGCCTGGAGATCTGCCAACTACCAGCCAAGGATCTCTGAAGACATCATCCAGTATGGGCTGCCTTACAAGAATTGATTTTCCAAAATGAATTAATATGAAATCCAGGGCAGAATGGACGTCACTGACAAAGTCAGCAGTTGATGGGTGACTTCAAAAGATTTAGCCCCAATGTATTACTAGGTCTAGATCTGTAAAAGCCTCAGAGCAAAACAATGTACTAAACAAATAATAGCACAGCAAAGAAAGCAGACACGGTATCACAGATAATCCAAGATTAAAACAATCGGCTCTTGATAGTATGCAACCTGAGACACAAGGAGATAGGGACATACAAGTCAAGTCTCTTCATGTGATAGTGAGACATTCATTGTTTTTTAAAACCCTTCAAAGAGTGATAATCCCATCATGTAATCTGAACATATGGTTAGTTGAAGAAGCTTCTAAAGGAGGATCAGCAGGCAGTGTAATTATGATACTTTAACACCAACAACAAGCGATGATAGGACAGAAGACATTTGAAACCAATACACTGGCAGTCGATGGACAGGTTTAGTGCTGTAACTGGTAATTGGTAACGGTAACGTAGACTTACCTTGTAGCATGCATCTGTATGCAGACTCTGAGATTGCGTAGATATGTGGGGGTATTTCATGCCTCTTTTTGCCCCGGTACATCTCAATGATGTTCTCTGAGTAGATAGGCAGGTTTTTGTAGGGATTAATGACGACACAGAAGAGACCGGAGTATGTCTATAATAACAAAAAGAAAGCATGGTGGTCAGTCAGTATACCCAATATGATCTTACTTTACAGTATTTCATTGATTACAGCAAAAAGACAATGACGAAGCAGTGGATACTGGATACAGATATTACTCCCTGTAAATATAAAGTTGAGTTTTATTGCTAACATTACTAACATTTAGCATGGTGACTTCAAACAAAATATCATGCTGTTTTTCTGCTCACTAATTCATGGATCATACCGGAAAGAGTGGCACGTGACAGCTGGCTCAGTGCCACGCCTCCCGCAGTCTTTAAGATTCTTACTCCCCTCACATGTCCCTCCCATACAGTATATGTGACAGTCTACAGTATTTTCAATCTCAACATTAAACTGGCTCAAATTTAACCAGGCATTTTAGGACTGACAGCTGAAAGCAGATTAAAAGGCTGGAAATGTTCATTCACAACAGTATATTAGTGGCTCAGCTGTTTAATACAGACAGACATGCAGACAGAGAGTGGAGGACAGGGTTAATCCCTGGCATGTCTGCTGCTTCTGGTGCACTCCACTAACTGTGGGGTTACACAGTAAACAGCAGATGCTGTTGGATTAAGGCTGACGAGTCAATGACTGAGATCAGAAGTCTTGATTTTTTTTTTTTTTTTAAATGCTTAAAAACTTTTTGTGTACATCACAGCTCTCTTGCCAATCATGATCATGCTTTACTGAAAAGTCCACCTGACCTGTGGTCCTAACATTCTACCACTCTTTTCACTGCATCCTTTACTCTTCTGACTGTTTTGGGAGCTCTGTGTGTGCCTGGCCGGGCTGCAAAGCAACATTCTTGTAATGATGCTGTCTGTGGTTGGCTGAGGGGACTGCTGGGGGCCCAGGGCCTGCAAACGGATTTGTTGTATTGGAACAATGGTGGCATGACCAAAGCATGCTATGAGAGCAGAGTGGATTGTGGTTGTACACATTCACTCATACAACCTGTTTAGAAATTTGGATCACATTAGGTCACTGCAACTCTGGACAAGTAAAAAACAAAGCAAAAGAATAATTTTGAAAACTGTATCATATATAGGTACGTATCAAAGTAATGAGTATTGTGATTGATGGGAAACATTTATATATAAGTGACAATGAATGACACAGAAATGCTGCAGCTCATGTGTGGAAGGTGGAGGGGAGATAAACAGATGGCCGTCAAACCCCCCCTCAACCTCATCCACGAACACAGATGCTTTAGACACGACTCTGTGCAGTGTTACCCTGGAAACACCAGTCAAACTCTTTACATTGCTTTACACACTGATTACTACTGACGTTACTAGGACCGATACTAAATATTTGCTAACTGGCACTGACGGTTAACATCAACTCCAGTTTGTAGGATGTACCATCCAGCTGCTGTTTTAACAAGCCTGTCCCAGGCCCCCTATGTGGGCACAGTGCCAGGCAGACAGATCAGTGCTCCTGACCCAGCATGGGCCACAGGCACCGGGGGAGAGGGATGACTCAGCTGGCTGTCCTTGACGGTGGACCCCAGAAGGTATTTGGGGAGATTAGTGGTTCTCTGAGGGCAAAGAGGTTGAAAGAGGCCTGAAAACCCACGTCTGATCAGTCAACACCATCTAAAAGCTGAAATGCATATGACTCTGCATGTTATTTTGAGCTGATAAATGGGTTTTGAGGCGATAAAAACGGCCCTGAGCCCAGAGAAACTATGGCAAATTGACAAGATCTCTGACACAGTTGAAAGTCTTCCCAGCTGTCTGAAAACGTCCAAATAAGTCTTTCGCTTAGCAACAGGGCCTCTCTCAATGGGGAAAGAGGGAGAAAATCCAGGTCTCTGAATCAATGCCCTCCATTCCAAGATAACTGGACTAAGTGGGGCTTACAATGCCTTTTCAAACCCTAAAAACTGTGCAAGCATCTTTACTGATTTCCCAAGCAAAATAAAAAAACAATTAAGTTATCTTGCATCTTAACATCACTGAACGCCATTTGATCAAAACCTGCCATTGCTGCAAGGGAAGTATAGCATCACAGCACACACAGATGAATGCCAATAAATCATGACATGTCCTGCCATACCTATTTAATGGAGGTATGGCAGGCTCTAATAGTTTGGGCACAGGGGAGCAGGATGTTGCAGAAATTGTGACAAGTGAATGAGTCTCTTCTCTCAAAAGAAGACACACAGGAGGAGTTGCAATGATTATTATTACCTGATACCACATCTTACAGTAAAACTCAGATAACACAGCATCTTACTTTTCCCAAAAACATTTGCACTCCAAAAGAGCAAAACAAGTAATTTTTAAAAAGAAAAACAGATCATGTTTCTCTCAGGATAGACAGAAAGATTGGTGCCACAGTAGGAGGTAGACTTAATAACCACAAGGGTCTGAGCCTGGAGCAGCCACTCATCCCTCCTCAGACTGTACACACTAAACAACCAGTGCAACAAAGGATGTGCATACAGTGACCTGCATTCAATAATGCGTCTAGTGACATCATTACTGTATCCAGTGCTGCTTTCTCCTCAGCTACTGGGCTCAATCATATTCTATACTCCACACTAATCAGAAAAGCCAGGCACGATAAAGGACTGTATTCCATTAGGAAACGTATTCACGCTCAAAACGTTTCTATCCTAAATCCATATATACTTTTCTGTCTTCAAATGCAAATATGTTATGTTCTAGCCTTATCACATTTCCATCCGCTGCCCTCTGAGTGGATGAGAGTCATGAAGCAGGTTATGTCATGGCTCTTTGCTCTGACTTAAAAGGTCATGTAATCTTTAAAAGCTGGAGAGGAAACATGCAGAGTCAGGAATTCAAAGGCAGCTGAACAACAGAGTTTTCCATGCATGCAAATGAAAATCTCTTCACAATCCTGCTTGATTGCTTCCACACATAGTGACTTTCACCAAAAATTAAAAACATGGTAAAAGAACAATACAAAAATCAAATAAGCATGCAAACTGGACCAGGTTTGACCAACAACAGGAAAACTTTAAATGCTGACATGGATCTGCTATTAAACATACACATTAAAGACATTTTCATCAACACAATGGAAATATATTTGAGTGATTTGAGTGTACAGCTTCTGCTGCTAACACAAAGAACTCTTTTAAAGCAGTTTGACTACAATGTGACTCTGCACCGGGCTCCCTGATCTAAGAGATGTGGCTGCGAGGGTAATTGAATCATCTACTATACACGCTCTAAAAATGCTCAAACTAATATCGGCTTAAATAAATACAAAAGATCATTTGGAATTCCTTTGTTGAGGCTCTTGTCGTAAAAAGGCGTGAGCGATCATATTTTTCCCCTAGTGGGAAAATGGAACGGATTTTCAACTGCTGTCAACATGTTTACAAAGAGATAAGCTGTGAGATGGGCAATGACTCAAGTCAAAGAAATTCCTTCAGAAACTCTTGTAAGGTCTGCGTTGGTTCATGTGCTGAAGAAAAACTTCTGCTCTTAGGAGATACAAGCGAACTAAACTCTCCTCTGGCAGGGAGCCACGAGTAGACAGTGACCACATGGCAAAGCTCATGCTGCTACACCTGCTCCTAACGTCCCCCACACCCTGCTGACGTCAACAGTGTAAGCCCTTCATTAACAAAACAAGCACTTATGATAACATTAATACTCTTCAAACTTAGGCAAGTGGCAAACAATAAATGATTCACTTTTATTAACATTTTACTGTGGATGTTGTTAGCAACAGAACTTCCACTGAAAATGTATATCAGATTTCTGGGTCTATCGTGTTGCTTTAATTGAATATTTATAGCTCTGATAGAGAAATGTGTACATCACGGTGATGTATTATTTCTTATTGCGTTGTCATTCCTCTATGATGGAGTTCATATTTGTGCATTGCATCTGTAAATAATCATAATCAACAGAAAACAGATTCCTTAATTCCAATGTGTGAACATTTGCTACATGTGTATTCTTTCTTTTTATTATTCCACCAAGGGACATGAAATTTACTCCATCCATTATGCTTTGTGCTACGTGCATCAGCAGACATCAAAGATAACCACAAATAATCAACAAAGCTGATGAATACTCATATCTGTAGCATCCATATTCTATAAAAATTCAAAATGTATATAATTAAATAATATGACTGGATAAGCAAATATTCATCCTGCTAAAAATCTGCCAAGCAAAATCTAGTTACGCCAAGTTCATGTCTTTGTGACTGGGTCCATATGTGTGAACCCCTCGGCCCCTGTCTCCTCCCTGGGTCTCAAGTGTCCCACAAGCTCTGTGTCCGGACTATTCCAAGAATGCATGTCAGTAAGTGAGGTATAATCACAGGAGATATCTGGAGCTTATAATGGCTTGTTCATCAAAGAACATTTATATCTGAGCCTCTTCAGGGGCACAAGTGTGAGATGCTATAGATATGATACATAGAGATTTTGCTGACGGCTCCGCTCTTAACTCTTACTGAGGAAATGTTACTGACTGCAATAATAACACTTGATCACTTTGTCTAATACAATATAATGGGAAAGCTTTCATTAAGTCTTAGAGATAGTGATACAGTCAAATTAAACAAGCATTTACTGACAGTTCCTACAATGGGAAAGAAGATGATTATCATTATTTAAAACTAACTGCATTTCTTGAAATACTCACGTAGATGAGGCCAGAATAGTAGCGGTCTTTGAGGTTGTGAAGCACAGATGCCTCATTCAGACAGGTGAGTTCAGCCATGTCCTCCACTTTGCTGAACTTCGGAGGGTTCATCTTCTGGATGTCATCCTTGTTGACCACTGCCTTCTTCCCATTCTCTGCCAATTCCACCACCACCTCATCCCCACGCTCCTCGCGAATGCTGGCGCCCTCAAAGCCATGACGTTCTGAAGGGATCCATACTAGCCTCTTGGCAGTCCAGTCGGCCTGAGCAGCCGGGTTGTACACCACTGCGCGGTCCACAAAAAGGTACCGCTCCGGGTCCTCCTGCCCACTCCTCTGTGACATTGCTGCTGGGAACCAGACGCAAAACAACCTTGTCCACCTGTAGTAAGGAGGGGAAAAAGAGGCTATGTTTAAAATTCTAAAATCCATGCAATTGACTATTGCAGCTTGACAATAAAATAAGGAAATATGTATAATTTTATATCACAATATTACTAATTAAACAATTTACAACTCACAAGCTATTACAGATCACAAAGATCACAGGTTTGATGTTGGCTCATAATTCGCTTGACAGCAACACAGGACCAGGTCATTTCAAACCAGGACCAAGACAAAATGAGGAGTTTATAGTGCAGTTTGGTTATTCAGATTCGTTTATTAAAATCTAACTTTGCACATTTTGCCATAGGCCAGTCCTCAACAGACTCAAACAGCACAAAGCTCTGTTGCTACTGATAAAGCCTTTCAAACAGTACAAATGGAGTCACTGTAATAACCCCAGACTCAGATGTATTTGCCAGAGGCTTTTGCCCACAGCACACTTTATGGCAAAGAATCATGAGGATGGAAGATTAGTTATTATGTGGCCTCAATTTACATGGTCAAGATTCAGGGGATTTGCAAGTGACAGAATCAACCATGGCAAAATTAAAAGTAAAATGAAGAGCACCTGATTTACAGGGAATGTGTGATTATCTGGACATGACGTGACTTAAATCAGGAAACATCTCACAACACTGAAAGACATTCAAGCTTGATCTCTGATGGGTGAGGTGTTTTAACCATTAGTAATATAATTATTGATTGAGCTGAGAGTTGGAGCTGGCAGGTAAGTGCTTGCATGACGATGCAGCCACTCTAATGGCTGTTTAATGCTTCGAATTGCATCTTAAACGATTGGAACCTGTATTGTGTCAAAAACCTTTTTTGGTCTCATAGCTAATGCGATTGTTTCCAAAGTTCGGATAATGACTGACAATTACTTCTGTATAACAAACAATAATACTTTACATCAGCACTGTCACCGCATCCAGGGCTTAGTGCTGCCCAAGATTAATGCAATTGCCTTTAGGGCATAGAGACTCAGACTCTGTTTTGCTATAGCAGACATCATCAGATCTCTGTACACAGTTTTTAGGGGGAACCACCACAGCACACTGGTGAAGTGCTGCTTGAAATAATTGTAATTATTCCAAAAAGCAAACAAACCACAGCATTTATTCCTTGTATGAAAATGTGTGCAAACCTATCTCCAAAGATCTATATGCAAGACTTGGCCCACACAGAGTGGTGTGCAAGTGTCAGGCCTTTACACCCCCATCCCTGTGCATAACCAACCCACATACAGTAACATCACCATCTGTGCCTCTGCAAAAACCCTGACTGTTGTGTTGTGTAATAAAAATAAGAGAGAAACAAAAACAATATATTAAAATGTGAAAAATAGATTTAAATGACCTACAAAGTGATGTTATTAAAGCTGCCATCACTAATCAATCCCTAACAGTGAACTATAATTTAGATTATATGAATGACTGTGATTATTGACTTTTTTCAAGTTCTACTGAACATGTCGCGGGGAAAACATTTATCTAATCTCAAGCATCATGAAAACAACGATTTGGTTATTGCACTAACACACTTCTCTACTTATATGACTGAACCTGAATGGCAAATGTTTGCGTAGGACGCTATTACAAAAGTCAAACGGACCTGGGATCAGACACAATGGGATAACTTCGCAAAACTTGGCACTTGATGCCCTCAACAGCTGATGCCCAGACACGTTTGACAGAGAGCACCAGTCCAACCTTTTCACAATCATCCATACATAGTTCTTAGTTCAGAACAACCTCAGCTGATTAATGTCCGTGTATATTTAACCTACAATCGGGTCTCGTGCTTAAATTAGGCGCTGGTGAGACGTGAATCTGGGTCAGGTCACGGGATGGGGGAATCAGTGTGGCTGCCGTGTCACCGCATCATCCCCTCACCCTGAGCTGGAAAACACCCTCTCGACTCTTCATTCGACCGCACACCAACTCGAACATGTCTCACGTCACACCCTCCAGTTGGGATACTAGCATTGTGCGTAATAAAAATGTTGTAGCGGGCTAATACACCTACGGGCCAGGCCAGAGAGCCGCATCGGCTACGCTAGCTTGCTAGCGTTAGCTCAAAGTTGGCTGTGCTTTCTCATCCCACCCGCTCGAGAGAAAAAGATGCATGCAGGGATCCAGCACCGAGAGGCCGACCAAGCGCTCACTGGAGGTCTGCATCGGTGCTCTGGTAATTCTCAGCCATCACAGTATATATATGTAGTGGGAAATATAATAATAACGTATCTGCCGGGAGTTTCTCAGCCTCCTCAGCCCCATCATGGGTGCGGGTGGCTCAGAGACGTCTGGGTGGGGATAAAGGCAGGCGGACAATGACCACACCGCCTCGCAGCAGCAGCAGCAGCCTCCACATTCAACTTCAAAAACACCGCGACACAAACACAACCACAGCTACCGTCACAGCAGAAGCTATCGGGGGCGTCGCACAGGTCCTGCAGCGCCGGCTAACATTAGCAGAAGCAAGCGGTCCTCCATCATTGTAAAGTCACGCCACAATAATCCGCTAGCTGACGTGAACGGTCACTGTTGCTAACCGCCACAACCTGACCCGAGTCGCCGGCCCGGGCCTTCCCGCTGCACTCACCGCACACAGTGGAGACAGGAGTCGTGTCCCGGGATCGAACAGTGTCCAGTCGGTGAATGTAGCCGCGTCAGTGGGTCCGCTCTCTCTCATCCGTGGTACTCCCCCACCATCACACTCTCAACCGAACTCCTGCCGGTCACACACGGAGCTGCGCCGCACCGCCGCACTCCCGCAGCTTTTTGGGTGGGTGGGTAATTGGGTACGCCCACAAGCCAGATCCAAGCTTCTATTGGTTGCGGCGGGTGACGCCTCGTTGCGATTGGTCCAAGAATAATTTCCATCCACCAAAACTTCAGGAAGAGGCCGACACCTGCTGCCACCGCCGCTGCATGGAGCTGGTATCATCATCAGGAGGTTTCTATTGTACTATATCAATATGTATGTCTACAGTTGGTGCCTCTCTGTCTGGGGGATCTGAGTCAGATATGAAAGTCTCTAAGTGTAGACACTACAATGCACTGATGGTTGGTCCTTCATCTATAACCTGGCCTTGTGTACTGCTTAGAGAGAGAAGAGAGTATTCCTCTCTTAATGGTGCACAGATATTAAAATTATCATAAAAACATGTTGCATAAAGACATACATTACTACAGACATCAGGCAGACCAGCACAACAATAATTCACTGATAATTACACTGTAAAGTTAGATGTTATTCTATGTGAGCTTACAACCTAACTCACGAAGCAAATTGCAAAAAAGCTGTTATGTATTTAACCTGTGCTTAACAGGGAAGTATCATGAGATGAGCACTCGGGATGGGTGAAGGTTAAATAGTTGGTTTATTTATTCAGAGAAATTGAAATTGAAATATTTTAATCAGTATCATTTACTGCAAATGGTTCGAGCATCTAAAATGCACTGATTCGAACTGGTCAGCAGATGGACCCAGAGTCCCACTGCTCCTGTAGCGCTAAAGAAAGTACAGTAGTCAGATACTTTACTTAAGTAAAATTACTAATAGCACCCAGTGACTATAATCACTACTCAAATCATTTTGCGGTGGAAATACAAGACAGGATATTTAATGAAATGATTGACATGAATTTTTAAACCAAAGATTCAGTGTAGAAATGTGGATCCTGTGACAACTGAATTATCATTATTAATAAATACAAATATAGGAAAGGTGTATTGTATTTGGCTAGTTTGAGTGGAGCTACTTCTCAAATTCTGCTCCTCATAAGGATCAACCTGCTAATTATTTTTATTAATGAAGTGATTGATTGATCATTGAATCCACAAAGGGACTTTGTCTCATTCTATTGATAATTTTGACACTTGAAACAAAACATCATTCAAAGAGGCTGTCAGACGTAAAAAGAGCAGATCTGGTGTAATGTGGTGTTAATAACAGTTTTCATATCGTATTTAGAAACTATGCCTGAAATTATCTGCACTTAAGTTGAGTGATGTGTAAAACACACTAGAGGGCGCAACAGTTCAACTTTGCCAACCCTCAGCTTGACAAATTCAGCCAAGGTTACAATACGCACACACTGCCTGACGATATACTGTTGTGCATGTTACACAGTAAATCATAAACTCATATTGCTCATGGGAGGTTCACATGTGTCATGTTTTTATATGAAGTCTCTTTTTTCCTACACCATTCATCCTCTTTAACCCTGTACATTAACCTCATATGAGCACCAGTCATGCGCTGTCATATAGATTCATCAGCCACCACCAGTTGCCTGAGTGTATTTCTAAGTAAATTTCATGTCCCATACTGAACACTGTCACAGCTCGAGTGACAGATGCACAATGTCGGAGTGAGTTATTTCATCTTGCCTTGACGAGTGACAGAGTGACACCCTGTGTGGCGCAGAAATGTGCCAGTTTGCGAAATGCTGTGACAGCTCCATCCCTCGATTGTTGGCTTCTCCAGTCGCCTCTGTGGCATAATAGACCTGTCATCAGCATCGTCCTCCACAATCCCTCTCCTGCTTTTGTCTAGACAGCAGTTTATCAAACATCTCGATCTTTTTTTTTTTTTTGGAAACACAGATAAGAAATGTCAAATGTGGCGTTTTCTGTACCACTATGACAGATGAGATAGAGATAAATGTTTGACCTCCTTGAGCACTTTTTCTCTCCTGCACTGGTATAGACTGATGTTCCTTATTGCTAAATCTCCATCTCAATAAGTAATCCTGTCACTCACATTCACAAGAATATATATTGGCTTCATTGGATTGAAATTGTTTTTCCATGTTTCCATACAGTTCATTTTAACCGAAATATTGGTGTATTTTCTTATAATAATATTCTGTTCAGAGTTTGAAAGACTTATTTTCAAAACAATCAACATTTGAAATAGCTCCCACTGAGGTCACACCCATTGTATTATTGTAGGGATTTGGGCATTTTCGCCCAATTATTATTGCGTTCAGGCTCTAGTATTCCTGTCAGCATGACGCTTGTAATGCTGCATTATCGATGGGAAATATGAGTTTGTTGAAACAAAAATGTCTCAAACCCCAAGAGTTTATAGACTTTAATTTCAGTCCTTTGGGAAAAATGTCTTTGTCACTGGACGTATGACCTCAGTATTTGAAAATTGTGGGTGGTGCCTTTCAATTGAAATTAACATCTCAGAACTTGATCTTTTGCAGCCACTGTTTTTCCCTACTTAGATTAGGGGGTAAATTTGAAAGGTAAAAATATGAAGACACACTGTGTTTGTGTATCAGCCAGTACACTGACGGTAACAACATTTTTATCTATTTCCTCTCCTGCCTCAGGACTCTCAGCATGCAACGTAACCTGAGTACTGTCAGCAACAATGTCCACAGAGAGTTTGTGGTGAAACAGAAGCTCCTCATTGTGTCTGAATGCGTCCCTGTGTCTCAAATCAGAAACCTGTGGGCCTCTTGTTTTGGAGGTTACATGTAATGCTAAGTGTCTTATAGTGTATATATGTCTGATTTGACCCAAAGATCTTTTTGTTTTTTTAATCTATTTCTTCTTGAACTCGCAGTAATAAAGAAAGTACCAAAAAATCCTACCCCTCATTGAAATTGCTCCAATCCACTGTTCCTCAAAGTTATAGTTTCTGCAAACAGAAAGATAAACAGCAGTGAAAACATATTGCTGCAGGAAATAAACAGTGAATATTAAGAAAAAGAGCAATATGAATTATATGACATCTTGTAGTCTTGGGTTATGCTCACCAGTTGCACATTCAGTCGTGTCAGAAGCTCCATACAAGGCAACTTTACTAACATATTATACAAGTCATTTGAGGCGCCTGCTTTGCCTTGTAACAGCGGGTGACAAATTGAGCTGCAAATGTTTCTCTCTTACCGCAACAGAGAGGGACGTTGTCATGATCGGTAACGGCTTGGATCATTTATTTAAACTTATTCACTTATTCAGCTTTTATTTATCCAGGAGAGGGTGCGCAAATATGCCTTTTTTTTTTAACGACGCCACCTTGTTAACAGTTTAAAATAATGTGACAAAGGAGTCGTTAATAACAAAGATGAACAAGGTACAGACTCGTTGACAGGCAGGCAGAGATCCAGTTTGTTCTTGAAGTTACAGAGAAGTATGAATGTTATGACTTCGCAGCGACATGGTTTATTATTTCATGCTTCATGAACAAGTTTCTTCTGCATCAGTTCTGGTTCAGGGCTCGTGGAGCAGGTTAGACACGGGCCAGAGAGCCTGAAAAGATGAGAAATGAAATAACTATCTTCAACAATGTTGTATCGGTACCAGTGGTTATTACATCTGTCTTACAGGGAGGGCCAGCCAACTTCCTCATTTAGAGAGTTTTGTGGCGTGTGTGCTGTAATTATAACCAGAGATGGACCTGAGGGGAGAGAGGTAAATGGAATGGAGGGGAATCAGAGCAAAGGCAGCAGCGTGTCGATAGTAGAAATCGGCCTGAATTTAGAACCGAGAGGGAACCTGATGCAACAACGTTCTCTTCACCAGTCAGAGGATGGCTGCCCATATATAAAACACATCACAGGGGTTGCAGAGTAAAACTAACCAGTAAGATAATCGCTCCATTTTTTAAAAATGACATAAAGAACATTATTTATCACTCAGTTAAAATCAATGCAACAATCTTTCAGTGCATTAAACCTGTATCCCTTTATTTTTGGACAAAACTGATGACACCTACTAAAGCTGATATAGCTACAATCGATATTTTCAACAAATGGCATAACACGACTACAATGTGTGTAATGTGAAACGGGGTTACCTCATCTGAGGTCATAAACAGCAGCTCTGAGGAGATTCACAGCACCACAATGTTTTCATTTTCTGGTCCCTTACGTCACTGTTTTGATCCACTCACTTAAATTCACTTAACTTGTTCAATGGAAAACTGCAGATGAAGTTAGCAGCCCAGCTGAGGAACATCGTCAGGTTTCTTTATGCTCACCGGTCTGGCTACATTCAGCAGGTGACCAGAATCTTGACCACAACACAACCTTATGTTGGTATACATCTGCTGGGTGCATAACAAAGTGATTTGGCAACCCAGAATAAGATTGAAGCTGGGATGCTTGACAATATGTCAACATTGATGCGGACACCACACAAGCAAAAACACTCCCTTTAACCGAGTGTCTATTAGTCTCCACCGGATAAATAAAATAGCTGGATTCCACTTTGCTGAATGCTCCATTTGAGCGTCTGTAACTGTAGGTGTGTTATTAAGGTCTGAGTGCACGGCACATGTTGTTTGTCAGACCTTGAACAGCTGCCTGCCACTGCTGCTGCTGTAACACGGCCGACGAGAGCAAGTCAGAGCGAACCAGTGGATTCGAGGCTGCAAAAACTAAAACAATGAGGAAATATTTCACTTTGTATTCAGACATATGAGTCTTTTGTTAAAATGTTAATTAGACTTTTCTTTCATTTGATAGAATCTGCAACACAAAAGACAGTCCTGTGTCCCCCCATAATTAAAATCCGGACTGCAAAGACAAAGACAATGCATACAAGTGGTAGTAAGGAAAATTATCTGTTTTGATTTCCAAATCTCTCAATGATAAAGACATTACACACACATTGAAAGAGTCAAAGCCTGTATGCACACTGCATCCATATGTGTGTGTATCTCTCACACACACATTTTTCCTCTCTCTCCGTCTTACACACTATCACCCTGCACTCTCTCTCTATCACACACTCTCTT
This sequence comes from Pseudorhombus dupliciocellatus, assembly GCA_016785235.1. Lineage (NCBI taxonomy): Eukaryota > Metazoa > Chordata > Actinopteri > Pleuronectiformes > Paralichthyidae > Pseudorhombus > Pseudorhombus dupliciocellatus. The sequence continues at coordinate 1,231,011 of JAFBJW010000152.1, read as the reverse complement.
CCTCTCTCTCTTTCTATTTATCTTGAGTTTTCTCCAACCCAGCTATCTCCCTTACACATGCACTCTCTCTCGAACACATTTTCTTCTTCCCTCACCCACTCCATTGCCCCTCTATCTCCCTCTCTCTCCAATCTCACTTCCTCCCCCTCTCTTTCACTCCACCCCTCTTTCATTCCATCAGATCCAACACACACACGCGCGCGCGCGCTTAAAGGATCAGAAGGAGGGAGAGTTGAGGTGACAGAGGAGCAACATCAGCACCACTGACACCATCTTCCTCACTGGGGGAGAACGGGAGGAAGAGTGAAGAGTGGAGAGAGAGAGAAAGAGAGAGAGGAATAAGTTTTAGGTGGAGGGAGGACCGGTGTGGGAGAGCTCGGAGGGAGAGAGCTAGGTGGGTGGCAGTGGGGGACTGGACGCTCCACCAATTTCCCCCTCGTTTCTTCTCGACTGTGAGCACCGCTTGCCCCCGCACCTCCTCCTCCTCCTCCTCCTCCTCCTCCGCTCCTCTCCTCTTCTCACCCCGGCTCTCCTCTCCCAGCTCCCGCCGTGGGGTCTCAGCTCTCCGTCTCCCTCCCCCCCTCCCTCACTCCCTACCTCCCGCGGGCACTGCTGGGAGCCTCCGGGCTGCTGCGCCGCAGGAGGATGTCTCGCCGGGAGTCTCCGCCGCCGCCCTCGTCGCCTCCGCCGCCTCAGATGCTGGGAGTGCAGCGGGGAGACGCGGAGGACCGTCCGGAGCGCGCCGAGCCGCTGTCCGACGCCGAGCGGGAGATCATCCAGGGCACGTGGGGGCTGGTGTACAAGAACTGCGAGGACGTGGGGGTGTCGGTGCTCATCAGGTGAGTTTCAGGAGGCGCGAGGGAACACATCTTCAAATTCTCTGTCTCTACACTCAAAGCGGCACTTTTAAATTCTTCGTCAGTGGGGTGGAAACGTGATGCCAGTGTGCACTATGGCCATTTACTGGGTCCGCCTCTTCTCACTGACTCCAATCAACAGGTCCTCTCCTCTGCCCTTTCTTTCATTCTTCTTCTTCTCTGCTCTATTGGCCGGTGGTTGTGTGGCAGGTGCACCACCAGGAGCTCCTGCATCAGGGGCGAGGCTGGGGCCCCTCACCACAATCCCTCAACAGGGTTGAAAAACAAAATAGTACCTTGTTCCCTATCTTTGATGTTTGTCTTTAAATCAAATCCTAATGAAGACCAAGTTAGGAAGGAGATCTTTTTAAAGCCTCCATGAAGAAGAAGAACTCACATAGAGTTAGATGATTGAATAAGAAAAAAAAAGCTCAGCAGATGGCAGTAATGCACCTTGATGTTAGTTGCAACTGTATATTGAAGAAGAAGAAGAAGAACCTTTAAGAGAGCTGCAGGCTATTAAAGGTCACTTTGCTGGTGTCATACCCCGCAAGCAAATCCTTTGTTACCTAAAGACTGTAGATCAGCATGAACTGCAAGACTGAGCCACAAAATTGAAGCCAACGTCTTTCTCACCACCTGCTGGATTGCTGCAGGTCATAATCCCATCCTCTAGGTTAATGGTTGGGACATGGGGCTCATCCAATAGATGTTTTCACATTAAATAGTTCTGATCAAATTGATGTTTGCTTATTTGATGCCATAAAAATGGGATGAAACACTAATTGATTGGTGGAGCCGAGGTATAAGCAGAAGATGGAAGCCTAGGTATTTAAGAGACTTCACACGCACGCAAGCAAGCGCGCGCACACAAACAAACAGAGTAGTTCATGTTCTGTGCATCGGTTGAATCATCTTGGTTCTCTGCAACAGACACTGACTCAAGATCCAGTGATAAGGATTAATGGATGCTGCATTTGTATAGGAAATGTTAGGGAGGCTTTTCTTGTTCAGTGACAGCTGCACACACACACACACACACACACACACACACCACGGTCTGCTGTTTGCACCCATTCCCTCACCTTCTCACCAATAACTGAGATGTGACAAGTGTAGGGAAGGAACATGGCATTCCACTCTCGTTATAATGCTGAAGAAATAGTCCGCAGTCCACCAGGTCTCTGACTGGATAAGCTGATTTTGTTGGTCAAATAAATTCTTTGGACATGCCAGCACCTTTCTTTGATAATGAGCATATCCGTTGCTTCTCGTGTCATGATAAAACAAAGAGTTGATTTGGTTTGAATATCTCCGGCCAACTTGGGTCTGTGTTATCCTAATAAGTCTACAAAGGGCTTGTTAAAATGGACAGCAAGTCAAAGCCAAGGAGCACGATATGAGCGAGGCAAGTTGATTTTCAGTTTGGGGGCCATGGGAATCCCTGAAGGGAGTGAGCGGAAGGGGCACAGTGCATCTTTAGTGTGTGTGTGTGTGTGTGTGTGTGTGTGTGTGTTCTTATCTGTGGATGACAGCTTTGGCACATAAATATCTCCCTCCATGCTTCTCTCACTATCCGTCGTCTCCACTGTTACTCTTTTCAATTCTTCACATATTTTGAGTGCCCAATGTACCAGATTCCCCCTGAGCTGATTGGCAAAGAAATAACATCCATATAAATGCTTATCGCACAGTCACAGTCAGAGGAGATGCTTTTCAATTGGTAAAAATGACAACGTTTCATATTTTCTTGTTGGTAAAAGTAACCTAAATGCTTAATCAGCCATAAAAAATGTTTTCGAATAATGTCTTACGGCCTCGCATGACAATTGAATCATTCTGTCTCAGTGCGATTCACAAAGAGTGTTAATTATCAACAGTTGGCTGGCAGTTCCTCAGTTACCTAACATAACCTGAGGCTGACTCTGGGTCAGGGTCTTGCACGGTTGAGATCATATATTTGAGATCAGTGCACAACATCCCCCACGTGAACACACGGATTTGCATTTTCATCTCAATCCATCTGCCTGGATGCATGGAGAGAATAGACAGCTACATTAGCCTCAGTTGATCTCACCAATGCGCACAAATGCAATTGCACCAAAGAGTGAGCGCACCCCAGGCATCAGGAGAACAGTGCATATGGCAGCTTGGTGAATACCATCAGACCCTCCGTACTTTGACGATGGGAGGATCCAGGCACATTGTCATGAGGCAGAAAACACAGTTTCAGAATGAAAGTGAATTAAAAACAAAATCTCACTTGATGTATTTGAAATATACTCCTGCCTAAACTGTTTTAGTTTATTTTAAATGCCCAGTGGTGCTTGATATTTGGCGAGAGGTGGGGTACCATACCAATCACATCCCAGAGCGAACTTACCTACATGCAAACACTTTAAGGAGCTCTGGTTGAAGCTCTGGTTGGGATTCAAACCAAGAGCCTCTGACAGCACTAGACATGACACTCGAAACCCAATATGTTGACACAGTGGTGGCACTCGAGGAAATGTCAAAAGCTATTTGCCACTGTCAGCAGGATTCAAGTTTGTATCTTTTAATATTATATTTGTAAAGACATTTCTGTGGTTGACTGACCACCGTTACTGACCACAAGGCCCAATATTGTACCCCCGTGTCCTTCAATAACCATTACCTTATTGGAAAATCCGATGAATTTTGCAATAATTAATTAACTAATCTCATATCTCATCCTTTCCTACAAGCCTTAAGAACAAGAACAGCACTGGAGAATATAATAGAATCAATGAAACTACTGTGTAAAAACAGTATTTTAAGCTCAATACGCTGGTAGAGGTAGTGATGAAGTCCATTATTTGATGATTTTGATGATGTAATTGTATGTGTTAAAAATTAAATTAAATGATGTGGGTTGTGTTTTTATCTCTCAATAATTAAGGCAGCTGGAGTCATTTAGTTTGTCATGCAAAAGAAAAGAGACATCCTTGAAGTTCTAGCTCAAGGTTGTTCACGCTACTCCAGAGAATTATTAAAACCAAGAACTTCCAGTCTAATCAGTGTGATAAACAGGCCCCACTAATGTCTCTGATGAATTCATTTAAATGCAGAGACAGGTGCAGGGCTGTGCTCAGTGTGACATCTCCAAATTACTTAACACTAGCACTGCTCTCACACGTTGCTAGTAATGCCTCAAGACATGTCACATTACAGTCTTTTAGACATGCTCGCTTACGCTATCCACTTAGAAAGACTTTAAACGACTGTTTCCACAGGATTGTTGCTTCAGATTTTTGGGACTTCTACTAAAATACCAACAACAGGGCAAAGTTTCCACTCAACCTGTTTATTATTAGCTAATCAGTTGCCGTTGTTATTTATTGTTCCCAGTCAACAAACCTCTGACTTCTCCCCCACTGTGGGTGTGAGGAAGTACATTTTTGGTTCAATTGAAACCATGTGCAAAATATGCAACATGAAGCAATAGCATCTTAAGAAACCACATGGAGGATTTTTCCTGATTAAGGAGTCATGGGCCACATGGTGTCCTCACAGAGAGGCAGGGTGAGCACAGCAATCAGCCAGATAAATGTAACGTAATGTAAATTATACAGTTGATCAACCCCCCGATGTTTGACCCACAGTTACCCCCTTGGATGACAGACGTTGCAACAACAGATAAAAAATAAGGTTTGCAGTTTTCTGTGATGTACCTGTTGCGTATTTTCTCCCATTGTTCTGCAAAGCCAGGCAGAGGCAGCAAGGGATTAGACATTCGTCATTCTAACACAAGAGGACGGGCTCAAAAAGAAGAATTCCTTATTCTTCGCAGAAGGCGTCAGAGGGGCACCCTGTATTCTTAAAGCGCTGCAGTTAACTTTCATGTTTGCCTAAGCTGAACAAGAGCTACTAGACAGCCTGTGTTATCCCTGTCACCCTAGAAAAAAGTGTGCGTACGCATCGTGACAGCTGGTACGGCCAAGCTAGAAGTGCTATGGGCAAGTTGAGCCTTTGTAGGCCTAGCATGGCATCGGATCTGGAGGGATGTGGATGTGGTGTAGTAATGACGCCAACGGCCAAACTCCAACTGGGAAATAACTGCACTAGCAATTCTAATCAGCTGGAGGACTGACAAGATTTAAAGTGGGTCAGAGCACAAGTGTGTGTGTGCGTGTATACATAAATCCGTCAGTCAGTGGTTGTCTGTGAAGTTCGAAAGCTGTGTGATAGCTATATCCTCTGCTCTGTTGTCTGTCATTGTTCCTAATCTGACACATTCCTCCCAAACCCCTCCAGCTGAGATAGTGGGCATTTTTTTTATTTCTCGGCTGTACACTTGTTCCTCTCTTACACTGAGCTGTTATGAGCTCGATGTTGGCTGCAATGAAAACCGTCGAACCCCCTCAACCAAAACAAATCTTTCTAAAGAATCTCCCAAGTCAATTTAGATTCCCTTGTTTATCTCTTGGCTGACACCATCCAGGGTGGTTTCAAGAATGGAATTCACGACATCTTAAGCTAAAACAACTTCTTAAACACACTCCAGACATATTGAAGACATTCAGGTGCTTCCACATCATGAGTCTGATGCAGCGCAGAGTTTTGAAAGTGAAGCTGTGTTAGAACCAGTTTTTGGTCCGTGAATGACCCGCTCAGCCTCCTGAGCCACAAGCAGTCTACAGGGCTATGGTCCCTAGGCTCATCACATGAGGGGCTGTATTTTAGTCAGCCACCAGGGGGCGATCAGCAAGCCTTTGCTGCAGCTTTGGGAGCTGTCCCACAGAGAATGGTTTTGCCAGGACTTAATTGAGATAGATTTTCTAACAGTTATGATGATTACGTTTAAGTAGTACACAACATAGGGCCGTCTGTATACAATTGTAAAGTCTTTTAATCTGAGGCTGTTCTTCAGGTTGATCCTTTTTCATTAACAGAATCAGACATGCTTGAAAACGAACACCTGCATCATATCAAACTTAACCCTCATAGTCTCACGGGTGCTGCTGGACTGTCAAGACACCACCTGGTATTCAGATGGTGCAGAGGTGGAGTGCACACAGGCCCTATGGACTACACAGTCTGCACAAGCTCACAACGAATTATGTCGCAATTTGTGTTTAAAGCCTTCGTGTGCATCATTTGATTTCATTTAATTCCAGCATGACTCCCCACGTTTGGTTGGATGTTGTGACACACCCATTAAATCCCATTAAGAAGATAAATTATGGGACTCTGAAGGGATTTGTCTCACTTAAGCTCAACATTTATTGTAGCTGTCGTCTCTTTTTCAAACAACAATTAAAAAATATATAACAATGTTAAGTGAGGTTGTCTATCCTGCCAGTGGAATGTGTTTGTGTCTTTCATGCTTGATGTACTCAGGACTTAGTAGTTTATAGTGTGGCTAGTCTTTTGGGCGCATCGCTATCTGTGCCAAAAAAATATTTTGTGAAACATTATCAAATGGTTGCAAATGAGCTGGAAGCTTTTGGCAAATGATGCATTTGTGAATACCACAAGGCATAGAAACTAGGGCATCCAAACTGGCTAAAACATGGAAATTTAACAGCAATGCTAACGTCAGGGCTGCAAAATATAAAGCCCCGTACCAAATTTCATGGCACTGCCATTAGTACAAGTTCCGCAATGAATGAAAAAAGACATTTTAAGGTGGAGTCAGGGAAAGTTAGAAGTTAAAAATGTCAGAGCTCCTTACTGAACCTGTTTGTCCTAATTACTTCCATAATTCATCCCCAGATACCGAAATTTCACTGGATAATTAAACATTTGACATCCTGTGACTCTGAGCTTCATTAAAGGCATTAAGATTAATTGACTTTGATGAAAAGTAATTCCATGCCTGCAGTAGCTATGGAGAGAATCTGTCTGTCTGAACCAAAGTAGTTTTCCGTACCAAAACTTCCATGGCAGCAATATAACGGCTCGGCTCGTGTGGATGTGAGCTAAAATGCCTCCCTCCCCTCCCCAGGTTCTTTGTGAACTTCCCATCAGCCAAACAGTACTTCAGTCAGTTCCAGGACATGGAGGACCCAGACGAGATGGAGCGAAGCAGCCAACTTCGACATCACGCCCGGAGGGTGATGAACGCCATCAATAGTGTGGTGGAGAACCTCCATGACCCAGAGAAAGTGTCGTCAGTGCTGGCCCTGGTGGGGAAGGCCCATGCTATCAAACACAAGGTGGAGCCCATGTATTTTAAGGTAAAAAAAACTCTCTCGCTCTCTCTCTCTCTCTCTGTCTCTCTCTCTGGTATAGTTTAGTCGGCCACATTTCTGCTCAAGGTTTTCTGTATTTCACAGAATTATTGCTGCTGACAATGAGCCCTGTGATTACATTGACACATTTGATTGGAGTGCCCATGATATGAAGTAGATTGCTCTATGAAAGGAAATCATCAGCCTCACTCTTTCCTGCATAAGTAGCATAGTGGAAGTATTTTCCTGCTTCCCTCAGCAGCCCCTTGAAAGTACCCTATTTACACCCTAAAGAGATTTTCTCATTAACAGTCATACCGCAGGGGGATTCTTCTGCCTATTTGAATCTAGTCAGGCCAAAAATCCCATTCTACTACTGTTCTTATCTCTTTATTATGTTTTAGTTATAATCAGTTTGTGCTTGTGGGACATTGTGTGACACACATGAACACACAAAATGTGTCTCGCCTGTATTCAAGCCAAGTTGAACATGCATTTAGTTCAGTGTGCAGAACAGAGACACTGCAATGTTCATTTAGGACATCACAAACTGCCTTACAGCGCAGAAATATGGATTCAAATCATTCCAGGGTTAGGTAGCACTGCTGAGTACCTGTGGAGGCAGAAAAAAAGAAGTGCCAAATCAATTTTTCCTGTGAAAATTCAATATGCTTCCGTTTTCATGTGATTGAATGCGGATACTTCCCCTCTTCAAGTGTTTTGAATGTCATCTGCAACAGGTTCATAAATGCAGCTGTGAGGAGAACGTGCTGCCGCCATTTAAGAACCGCTAACTTCCGACTGCCTTAAGAACGTATTTCAAAGTTTAATTGAATAGTTTGTTAACAAGAATAATGAAGGGAATTAGTCCCTTTGTGTATTTCCTAAAGTTATAACCCCTTAGGTATGAAAGTGTCCATCAACCGCACTGCCTTTGCTTTCCCTTTTTATCTACTACTTTTACTCTGCCCACCCGTGTCATCCTTTTCTCTCTACTTTTCCTTTTCATTCCCTCTGTGTCGGTGCCTACCCACTGCTTTCATGTTTTACTGTTATCATTTTCAATTCTCACCTGTCTCGCCCACTTTTCTGTCACAGTAAAATTGTATTTTTTTTCCCACCACTCCGCTGTTCCTACGGAGCATTATGTCTCTGCATTATTTTCTCCTCCCTCCATCTGCCATTATCTTATTTTATAACCTCCTCTCTCTCTCTCTCTCATGCCATTTTCTATTATTTTTTTCTTTTCAATTCAAATCAGTTATATTATCTCAAGGCTCTTTACATGAAGGTCAAGACCTTAAAACCCTATTGATATGGAGAAACCCAGCAGTCCCCACAATTAGCATCACTCTGGTGACTGGAGAGGAAAATGAACAGGAAGAAACCTCAAGAAGAACTAGGCTCAATGTGGGCAATTTATCCACCTTGAGCAGATAAAACATGGGGAGGAGAGGGGAGTAAAGTGAGAGAGCTAGTGGGTATGGGATATGCTGATCATGTTTCTTTTTGATCCTCCTCTCTTCCCAGATCCTGAGCGGTGTCATGCTGGAGGTGTTGGCTGAAGATTTCCCTGAATTCTTCACAGCAGAGGTGCAGATGGTGTGGACCAAGCTGATGGGGGCAGTGTACTGGCACGTCACAGGGGCCTACACAGAGGTGGGCTGGCTCCAGGTCTCCAGCTCAGCGGTTTGAAGAATCAAGGAGTAGAGGAGGGTAAAGGAGTTTTCCAATGGACTTAATGAAATGAAAAAATGCGATCGTGTATAATGCAGAAGTAGACGAGTGTGTTTAAAGGATTGTGTGGAGACGGTTCCATAGACATGGATGAGATTAACGTGGTAATCCGTGCAGCTCTGTTTGTTCCTTTGGTGACATTTTGGTGCTAAACCTTTGTTGCGGTGGTGTGCCTGCATTGCACTTCCCAGAAATCACTTGGATACAAACAATGTAGCCACATCTCATTTAACTTTACTTATAAAATATGACTTTGCGTTTGTGGTGCGTTGGAGTGTATTTACAGCCACTGAGGCGATCAGTGCAAATAAATAATGACTATCGTGTTCTCTCTTCTTTAAAAGAAAATCTAAAATGCTATATCTATCTCTAAAAACATCTAGCAAAACCATGTAACGCTTCACTTCCTCTGTAGCATGGGATCTTCCCCATTAACAACACAAGTGCTCAGACATATCCAAAAACTTTAATGGACCAGTAAATGTTTTTCTCCACCTGGTCTGTTTCGGGGCCGGTCAAGCTTTTGAGTTTACCACAAGGATGACAGAGTACCTGTCTCTATAATGAAAAAAAGCATGCAATGATTAGCTAACTGATATTACCGTTTGTAATACAAGTATTGGTAGAAGGTTTCTGCTAACATGATTTGCCAGTTAAAGATGCAAGTTAGATGCAAGATTCAAGTTTAAGTTTTAATGTCTGACTTTTGAAAGATTGATAAAACCTTGTGAAATGGTCTCAAGTAGCCACTTTAGCATTTTAATTATGCTAATAGACAAAGCTAAAAATAATGGCCAATGATTAACCAAAAAAAAAAAAAAAAAATTTAAGGAAATTTGGAAAATACTATAAAATCTAATTTCAACATTTAACCCAACTGATGGTTAAATTAATGACTAGTTAGGAAGGCATGTTAATCTTTCGAGCAGTTTTAACAAGCCATTCCAAACTTGACAAGTGAGTTGCCTAAGCTATGACTGGACAGTGTAGGGTTTTCATGAGTGGTAACTTTGGGATGTCACACTCAGACATTTATTTAAACAGAAATGTTGACGGATTATTACTTTACAGAGTTCATTTCTGTGGAAACCTTGTGGTGAGAGAAGCGTCTCCTGCCTGAGCCACACGGATAAATACACCTCGAGATATTTGAAAATGAGAGCTGTTGAGACGAGGAATGATTTTCAAGCTTTGGCATGGGGGCACTCAGTTGTTGAAGCCCCGGCTAAGGGACCATGGAGCTGCCGACTGTTAATAGATTCTCTTTGTGTCCTACTACAATATATCCTCATGTTTAGGGGACCTGTGCCCCTTTGAATCTCTATTGATACATTGCGTGCTCTTAATGTCTTGTTTAACTTTACTGAGGTGTTGTTTGTATAAGTGTACAGTGGGCAAGTGTGCATACTCTTCTGCCTTTGTTTACACCTCATTGGCACGTGGATCTGTTGATGTGTTCAAGAGGGCTTTCTTTTCTTGGCTAAACTCTTGGATTTGCAACAATCACTTTCTTTACACCAGGAAAACATCAGCAGGTGGACACATACATTAACCGTACATGTGCAGACTCCCACGCAGGCATGCTGCGAGACCACCTCCGTCGTAATATTTACAGGACTGTCACTTGGTTTACGTCTTCAAAATCCCATCAGAGAGATGTGCTGCATTAAAGGCTCCATTAAGGGCTTTAAAATCTCACTTTGGAGGTCTGCGGGAAACATGTCAGCTTTAGAAGTGCCATCAGCTTTTTTAGATCAGTGACCAGTCCATCATTAGAAGTGATATCCAAATACATACAAGTAGAAATGTATAAGTTGAATGATGCTGCTTCCACCCTAACCAATGACTGTATATAAAGAAGGATAATGCTTCTACATTTTTGCCCACTGATAAAAATTAGGCCAAGATGTCCCAGATTCGGCTGCAGCTACCTTGTGCTGGTGACATTATTTGGAGCCAGAGTAATACTGATTGGGAAGCAGGGCCTCGGTATGGACGTCCACGTCTTTACCTATTGCAAATCTCAGCTGTTAATCATGAGTTCTCAAGTCAGGGTTTAGAACATCAGTTAACAAATTAAAATTCAAATGATCAAAAGAATTAACAACCAGACAGACATCACTGTGACAAGAACTACCGTCAATAATAATAACCAAAACATGTTTTTATGTGTTTTTTTTTACATTTCTACATTTCTTTCCTTTTTGTTTATGACCTCTAAAGTTCGAGCTGTCTTTACCTTTATATGCAGTTATTGGCTCTTACACATGGAATTTATGTTTCACATTTGACCAGGTGAATGGCGCAAGTTTGTTTTCCCTCACGGTTTCTCCAGAAACTCCACCAACGTAATATTTATCCATCCTCAAACATGCTGCATACTGTCAAAGCAACTTCCCCTACCTTGTTTAACCTCGCCTTCCTGTCACCAGAACTTTGCTAATCAAGAGTCCTTGGACCGCGTGCGCAGCTGTTTGAAGTCCCCATCTGCGATTCTCAGTCCAGTCAATTCCCAAACATACGCAGCAAATCTGTTTAGGACGGACATTTGATCCAATCTTGAGTTTGCATCTGCTCTGGTGATGTCCTGTATCTCCCGTCTGAACCCCCCCATGGCATCAGCATCTGGCATTAATGAGGAAGTAATGAGTCTCCTCTCCTCCTCATTTGCTCATTCATCTACTGTAACTTCCCAGTGCTTCAGTCAGGGCCCAGTGCAGCACTGACAACAATTATGACTGGACAGATGGTCTCAAAGCCACCACACCATGGCACCAATCCACAACAGTACCTAAGAAGGTTCTCCCTACATTTTTTGAATTCGCATTAACAAGGGATAATAAAATATATTAAAAATATATAAACTGTCTCTAATAACACTGATTAGCTCCTTTCACATAAGCGCATTTCAAATTTTGCTGATTGTGTAGTTTACGTCTTCTTATTATTATTTTTGCTTCATTATCTTTCACAAATGAATATCCGAAGTTTGTATGAAAAAGTTCCCATGAAACAGTTGCCAATCACGTTAAACTGGGCGTTCATAAGCCTGCATGCTACACAATGACAAGTTACACCAGTGGAAAGAAAAACTCACAGAGGAATTAAACAAACCTCAACCTGCACCATTTTCACTTTGGATCCAACACATCTGGAGGCTGTAAAGCTGCTGTCAGGCAGGGGTGCATTTCAAAATACACACCATTCCGTACTCTTGACGTTCAAGTTCCCTTTGAGGTCAGACCTCAGCAATATTTCTGTTAAGGAGAGTTCTCCTGACGTCTTGTTTATTAAACAGCGTGTGGTGTGAATCCCATTTGTAAACACACACAGGAGGGAGGCACTCTTTTCTCTGAAAGCTGCAGATTTCCTGTCCCTTTTTGTCCGCATGCGCCATGTTCTTCACCACACTATGCACACTACAAGTTCCTTCTTCTGCTGTTCTCCCGAGACCCCGATGCCAAATCTCATACTAATGAAAGACAATTATAATTTGAACCATTAAACCACATTTGGACACCTACCTTGTTTGGTCTGAACTTTTGAACTTTTGAACAGTGGAGTGAACAAAATTAACTATTAACAAATAAGCTAAAGCTAACTTGCCACCAATAAACTGACCTAAGAAGAAAAAGGAATAACAACATCCTCACTTTGCCAAGATATCCTCACTCTGTAATGCTTTCACTGGTCCCTACAAAGATAGATATAGAAGAACACACACACACCAACACACAATTATGCGCAGACACATCCTGATCAATCCTCAATCACCATCCTCAATCAATTTCTTTCTCACTTTTCTCATGCGCACCCTTGGTCTTGCCTACCACAGGCCGAGCTGGGCATGTCCGCGCATGTCAAGTGCACCACAGCGTTTTCCCTCGTGCTCATTAATTTTCTCGCGGCCATTCTCTTCCAGCAACATAAGGGCATCACAGCATTATAGCGGAATTGTGTGTTTTTGTTGTGAAATGTTTCTCTCCATCAGTTGAAAAGTTAGGACTATATATTTTTCTAAGTATATCTAGCAGAAGGAATCTATGTATTTGAATATATCATTGTATACTGCGTTGTTGGTGGGAGCCAGTGCTGTGGCTTTTTAGTGTTTTGAGCATGTTTGCACAGCCTACCACAAATGTGTGTCTTTGCAGACCTGGTGAAAATGGATCAAAACCTATCAATAAATTATACCGGTGAATTTGTGTCGGTGTCTGATCTTGAGTGATGTTTTCAATGAGCATGTTCTGATACAAAGAACAAAAAGGTCTCCTCCAACATTAAATGAATCCAATACATCAATGACTAAATGAGAACGAGAACTTAACGAGAACTGCCAGAAAGCAAGGCATAGCAATCCTTTCTTTTTGCAATGGAATAAATGAAATAAAGGAAGCAAGCTAAGCCCTTTCTTCCTGCATGAGGGAAAGTTGACAGGGTAGCTAGTGTTAGCTGTCCCTCTCTTCCATCTTCAGTGAAAACAAATGATCGATGGCAACACAAACAGCAGAAGAGAGTCTTGTAACTTCCCTCCAGAACAACAGGGCAATGAAGCAGAAGTAAAAAAAAATGTTGGGTAATAACCAAAGTATCAGATGTTTTGAGAGCCCACACCCAAATTAAACCATAAACCTCTGTTCTCTGTAGAAACTAACATTCTAATAATAAGTGGACACAATTAAACTCAGTCTGGGGCCCTTGTTGTCATGGCAACAGCCCCCTCCTTTAAAGTCTGAGGTTGACTGTTCTGATAAATTTTCCTGTTGTGAGAATAATAAAGGATTATCTTGTCTAATCTTCTAACAACTGAGAAGTTGGTGCCCTAATCAGTAAGACGGATAGCAAAACAAACAGGCAAAAATATAGAAATGACAAAACAAAGGAAGGAGAAGAACAAAACCAGATTTTAAAAATGGTACATATATTTTTCAATGAGACACGTGAACTTGAAGTCACAAGTTTTAAGTCCTGACTGTAAAGAGCTGAGAGCTGGAGGGTGTGTAAGATATGGGCTTGAAGGCTGATTCTCCACGGGAGGACTGGTTGGTTCACGGCGCAGCAACAGTGCAGAGAAACATTTTTCGGCTCTCCGCCTGTCTGTGCTTTTCTATAGTCCAGCAGAATTTTAAAATCAATGTTTGACACACAGAACTAGCATGACCTCTTCCATTGATTGTGTTTGCGGGGACCGAAGCATTGAAACAGTGAAGAGAATGGATTCTTTTCCCATATTCCTTTTGATGAATAACAATGAATCTTGTTCTTCAAGTACAACTCAAGTTTATTTTCTGTCTTTCTTGGTCTAATCCTGCTTTCTAAAAGATCTAAAAGATTGCTGGGCTTAAATCTCCTGAACCAAAGTGAACTTGACCTAGATGCCTGAACATCATCAGCAAAAATATACTCTGCTTGGCAGTCCCACTGTTTCATGAACAAGAGATCATTAAAAGGAATGAAATGTAAATGTCCTTAATCAATGATTAATGGTTGCCTGCTCATTGCTCCATGCTCAAGGCAAGACTCTATCTAAGGCTCCAGTGGGAGGTTCATGTGGGGAGTTAGAGTGATTTCTCTAGATCTATACAATAATTTATTGAGGCTATACATACACAAATGTGAGGGGAGGATCTGCTTTCTGAAAGGAAGTGGTTTACAATGTTTCTGTTTTGATTTCTATTCAAGCTTATACAATTTCAGTCATTTACAGTCACCCAGGGAGTCCATATTAAGCAACAGGAAGCAGGAAAACAGCCCCACGACTCAGGAAATATAATCATTCTCCTACCGTGCGCAGTGTATGGTCGGCAGGACACTTGTAACCATGGCGACATATTTTCCCTGCGGCCAGTTATTGTCATTTCCGGAGAACGCTGGTAACAGTGTCTCATCTTGTCCCCTGGGTCTGATGTGCAATCCCACCTGTACAAACTCTGCCTTCACGCTGAGCTGAACACACCGATGCAAACAGAATAGAGTGGGAAAGGTACGAGCGTCGTCCATTTCTCAGTGTCAGAGGCCAGAAATATTTCAGGCTTGGAGACGCATTGGCATTCATAGTTTGATCACGAGTGCAGACACACTCTCATGTAAATGAGTCTCTCAGCAGGTAATGAGATATTCAGATTAGCCAGTTATTCTGAGTGGAAACTGACACAGAGGAGTAACACTTGGTCTACCTCCTAAAATCCACATTCCTTGCAAATGGTCCAAGAATCAAAGAGAGAGAAATTCACCAATGCCGACACCAGAAAACATGAATATGAACTAATTATCTAATTAAATTATATTAATGGAAAATTTAGCAATTGAGTTTGAAAAATAAAGCTACAAAATGTCATGGCAATCCAACCAACAGTTGCTGAGATAATTCAGTTTGTAGCACAAACCTGGGAGCTAACTGCTAACATGCTGACAAAGCCACTGCAAACAAATCCCTTAATTGTTTGAATCAAACAAGCCCAGAGCACGGCTGAGCCAAACGGCACATGCAGGTCAGTGACAGATCAACCTGCTGTTTGGTTGGCACCGCTGAGCCCGAGTGGATCTAGTTTAATACAAAGTTGGAAAGGAGGCCTGCAGGATTTCCAATTAGGCGGCATGAGCTCGTCTCAAAGCTGCAGATGAGATGCGCAGCCACATCAATGCGACTTGACATTCTTGACAGCCACTTGTGTGAACATCCATCTGTCCATGCACCACAGGTTCCCTGACAGAGCGGTGGCAGCAGAGCCACAAAAAACTGTTGCTGGGAATGACATCCCAGGCATGACAATATCCACGTATTGGCTATTTGCAGGAGTACAGGGAGGATCTGATTTGTGTGTTTGTGTGTGTACAGCCACTATCAGTCTGCTATTCTAATAATGTTGCCAGATTGTTGGTTTGTTTCCATTAATAATGGTCATTATCCAAAAGTAGCTCTTTAGGAAACCTGACCCTGCAGGTTATCCTCCACCATAGATATGACTAGCCAGTTATGTCGACCACTGTGGCTTAATGCTATTTATCTACTATCAACAAGTGTTGGTACATAACATTTGCAAACATTGTGCTGGACCACATTAGCACAGAGGTGCTAAAAAACAGCAGAAAAGACCAGTTGACCAGTTTGGGCTGGCATGTAGGCAAGTCATAATCAGGTGAATGGAGAACTGAATGAAGAGAACATATCATCATGACATAGCAAAAAATAAATAAATAAAATCTGCATCATACAGAATAACTGCACATACGTACGTATAGCTGAGTCTTGCAGCACTGCTGCGCCTCTATAATGCACCATGTCATCTTTTCTAATTTGGGATTGACTAATCCCCGAACGTTCCTGATCCAGGCTGGCAGGCAGAGAGAGGGGGAAGGAGAGATAGAGAGAAAGAGAGAGAGAGAGATACACACCTGGAGGCTGGGAAATGTTTCCCTCTGCTGCAGTGAGTGGATTCATTATGGGGGTTTCGTGTTAACCTGCTGTGTCTTTGGCTGCAGGGTGGTGGGCTGTGAGGGACGATGTGCACCACCATCATGGTTCTCTCCACTCTGGCTCTTGTGCTGCAGCAGCACTTCTTCAGCCGAACCAAGACGTAAGTTGTTCTATTGTTGGGAATCCAACACAACTCATAATGATCTTGTCGTTTCAAAACAATATACGGACTCAAATCTCCTCTTGACTACACGCAGATAGAATTCATTCACATGGATAAACGTGCACACTCTGGCTTTGTCTTCCTGTTGCATTGGACACTTCTATTCTTCTTCAGTCTAGTTTCTTCAGATTCTCTACGTGTGCACAGATTTTCATGTTGGAGAATAAATTGCTTCAGATCATCTCTCTGATTGTCAGATACTGATCTCTCTCCACACATTTCTGTGTAATGAGGTGCTGTGCCTCAGCTGGAGATCCATGTAAATGCCAGGGCTTGACAAGTGCCGCCATGAAGTGTGTCATTTTTCGAGAGCCTTCCTGCCTTCAGCTGCTTGACCCCTGGACAGGGTCTATCCTCGGATCTTTAGCTCATTACGACTTTGAACATCTAAAGACAAACAAAGCAATTATATGGTGTGAATAATACCACGGCTGGGGACTTGAATGGATTCCAAGGTGATAGTGTGCTGGGAAACGGGCGCTGATTACCGTGAAATGTTTTTGTCTGTCCTGGTTCACAGTGACTGTATTGTCACTAAAGGGAATCTCCGAGAACTGGATGTTATTCTGAGATGAGCAGATGCTGGTAAATACTGATGTCAAGATGGGAACAGCGGAAACACTGGCAGACTCAACCATCTGCAGCCGACTCAAGATGCAAGATTCTTCTCCACTTCATAGAGAAATGAGAAATGTCACTGAAATAATTTAAAAAGAGACGGGAACATGCCATTTCAAAAGTGATGGTTTTAAAAAATCACAAAGGGTCATCCATCAATAGTCACGATTTGGGTTTGACTTTCAACTAAATAACAGATAAATGCTGTCCTCAGATGCTGAAAGACTGACTCAGACATCATCATTTTTCCAGACATAATACATCAACAACACATGCACATATTTTCACATTTAACGAAAATGTTTTTTGTATGTTTATTGTAAAAAAAAAAAAAAAAAGTGAATGTTGCTGAAGCGCTAAGTAAGACAACGACCATGTTCTAATCACACGTTAAACAGCATGTTAGCTGTTAGCACTTAGCTCAAAGTACAGCCTCTGATGTAGACAGCAATCAATGGAAATTTTATATTCTCCCTCAGGAAAATTATGTAATTATAATGTGCTTTGAACGATTCTGCAAAATGTCAACATATTCATATAGCCCCCCCCCCCAAACACACACACACACACACAGACACACACTGATGAAGTGGGACTCATAACCCTGTTCTCTCTATTCAGCAGCAGATTACTGTCCCTGACCCGCCGATAATCATTATCCCACCATCATCCCTCATCACCTTCCCTATTGTTTCTCATCAGCGTCTCCTTTATTTAATTCATCATAATCTTGGTAATGTTCCGCTCTACCCACTCCCCACTCCCCTGACCTGTCCCTCACCTCCATCACTTTCTCTTCTCAGCTTCCCTAAAGGCTCGGGGGAGAAGGAGGTGTCCCAGGTGCAGCAGAGCAGCAGAGACTGTGAGAAATGAGGCCCAATGTGTTACCAGGCATCCATCACAGGTATATGGGACAATAACTATTCTGTATTCTATTTTGTGATGAGCTTTGAAGTAGAGTCGACTTTGGAATCTGTAGTTTGTGGATTAGGACTAATTTTCCTTAAAGCAATCACAGTCTGGTCTTTTAAAGACTGAACTGTGTTTGGTGAAGAGGACAGGCATTGCCTTTCTTAAAACGTTTAAAAAACTCAAGCAGTTGTCTAAGAAACTGTCAACATGTTATGCAATGATATGTAGTTAGATAAAAGGGATTCCTCTGTCAGAAGACCATGTTCCTTTCTCACTCAGAAGGCAGGACAGGTTCTGGTACGGGCTCTTCTCATCTGATCTCATCTCGACTACTGCACCTCCCTCCTGGCTGGTCTACCTGCTAGTGTCATTCGACCTCTCGCAGCTCATCCAGAATGCAGCAGCTCCACTGGTCTTCAAGCTACATCATTTCACTCATTCACTCGGCTATTGATAATCCACTTCAGGAGTTCACTTTACCAAATTTTTCAGACTTTAACAAACTATATAGCACAGGAGAGGAAAGATAAACTGATAAAATGCCAGTGTACTTATTTAGCAAATGTTCAGTCGGGGGTTTGGTCCTGCACACAGTGACCACCCACAGTTCTCCTTTGTGTGGTGAACAGTATCAGTTACTAGAGTTGAGTTTCATTAGAGGAAACCAAGTTGGACACTTGAGTGGGTGGACGTGGTCCGTGTAGTGACCCGGCACACAGGCATAGCGGAGGGGGGGAGATCATGGCTGGCAGGGGAGACGGCCGGGCAGCTGATGCATGTTTGCTGGAGCATTGGAGGGATGTGCGGGAGTGGAGCATAGAGAAGAGACAGAACCACAGAGTAAGACACTTTCTGCACACGCAATGGGCCGAACATTTTACGGTCTTGTTTTCTAGGAACGGCATTTGTTACAGCTTCTGCACATTCAAGTGCAAACAGGCTGAAGTCAGAGCTGTGTGGTGTGTGGCGTTTTCTCTGAGTGCAGTCAATGCAAAGTCATTTAGACAGTCTGTTATGGGCTATTCTATGTACAGCGCCCCTGGGTAATTTCCAGCAGATCAATCAGTGGCACTGCACATTTACTTAGCTCTAAACTGCTGCATCTCTTGTGTAAGAGCTCTATTTATTGTGTCGGTACGCTTTTACCAAAAAATTAAATGATATATGACCTGAGTAAAACATTGTGAATTATCACTGCTGCACATATCTGTTTGCTTATCCTGTTGTTTTTTTTAACCAAAGGGATAAACTTGCATTTATCTCGACCTCTTTATGCCATGTGACAGATAGTTAACATATATATAAAAATAATATGTAGTAATTTATGTATTAATTTGCAAACTTAATGAACCCATTAACACAAGTAATTGTGTTTATTAAACCACAGTGATTATGAAGCACTAACACATCATGCATTGCTAAGTTTATATATTACAACAAGGAGGACAATTGTGCCCTTCGGCAAAGACTCCAACAGGGTGAGTTTAATTGTTTTCCTGGAAAGTAAACACCCAAAATAACTTAGCGCCTATCCATCTGAGTAGCTCCCCAGTAGAGATCACGTTATCTATAAGCCGACATGGCTGCCGCACAAATGAATACATATTGATATAAAACTACTGCTGTTGATTATTTTTTTAATGTCTCTTTTATAAAACCAATACCATGAAATATCATGTCACTGTGGTGAGAGAGGGTTCCATGAGAGAACCAGGGAGTCACACCACAGCATGCACAGCAACAAAAAGAGAGACATTACCTCACCACTTTGCATCCGACAAAGAGCTGTCTGCCACATATTCACCCCTTCCAAAACAAATGCACCTGCTAGGTACACCAAAAGGTTTATACAGGAGAGAGTTTGGGTACACTTCAGCTCTTGTCCACAGAGAACATTGAACAGTTCTAAGAGTTTTAATATGGCACTATTTCATCAATAACATCAGTCCAAACGGAGGAGGTAATTTATCTTCTCTGCCTCCCTACGCTCACTCTGTTGGTTATTATTGTTTAAACTACCAGTCTGTTGCAGCAAGATTGGCCTCTTCCTGGGAGCTTGATTAATATTTTGCCAACCAAAATGTGGAATGGCCGCGTTCAATCAGAATTCGATCTGCTGTGATCAAAAGCAGCACACGCCAATTCCACTTTGCACCATGTCTCTGAAAATGATGGAAATTCTTCTCGTGTCACTTTCCTCTTACCTCCTCCGCTCCCTCCCTGCCTCTCCTCGACACAGATGTGGGTTATGGACGTAGAGGGCGTCCTCAGGTCCATGGCCAGACAACTGGTGAGTTGATCCAAGTGTGATATAGATAGTTTATCTCTTTTCCACATGTGAATTACAACAATTTTAGTAAATGTAAAAAGTATGAAAAGTTAGAGGCCCCAAAGTCTGTGATAAAGGGAGCTCCTCCCCACCACAGAAAACACTGAAGCTTCCGAAATACTTTGTTAGTAGTTCTGCATCACTGTGATGTCATCAAAGAAAGAGTGGAGGCTTCCAACATATACTTGAAGTTGTTGACCAATCAGAGCAGAGTAAACCTAATCATCTCCTTAAAGAGACTGGACCAAAATGCTGTTTCAGATGTTTCAGAAAGAGACTGTAAAGAGGAGCAGCAGCAATGGACAGTATGGGGACAGTGATGTGTTTCTGAGCAGCAAAGCATGTAAATCTTCTCTAGTAGTTACCCAAACTAAAACGATGAATCTGTATATGAGCATAGCCTGCCTCCTTTTTGCAGTTTGGAGTTTTTCAATGGCTTATAATATATTTTATGCCAGTGTCTCTTTTCAGCACAAGTCATAATGGTGTAATTCTACCTATCTCTCTGTAAGAATAAATTTGCATGGCCTCATACTGGTGTTTTGTGGAAAATCCTTTTGATATAAAATATCAGATACAGCCTTATTATTCCAAAGTCAGAAAAGCGTTTGGGGATTTTTATATTCTATCCAATGCAGCAATGACTTTAAAACGTTTTCTTGCCCCCAGAATGCTTCTCTGGCCAGATATCCTCGCTGTGAAATTGGAAACAGTCCAGTGCGTCCTTCTCCATCGTTTCTAAACCCCAACAGGTCTCTCTCCAGTGATTCACAGAGCCACTGTTAGATGTTAGTCAAACAGAAGTTGAGACACATTACAGTATATACACCCAAACAGACACACTGATTTTGTTTTAAATGCAACAAATAGGCTTTGTGTCATTAACGCCAACAGTCAACTTAATGTGAAGCCTACTGCCTTTGCTAAGTGCAGTGCATCACTCACTCATGCAAGGATGAGAATCTTCTCTGAACTAAAATGTCAATTTGAGAGTGAATATTTCCACCAAGGCTCATGTTGCGACTCGTCACGTTAAAGAAACTGAGGAAACTGTATATTCCACCTCTCACAAAAGTGTCATGAGACTCTGTTAAGTGCTTAGTCATCACATTGACGGTCATACAAACAAATAAATACCCATGAAAACAAAACCTCCCCGGCGGAGGTAATTATGCTGTTGTTTGACCTTCAGGAGAGGAAGGTACTTCGCTCCAGAGTGAATCATTTCTCAGCTGCCTCATGAAGAATGAAATGTAGTTGCTTCCTTCAGGCTGTTATACATTTTTGTCATTACTCTGCTGCCAGACGAGAAATAAAGAAGCGTTCACTGCGTTGATCATTTTGTCTGCTATGTTTTTATTTTGATGTATATTCCACTGCCACACACACACACAGAGACACACTACCACAGTCATTCTTTTATATCATTTGACTCTGTGCATGCTGATGAAACCTTCATTCCTTTATTCACCCAGTGAAATTACTGGCACATTCACATAAAGTAACTATTCGGCCCTCTTGTGCAGGATTTCTGCGACAAATGCATTTTTATGTCTTTTTATGAGCTACATCATTTCCTTTGCCGACAAATGAGATCTTGTTATTTCCTCTATGATTAAATCCTTGTTGATATTAAGGTTGTTTTCCTATTTGTCCTCCCAGGACACCAGTGTGCATTCAATTTGGGTTCCTCTGGGACCACCAGTGTTGTTTTTGAAAACAACCCTCTCACTACTGTGACAGGAATACGGCCGTATTCCATACATCTACTCTATTAGGAACTCTATTATCGTAAATGTCTCTGTTTGTCATCTTGATAACTGTACGCCAAATCCTCCAGCCACAGTAGACGACTGGCAGAAGCTGGGGAACTAATGTTCCTAATATGTCCTTTGGAACATCGCCTCTGCCAAGTGTGCACTCTGAATCTGCCTGTGCAATCAAGGCGGTATAGGGCACAAATATCTGCTGATAGTGGCGGCAGCACTTCCATGTCTCGCTGTTGCCTCCTGCCCTGATGAGCCTATCTGACTCAAATTACAAGGTGAAAGCGGGGCTTTTGTGTGCTGGCCAAAGTAGAGCAGCTTGGGTAATGAGTATGGTCGTCCTGCACACTCTGGCAGAGCATGGGAGTTAATCTAATGATGGGGAGAGAGAGCTATGATCCCTAATGGCCTCAGATAGAAAGAGGAGCAGGGACATGGGGACTGATGGAGACTCTAATACACATCGAACTTTCCTCCCCAACCATTGGTAGCACTGTCATGCTGTTTTGATAGAGAAAGCCCAGAGTGAGGACCGGCAGGACCCAAAATACAGCTACATCCATAAAACAGCTTAGGCCTGGATCTAAGATCAGGCTTAATTTCCCTAGTCAGTGAATGTTTACAGAGTTACAGCCTACGTTATATGGTCTATATGGCACTGTGAATATGTTATGATGAGACAACATTATAAACAGTGGTGTGCATTAGTATTCGAGATGATTGAAATTGAAAGTAAGCCCCCTCTTCTGAGTCACAAGGCAAACTTCTTCAGACCTATGATATTTTAATTTTAGCAATTCTAAAATTTCCCCCCCACATTAAAACTAATGCTCATTTATTTTGGCTTAACCTTGACACCACTATCAAGAGATATTTAGCATCTGAAACAGTAGAGGGATCATTGTCACCCCAGAATCATTGCCCTCTTTCAAATCTTACTTGTATTAACTAATTTGTCAATGTGTAAATTAATATAAGGAATAAGTGAAGTAAAATACATTAATTAAGCCTTAACTAATCTCATTAGCGCATCACAACATTAATTAATGAAGAAATGATACACCCAGCTGTAATCAAATCATGGTGACTCATGTATGAGCTATGATTGACTTAAGGGCACAGTAATGCCAGCATGTGTATTGTACCCCAAAGTACAGTGTGGGCATATTTTCTGAAAAAATTGCAATATCTAGAATATAACTTTAAATTGGTTAAGGGTTAGGGACAGATGATGTCACACCTTTTTAAGGCCTATGACGTAATTGCGATTTGATTGTGAATTTGTGTTTGATTGAATAAAAAGTCAGATGGCAGAGAGGAGATTTTTTTCTTTTCTTTTTTTTTTTTTTATCTTGTTGAAGCATCTCTGCTCATTTACCGACATGGGAGAACCTCATAATGAGCAGCAGGTTGATACAGCAGCCTCCTGCAGAGAGAGCAAAAGTCTGACAAGATTCCACTCACAGGCAATTAGCACACACCAGCAACAATGACATCCCAGCTCCTAACCCGCCTCCTCAGACATACACATTTATAAAACCCTATGCACACATACACACGCGCACACACGTCTCTTTTACAAGGTAACAAGGTGTCAGCTCAGCCAGCATAGAATGTTTGCTCTCTTCGCTCAGCACCACCAGGGCACCACTTCAGGAAATGAGGTGACGTACAGAGGAGCCGCTTCTGAAAGGTCACGTATAAGCATCATGAGAGCTGACCCTGCGGTTGACACCGTGGTGGAGGAAATGAGATGATGGCGCCACAGCAGTAAGCGGTCTGATGCATTATTGCCATAAATAGCTGATACGCAGCATTACAGATTTTCCACACAAACCTTACAGAGCCGTTATTTAAGATCTTTGCTCAACAGATGCTTTTTTTATGTGATAGTTTGAGTCGAATTTTAGCTGTATTACAGCTTTTTACAGCATTGTAGTTTATGTAGTTTTATGTCCAAATACCTTAAATGTTGAACACTGAGTAGAACCACTTCACATTGCAATGAGGAATATTATCTACACGCATTCCTGAAATGTAGTTTGGTGAGCCCCTGACTCTTTTTCAGGTCAACACTTCAATTTCTACATGACAATCCCAAGAGCCTCATCTTTATGTTGCAGGCCAACTGGTCAAACATGGAGACATTTGACTGCTGCATCCCAACAGATTACACCATCTTCATCACACATGACTACATCCCAGCAAACACAGCCCCAGGGCACGCCACGAAAACCCAATGGCCCCCATGTTCAGTGCACATCTACAACAACGCTGCATTTCATGAGTTACATGGGCTCCCGCTAATCGAGTCAGGCAACTTGGTTGAGTCACTTTGAAAGAGTGCGTATCGCCCCCTTGTGACACATATCAGTGCTCATATCATCATTCTTATCAAGTTCTCCCCGCAAACCACGCTCCAACAACCAGGCCATGAGAATGGAGGTGACCTAATAAAGCACGTCCACATGTAATGAGGAGTGATTCCCTCTACTGCTGAGCGAGAGGCATGGGCTTTTCCCCTGTCTCATCCTCCTGCATGTCGTCAGTGACTCAGCCTTCTGGATGTCCCATGGTGCTGCCATGGCAGCTGAAAAAGCTGCTACTCTTCTCTTTGAGTTCTCTGAATGTTGAAATGTGCCGCTATTTGCATTGCAAACCAAACAGGTTGCAGGTCTGTGAGGAGCGAACCATCCACTTAATAACACTAACAAACCAAGTAACATGTGCAATCATTTCTTTATATATGACTGACATTATGCTGATCAGACAGGGTTCACCCTGGACTGATCACAGCAAGCAAACAACCATTCCCACCTTTACAGTTGATTTAGAGTCCCCCCTGCCCTCCAACCCAACATATTTAACATTCTTTCTTAATCAATGGACAGATTTGGACAATTTGGTACGACCAAACTATTTAAATTAAAGTTGCAAGAACCATGAATTAAAGGCCCCTCCCTCATTTGTGTTTGTCAGGGGCAGGGCAAAGGCCAATTAAGAACCTTTATGATCTTCGTAAAACGTCCTTCTGTGTGAATGAATCTGCTCATTTGGGTGTTGATATTTAGTGCCAATCAGCAATTGTTCGTGTGCTTACATCTAAACATGGTGACTCTGTGGGTTAAGGCTTGTTTAGAATCACGCTTTCAGTTTTCAACGTAGCTCTAAAGACTTTTGCACAAAATTCCACAAAATGCTATAATTCTCCATGAAGCAGCCTCGAAGTGACAACTTTATTAGTTCGAGATGACAAATGACACAATGTCATGCACTTTGTCATGCTCATCACCATTGGATCTCTCGTTTCAGAGCTCCCAATGTTTCATTGTTTGCCAGCAAGAGACAGGTTTGCATAACTCTTATATAATTACGACAGAGCCTTGACACTGGGGGTGGGCATCTGAAGAAACAGAGCAGAATTAAGGGGCAACTGAAGGAGAGCCAGGCAGACAGGCGAAACCTTTCTGCTAGCCATCAGTGCTAAGCGACCCAGATGGGGAATCTGTCATGTTGTGATGCCAATGCTAACTAAATGCTGAGGTATATGACATTCCTTCCTCCCACTCACGGTATCTGTCAGAGTGTGCCGAGGGTGTGGGATGGGACCGGGCTCAGCAAGTTCACTGTCTATGCAATATACGCAAATATGAGCTTAATGTATTGCTTACTGTATTTAGATGCACTGAGATGACATCTGCTTCTTCTTTACAACAGATAACGGATGCTTATCAGTTATTAAGCTTGTGTCAAAAGTCTCATGTTCAGCAGATGAAACCAGATGGTGAGGAATGCCAGTGACAGCAATTAGTGCAAACTGAGGGAAGTGTGCAGAAAGTACGCAGTGAAAACCTGCTTGCTTTCATGGTCTCACTGAGATCAAACCTCTCAAAACTATATGCTCAAACATGTATGGGGGAGTGACATCAATGTCTGTTAACTTCCCATGAAAAACACCATATGTGGGGACGGCCCACTTTCCCCCCCTTCACGGCCAGGCAGCAAAAGAGCTCACAGCTGGAGAACGGTGGAAGTGAGAGTCTGCTGTCTCCATTCATGTCTCCGCTCCCAATCCTCAGCTGTGCCACTTCCAATCAATAGCTTTTAGGTAATCAGCATCTACCCTGCAGTTTGGAATGAAAGGCCTCTTTTGTCGCCAAGCCGACAGCGTGTAGAATGATCGCAGGCTGAGGAAACATGCATGTTTTTCAGAGGCATTTTCCTTCCATTGCAGCAAATTATATAATGTGTTCATGTTTGAAGTGAGGTCTTGAGAAAAGCTGCATTCACAGCCCGAGCAGGAAATAAAGGTGATGCCTACCTACCCAGCTCCTGGTATGATTGAGATGCCAGTGCACTTTAGATGCACAAGACTTGCATGTGAATAAGATCATCTTGTTTTCCCTCTGGCTCCAGGTGTTTACTGGGACCACTAATTCCCATCTGCATATATGCCCCCACTTTCTCCTCTCTGTGGATTGTGTGCTAGAGCCTGGAGAAGAACAAGAATACAAAGATGACTTTAATTTGACCAAGGAGGAGTCAGACAACTTCTACTTATTACTTCCCCTGAGCAATATTCGGCTCTGATACGGCGCTTTTGCTTCACATGCATGTGAAGATAAATGATGTTAAAGCTAATTAATCCGATCATGGTACCGATGATAAAACACAGAGATAAGGTTGCAGCGCAGATTGTACCAGTCCAGGAAAAGTAATCAAATTGTTGACTGGGAGTAGAACCAATAGAATAACAGACAAAGTGCCCAATATAAACAAAATAAAAACAAGATACTGTTTATGTGTCAGGCTGCACATTGAAGTTGAAATGCATCTAAATATTTTATTGTATTAAAAAAAACAATGGATGTAGCAAATTTTCATTTGAAGTGTAGCTGGACCTCATTTATGTTTGTTGTACTCGAAATGCATATACTGAGTTTCAAAGCTTTGGGTCATGATGAGTGTGAGCTGCTTCTTTTTCAATCCTACAGCCTCCTCTGCTGGTCTGAAATGCATTATCTGTGTGAAGGAGAGGATTCTGTTTCTGTGTGCTGCAGTAATAATTGTTCTCGTGGATTCATTCATTCCATGCAGCTGCGTCATCATGCCCATCTGACAGGATGAAGCTAAACTAGAACCTTTTGAACTATAATTAGGCTGTAAAAATCTTTCTAAATAATTGCTTGACAAAAATCGTGATTTCTATTCATTTTGCACCATCCTATTTCCCCCTCTTGCATGCATGCTAATGTAAAAATCTGTATGTGGTGATTTTCAATAACATATTAAAGAATCATACTCATCCCACTTCACACTAATCAAAGGTTGTTTGTTGTATTCTCTTAATTAAATACTAGCAGGCTCTCTAATTGTATATAATTTTATATATATTAAATATTCAACAACCACCTCGAACAAACTGTAGAAAAGCAAGACTTATTTGAATATTTTTGAATTAATAAGTTGAATAATTCAATTATGATTTTTCTCATACTTTGTCTTCAATACAAAGTCAATATTAAGTTCACAATGAACGATTCGATTAGGGTGCATTCCTCCATCGTCCATCCACTGTTGTTACAACATTAGGTACAGTCATAACTGTTGTATGCCATGTGAAAAGACAACCTTCCCTGTCTGTCGGGTCATTTGGCTTGTTTATGAGTAAGGTTAAGCAAAAATTACAGTATAGATTTCAATGAAACTCAATGGAATGGGCCAAGAAATAACCAGTTAAATTTGGGGCTTGACGAAGAGGCTGTTGCAGGAGTCTATTTCAATTCACTTTCATCTTCAAGATGCGAGATACGTTTTTTTTGTTTTCGCCATTTCACCACAAGGAGGCACCATACTACCTCTTTTGATTGAGCATCTGCAGAACTACAGCGGAAAGCGTCAATCCACCAAGAGACACCAACAGCCACTCTGGAAATTGGGCGTCCATGAAAATAAAAGCATGAATTTCTCAACAGGTGAATTGTGATTGAACATTTACAGTATGTCACACTGAAAGTTTAGAAATGTACTTTGGAATGACATGGTCTTGTTTAAAGTATTTGTTGTAGAGTATCACTTCAGTAATTAATGACACACATATCACAGGCTGATTACCAGGGCATCAACTACTACGTAATTTAATTGAAATGAGGTTTAATACTGAAACGCACCAATAATTATGAACTGCTCTCATTTGTGCCTGTTGGCCTGTCAGTTGGTTTACAGGATAAAGTAAATGTGCTGATTCCTTGCAACGTGACAGAATCAGGTGGAATCAAGAAAGAAATGATCAAATACTGTAGAGGATCTGAACAGAGACTGGGGACCGAGATTTTAGTTTTCCATTTCTTTAAGATCTTAAATTTTTCGCTGAATGATTTTTAAATCTTGACAAAAAACATTCCACAAGTGTCACTGCAGTGTTCCCTGTAAGTGTTTTATTTTGAAATACAGCCGGATAAGGTGCAGTTCATTTCTCCACCTTGACATTGGTCCCAGCAGCAGACTGTCAGTTTCAGTCCGCTCGACTCTCACTCTGCCCTAGGCGGGGAGCGATGTGACAGTTCGATCGCGTCCCGGTCTCTCTCAGCCCGCTAAGGATGGACCAGCGGAGCGCAGAACCGGACCCAGCTACCGGGAGCATCCCGGTCACGCTTTACGGGGAATTCACGGCCATCGGGACCCGAAAAGTCAGGTGTGCCGTGAACCTGACCGAGAGGGACCTCATCATTGAGAGGCTCCCGTCGGCACCTGTCGGGCGGAACAAGGTGGTGCTCAGCCTGAAGGACTGCATCGGCTGCCGGGCTTACCGGGAGGTTGACGGCGGGGACCCGGCTGCGTATCTGTCAGTCTACTTCTACCCGCTGAAGCGGCGCTGGCTGAGGTCCGGGATGTCGCGGGCGAGAGCGGAGCACCGCTTCCGGCTCACCGCCCTCCAGGACCCCGTTGCTAACCTGGAGGAGGCGGAGAAGTGGGCTTGCGCCGTCCGAGAGCGCTCAGGACGGCAACAGTATCTGAGAGACGGTGAGTGTCGGTTAGCAACGGGAAGGGGATGCGTTTCCTGCAGGATCGCACAGGTGGGATGGGCTGAGAACACACTACACTGTGCACGAGGAGTTCCGTGGCTTAAGTTTCATCTTTCATAGCTGAGGTTTTAATAAAAGAACATAGGACGTTTAATGGCTAAGCTTCCTACGAGACGGTACATAGGTACAGAACCTCACATAGCAGAGGTTTCAGGAACCTTCATAGTAAAAATGTGCAGACCAGTGTTTTGAAAATCTTTTTAGACTCTAAAATACTATTTTAGTTTTAACCTAACACAAGCCTTTTCTTTTTAGCAATGTCTGTTTGCTTAGGGTTCAGCAGCAAACAAACTATAATGGGTTCAGTTTTAGGAGTCCAGTTCTATCTGTTTGCAGATTGAATGATAGATTGTTCCTGTTAAACAAACCCCACCTCCTTTTATCATGTTGCTTCACACCTTTAGATGGTGAGGGTAACCACTGAGCTCAATGGGCTAAAATGGCTTTCAACATCTTTATCAATATCAGCCTGGAAAGTTATTGCAGTAGGTTAGATTATAAAAATAGATAGAGAAGCTAGATAAACTAGATCATCTGCATACACTTAATACTGGACTGTTCAAAACACAGGGCAGTATTAATGCTGTTGAGCTCATATCATATCAAGTGGTACAGCCAGCATAGAACTGAACAATAGGTACAATAGGTCTTAGGTGCACAGAGAGTTATATTTCAGTTACTCCAGTCTGATAACAAACTACGTTTACAATAGAGACACCTGAGACACAGGGCAATATTACCACTATTGAGTTCTTGCAGTTCAAAGAGATACAATCACTCCACTGAGAAACTTTCTGTAAATAGAGGTTTCACAAGAAAAGTTCTCTCATTATTTGTTGACCTGAATGAGAAAAAATAATATCTGCTTCACACAAACTCCCTCTTGTATGCAATGACCCAGATAGCATTTGCTCATTTGCACAAAAGTATTATTAACTAGAGAAAATATGCAGCCATTCTAACCTGCCTGTCAGAACCAGAAGAAGAAACTGTCGACTTTTAGAAACCCGAGACAGTATTAGTTGCTTTGAAACATATTGTGATGGAGCTGCCTGGGACATAACCTCAGACAGTGAACAAACTGGTTTACAGTCATGAATATGATGCACCTTGAACTTGATCCAGTTTACTTATCTTCTTTCCAGAGCACCTGCTGTATCTGCCAGCTTTTTGGCAGATACCTGTTACCCTGCATATTGGCATAGCTGCACAACTAGGATATTGTTTTCTTCACTACCTGCCTTTGTATATGTCTTTATTAACTCAGCAACACATGGACAGATTTTCATCAAAAGTGGTATGAACATAACTTAGAAATAATTCATTAACATGAGCGTGAATGACAATAAGTTAATTCAGGTACATATCTTATCTTTTTAATTTAGTAAGAAATTGTATCATTAACATTTTAAAGGCTACATTACCATTATGATGTGGAGCCACTGTCACAATTATAGTAAATTATATGTTATCCAATAGGTTAATGAATTCAGTTGCAGTAAGATCACCCCTATTAAATTAATTTAAGACACAATCTATTTTGAGAGGTTAACGACCAGGAAATGCCTTGGTGGTCCAAGCAGCTGGTCTAACCCATACACCTGTTCATAAAAATGTGTGTATTTGTGTTTTCTTTCCTGTGATACCTTACTTATAATAAAAGTGTAAAACCATGGAAATGGCTGTGATAAAAGCAGGACATACAGCACCTTTCTCTACATCCTCAGCGAAACTTCATCTTGTCTCAGCCAAGGCCATGCTATTACTAATATATTAGCTCTGGCTCCCAAGAGGTGAAACTAGAACAGTTGTATTTATGCTTTGTCACACACATCTCAGAAGTGCACGTCAAAAGAGAAAGTTTATATGAAATGATCTGATCATTTGATTCGTTTGATGTTGATGTTACCGCACTTGAACTTAACAGCCTACCTCCTCTCTCAAAACATGTGATATAATCAGGTTACAGTAAGAATAGCTGCAGGGTGCCATGTGCATTTATTGTGAGAGGCTTATGTCTATCTGTGGTCAGGTTGCCGCGCTCCTGTCCCTGAGGTTTCCTGCACTCAACTAAGATGTAGCTTGGATTCAGCCTTGCAGGAGCTCTCTCTGGCTTTGGTGGTACACACTGCGGTTCTGTGTCTGCAATGAAGTGTCCAACCTTGTTTATCAATATTAAAATGAAAGAATGGAGGATGTGGATGAAAGATGCACACCAAAAGCTAACCCTCCCAGATATGAAAATCGAGGATGACTGCATTATAGCACCAATAGCACAAAAAACATCCAGTGCACACCCAGTTTGTGTACTCAGAAACAGCCTCTATAATATGCTGACAACACTAACAACCACTAAATGACCATTCAGCCGATGAAGCAGCTGCTTCAGAGAAAGTTCCCTGGTAGCAGAACATGTGGTTGCGGTTGTTTTACGGTGGAAAGTCCATTTCCTCCACACGCTGGCACTTACTGCATTTTTTATGTTTAACGTTTTCAGCAGTAATCTCACATTTTGCTTTCACATGTTTTTTACTGAAAATTGTCTTCCTTTTTTACATCAAAATTTGTGGGATTTAAACGCCTGTAAATACGCTTATATAAGGTGATCAATTCCTTTACGTTTGCAACATGAAGGCAACAAAACCTCATCTCGACCTTTTGCCAAATTAAGCTCTCCCAGGTGTCATCTCTTTATCATGTCAGAACAGAGCCAGAGCTCGGTGTGCACATAAATTTGATCTGGGCGAAAATAATTATCTTAGCCATCAGCATTTCAGAAAAACAATGTTTGTGGGTTTATGAACAGTGGAAAATAGTTAATTTGCAGGTTGCAGGACTCTTGCATACAATCGATCATGCCAAATGATGTCAGTTCCATCATTTATAGATCAATTTAACATACAACTCGTCTTAAAAATGTAATCAGTGATGGACTGGGCTGACTTCTGGAAAGCTTTTGCTTTGGATTTTCTCATCCTAGCCTCTCCTCCCCGATCTGCCTAAAATAACCCTAAGGGACGCGCATTGCTCTACTGAGTGGCAGACGGTGGTTACATCCTCTTCTGTCTCTCAGCACAAAGCTCAGGATACTGTAGGGTCACTAGCACGACAGACCACGCAGGATGATTTTAATAAAAACCTCAATGTTGTAAACTCTCCGCCTTTCTTATTATAGATCCACAGCAGGCTAACCACCAACACCACCTCCTCTCCTCCTCCTTCCACACCCTTTGTGGTTATGGCTTAGCGAGAGAAAAAAAAAATCTCCTGGTGTTTTCGAGCAGCTTCTGCCTGTGATTTACAAACAGCATCCCAAGCAAGAGTTGTCGCCTTGCTGTGATTAATGGTGCAATCTGTGCTCCAGTGAAAAGACTTTCCTTATGGATGGTTTATAAAGATGCTGGGTAATATGTTGCATATCCACAGGTGAGATACATGCATTACTTGCCAGACACAAATATCCTTGTATGTTCAGATACAGCGTGTTTTATATATATATATATATAAAACACACTGTATGAGCAGCCATGTCTTATATATAATTCATCAAATGTTTCTTTACACAAACGTGTTAAAGTTGTACACAGGAAAATATGTCCTAACATACAATTAGATGTACAGTGATAAGCAGTTAGGCTTGTATCAGACCCCTGTGAAGCAGGTATGGAACCTCTAATCATGACGGATAAACCCCCAACATGTTGCTGCATCTCTAAATTGCCATTGTGAGGTTACAGCTGGTATGTAGTTAACTGCAGTTTGCTTATGAAGCTTGGTTTAGTGGCAAAACATTCGGCTGCTATCAAATAACAATCTCATTTCTGCCAAAAGGGATATGTTTCCAGGAATACCAGCACAGCTGGCCTGATGCAGATGTTACAAGATAACATGGACTCGATTTAGAACAACTCAACTGTTAAAGTCCACACATGAGATGTAGAGCAGTGTGTATTAGAGAATATGGCTTTAGCCCTCGGCTGGCCTGCGACAAAGCAAACATTTCATAGACGGGACATATCTGTCATGTCACACAGGGCGGGGAGGACACCAGTATGAGGTCGAACACATGTTAATCCATTAATCCCTTTAATGTGGAAACTGGATTCCCTCCTAATGGGTGTTTGTCAAAGCTTAGAGTCTGAATCATTACTGAGTGGTCTTCATGGGACACTGATCTTTTGGCTGGTATGTGGTGAGGTTAATTTATAAAAAGAAATAGTTTTAATATCAATTTACTGCTTCAATTTTATGGTTGTTTATGCCTAAATGTCATCAACAGCCAGTGGCTGGAGGCATTGTGTTTTCAGGCTGTCTGTCTGTCTCTCTCTCTCTCTCTCTCTCTCTCTCTTCATGTCAGGTTGAGGGTGTCAGGAGGGTGTTTCAGTCAGAAAACTCACATTCAACTGTTGACTGCAGCGTTAAGTCAGAGCCTAGACACCACACATCTAGGCTCTGACTCAATAACTACCCTGATATGATTACACAGATATGATGGGAGTGACAGGCAATCTGGTCCCATCTGTGTTGCAAATGTGTGCCGGCTGAGTGCTAGGTGGAGGGGGCTCAGTGAAACGTTATAAATACCTGACAGTCCTGCAGTTTCTAGAAAATTAGTGAGCTCCAAGATCCCTGCTCTGTTCTTTAATGGCAGACGCTTCGTCATGCTGTGCTGTTAATGTAGACCTGGTGAAAAGGAAGTTGAGAAACACAGAGCTGTGACTGATGGTCGCATCCGCAGGTCATCACAGTGAGTCAGTATTAGTCATGAAGCAACAATGAGTCTTCAGACAGAGTGGCCATGCAAGGTTGCACTTTACCCTGGTGCTCCTATTTCACATAAAATATTTGTTTGTAATTAATGTAAATATCCCCCATCCATTTATTAACGGTTTATCCTGATGCATGTGGGATTAACTGGAACCAATCATCTCTGTTTGTTGCATTGAAAACTGAACAAACCCTTTTGAAAAAGAGTAATTTGTGTGTGTTGACTGGAGAGTTGTTACGCGAAGCAGAAAGTTGTCTGCTCCATATGCACACAGATTGCTATTATAAGATACAAAATGAGTTTTTTCCGGCTCCTGGGTTTTCCCCCTTTCATTTAAGTTGTCATTTCCTATGGCAAATACCTCAGTAGTGATTATTCCATTATTCCAAGATCTGGGACAGTTCCCATGGTCTTGGTTTGAAGCGGGCATATGAGACGTCTTGTCGTCACAGATCAAGAGGATGTCATTGAGATGTTGCGCTGAGATGCAGACGTGAGCCTTGTTGCTCTAGGTTGGCAGCATGTTTTCATATTTTTTGACTTTTTCTTCGCTGCTATTTGTGAGGATGATGATTGGGTGAGCGGCTTCTTGATCTACAGCCGTGTCATCCACTTTATCACCTCATTCACAGCAATTTACTTTTTTCCACAATCGTTTTGGTGAGGGTGTAATTATGTCTGTCTCATCCCCGTCATCATTGGTCGTAATGTTTGGTTCCTTCAACAAAATGATTATATAACTGAATATTGTCACCAGGACTGCACTAAAATACGTGTCTGTGGCCTTATATGTTCACAAGCAGCAATATATAACATCAGTCAGGGCTACGCTCATCCCTACACAAACAGATTATTATCTAGTGTCACATCTCACCAATCCTCATAAAAACAAAAAGCTAGCTGGATGAGGGCTAGTGAACGATCAGGTAGCCCTTTAAAATAGATTTCCTCTTAGTTTCCTTTATTGGTCATGTTTGATCTAAAGTGAGGAGAGACGAGTAGAAAGATAGGTTAGCCTCTGGAATGTTTGGAGAATGGGCGGGAGTCACACAGGAAGTGGCTTGGGTTAGATATAGCAAACAAGAGCTGTTGTGTGGGTGTATAGGCACAAGGACAGCAAGGTCAGGGCTTTGTCAGCTGTCATGATTAATGGGGGCACTTTGTTGGCATTTCCTCGGAAGTTCAGTCGTTCTGGTTTGGTAATGATGAATCCATAGAAAAAAATTGTGTTAAAGATTAAGTGGCTGTGCTTCTATGGACCCGTTTAAACTGCACAAGGAAATGCAAATTCCAATTGTTTTGCATTTTAGACACACATTACATGTGTACAGCATATACGACCAGAGCTGATTTTTTAATTTATGATTTCTGAAAAATATAAAAAAATCTATTTTTATGTTAAGTTTCTCACTTATTGTGATGTTTCACCTCTCATTAGAAAGATTAGCATCAGGTTTACACTCTGTGACAGATTTACTGTCAGTTCTTTCATGAACACATCAACAATGAATTTGTCTGAAGCAAGCTGCACATTGCAGGCTCAGTAGGAATCACACAAGGAAGGAATCACAAAACCTCAGTCAATAAGTACAAATACATTGTCCATATATCATTTTAATTTCACCTCATACCTTCGAAGTGTTTAAAAATAATATGTCTTGTCAGGACATAGTCAAATGTCCTAAAAGTGGGAGTTGCAGCTCGGAACAAGAAGCCCAGGACACTCAAGAGTTAACCTCAGGGCTAACAGACTAAAGGTGCGTTAATGTGTGTGAACATTTTTCTGACCTGACTAACTGCATTCCAGCAGGTTCACTGGTAGCACAGCATTAAAAACAAAACCTGCCAATTAGGTTCTGCACCAGTCGGAAATGTCTTAATCACTCGAGTGTCTACACGTCGGTGGCTCCCACCCAGAGATATTCAGTTATTAGCTGCCAAACTTGCTTGGATGGCTCACCTCCCTCCACCCTCTCTGGCTTTTGGTTCTTGATAAACATCTGATTGGCGTTTCAGTCCCCAGAGATTTGTAAAAATTCAGTTTCATTAACCTGATTACTTATCTGAGTATCTTAGCATCCATCTTTAGATGTGGACAGAAGTGGCAAGACAGCAATACACAATAGTAGGAACACAGGACTGCTTGTAGTTGACACCTCCAACAATATATTTGACTGCTCGATAAAGGATGATTAGTTTACCGGAGGTAATCATGAAAAAAAAACATAATGAAATAACTTGGCAACAAAGTCATGAAGTAAAACAGTTAGGGTAAGACAACTACCTGTCAAACTGACGACACACGTCAGCTACACACCCGTCTACAGTACAAACCAAGCAAGTATTGGTGGATGCTGCCCACCCCGGTGAAGTACGTGTGTCCTACTTTGTCATTTGCTCTACTGGCAATGTGAACGAATGTAATTCCCTTTTTAAACCACCTGTGTTTAAAAGAACAGCACTCACCCACTCAGTTTGGTGTCAGACAAATGTAAGATGAGTCAAGGTGTCAGAATTAACAAGATGAGCGTCTCAAGCATTCCGCTCTCTCTCTGCAGGGTTGGTGATGAGGGAGCCATCTCATCCGTGCCGAATGATGCTGCTTGTGAATCCACAGAGCGGGAAAGGACAAGCGCTCACCATGTACAACAACCACATCCAACCCATGCTCAACGAGGCCGGTGTCCCACATACTCTGGTCATAACTGGTGAGCTGACATACTCGCGGCATACTGTCACAATCAGCGCTGATCAGTGATAATGAGTGATACCTTTATTTAACTGGAGAAAAACTGTCTTCACAGCTGGGTTCATTCATTCAGCCCCTCCTGACTCACTCTCAATCGCCCTCTCTAGCATCGACACATACCAAACACACCACAACAAATTCACACTGGCGTGCACAGTTCTGAGGCTACAGTAACAGCATCTCCTGTCATGTTCCCAGTGCCCCTTCCTGTAAATCCTCTGCATGCTCTCCAGCTGTCTCTGTCATTACGCTGATCAACTGCCTCTGATCCATATGCATGCAGAATTGTTATGTAACACATATGTGAACACACAGCCAAAGAGACATATGGATAAAAACGCATTTCCAAACACACATTCACACACAATCTCAGTTCAATTCTAGGGTATCAAATAATCGCATGTTCATCATCTAACTGTGATCTATACACACTGTGGGAGGTGATTATTACACAGCACTGGTCACACTCGCCCCATGCTGTGTGAGGAAAGACAGATGTAAATGCTCTCAGCCGGATCACGTCAGTTACTCTGAAGTTCTCTTCTCCGCTTGGCGGTTTTTGATTTTAACACTCTGCCTGGCCTCGTTCATAAATCACTGCAGCATGAGAGAGAAAAGACGACTTGTATCACAGCGGGCAGTGCTCGCACAGAGAAAAGAGGGCAGAGAGAGAATCACAGAGAGGAAGACAGACAAATAGGGATCTCACTGGTGCTGTGCTAAAAAACCTGTGTTTGACAAGATTTCTCTGATGTACTTTTTGACAAGTTAATCCTGGAGAATATTCAAGATAGATATAATCCTCAAATCAACATCTGTGAAAGAGCACGGCCATTGGGACTGCAATTTCACGACAGTGATAGAGAATCCCTACTATGTTTGACTCAATTTTATTTATTCTAAACTAAATCTTTCTCTTTAATCTCTATAGATTAGAATGATTTAATCCCTGAGTAAAGACACACAGCATATTAAACCTTTGTATTGGTTGACCTACAGTAAAATAGTCTCAATCTCAATAATGCAGTAAACCATCTGAGAGTCATTGTTTTCTCATCTAAAGGTTTGAGCAAAGGTTAATGGGACTCCATTAGTGAAGAATATGAAATATTTTTTGTTTTATGATAATATGACTGGAAATAGACTTCCAAAGCAGCGCGTCTATATCACTGGCGCCTGTGTGAGGCGTGTGGCTGGAGGATGCTAACAGAAACAGACAGACTCTTTATTGGATGCTGGGGTGTGTGGCAGCCGTGAACAGTAGCAGGAGTGGAGGATAGAGGAAGAATGAGTGCTCCGCTGAGAGGATACATGACAGACAGAGAGAGAACAGAGGGCACATACACTTCAGTGCTCAAGAATCCTGATATCAATGTAAACATCAGCAACACACTTGTCTTCCTAATGAATCCTTAAACGGCCAATACCCTAGAACAACCTCACTGCACATACAGCTTTTAAAAGAAAAATTCATAGTCCTTATGGGTAAAGAAATGACAAATCAAATCATTAGTGATGTAAATCATGTGCATTGTGATAGTTATTGGAATACAATTTTGGATAATGTGAGTGCAGTTTTGTGAAATCTATTTGTGAAATTTCTCTCCACCGCCACACTGTGACTCAAAACAGTCATCATTTCCAGTACTTGCTTGTTTAAAGTGGTTGTTACTGCATCACATTGTTTAAATATTCTCCCTGAAGTTGAACCATAATTTGTTTGTAGGTACTTTCCAAACTAAAAAAAATGCTAAAAAGGCTAAAAAAAAAAACCCACATTGCTCATGTTTGCTCAGTTAGTTTGATAAAAGTCTAAGTACACATGAAAAGATAACTTTTATTAAGACTTCATCCAAATTAATATACTGTGTTTTTAATATTCAATTTTAAGTGAATGAAAACTAGCGCAACAGTGATACCTTTTAAAGCTAACATAACATTAGGATAGCCTGTATTAAAACTAGATGGAGACAGGAAAAGCCAGCTCTAACTTAAATGCAATTGATATCCATGTTTTAAAGAAGATATTTCCACTTTGAGGATGACTGAGCTTTGGTTAAAGACCTATAACATAAGTACAACATCACTCAACACACAAGTGACACTCTTCATTCTGGGTAAAAAAGTCACATTCAGACCTCCTGTGTTTGTGTGTCTTTAAATGTGGGTATGTATCTGTGTGGCTACACCCTCAGGCATGCCCAGGCAGCTGAATAAGCGGTCAGTGTTTATAGTGTATCTCAAAACACATACACGTAACCCTCATCACCTGCTGTCATGCTGCTTGAAGAGAACCTTTGCTATGATGTGTGACAGCTGGCTGGAGATTCTTGATGCAAGGTCGGCTAGAGGACAGAGCTTTGTGACATGTCCTCACCATACCATGACGTAAACATTAGAGAGCTGCAAAATCTAATGTAACTCAAACTCAAAACTCTGGGTTATACTTCAGCTTTTTACACATTAAAAAAGAGTTTCTCTTCACAGTTCTCACCAAAGTCTGGCTCATGAAGGAATTTGGGTAAATTATATCACAAAGGTTTTGGTTGAAACACATTTGATGCAAGTGTCCCTAGAACTTATGCTGTGATTTGGTGGCATATAAAAGGAATTCAGTGAACTAACTAAGGAAGCATTTAAGAGGTTGAAAGAAAAAGCCATTTGGAGCCATCATCATTCCTCCTCTCCGTACTCGCCTTGAGGAGATTGCCCTCAAATTAACAATAAAGCTGCTTTCAGACATGCACTGAACCCTGGAAAATCTTATCCAGTAGGGGCTTTATCTGAGAAAGCAAACGTCTGAGTCAGAGGCTCTGGGCATTCTCGGGAGTTTCTCCTGCCAATAATTATCTGAGTATTTATGCAGCCATGTTAACGTTTTATTGGCAGTGACTTGTAAGCCTTAGAATAATATAAAAAAGAAAGTATCATGAGGTGATTTTGTAGTTTTGCTGATCCACTCAAAGAAGAAAAGATCAGAAAACGCTCTGTTTCATGTCATCTATGTGTTCTCTTGGGAGTGTCAGTCATCTCTGCATCATTCTGGGGACATTTTGAAATGACCACAGTCCTGCAGCTGTGACCAGAGGCCAGTAGTGAAGCAGAGATGTGCTCGACTGTAATGACTTAGTCACAGTCCACTGCTTTAACCCACAGGGGGAAACTCTGCTGGACAAGGAGATGCTCTCCTCTCCTCTGCATCCCTGATATTTATTTGGCCACATTGCTCCAGTTTGCCATCACTCTAACTAATGAGGGGCGCTGCATACTGAAACTGCTCTTAGCTCTCCTCCCTCCACACTGCAGTATCCCTGCTTTGTTGCTGACTGGGACCCTTCAATCCTTTTTAGTGCTCAGCCTCTGCATAGATAAGGGAAGTAAAGGTGATGTGACTGGACTGATGAGGAGGAATCGATTCCTCTATTCTGCAGAGTTTAGGGAAGGAAAGGGAAGAAGAGAAGCAGAGAAATCAGATCCCTCTCCAGAGACGTGAGTGCATGTGTGTGTGTTGGATGGGGTAACATTGCATTAACATAATGACAGAATTAAAGGACAGAACAAAGTAGAAAGACACACAAAAGAGGCCAAGCTGCTCTCAGGTACCTGTTCCCTACAGGATTTAAAAGTGGGTTAAGTATGAGAATGTTTTTGAGGGCCATAAAAAGAAACGCAACAGCTATGAAATACTTATTCTTCTTTTACAATTATAGTTGCCAGGTTTCCTGTAATTTTGTGGCTTTAACAACTAATAACAGGTAAATGTCGGATATCATATATTGGCACCCATTTGCAAGGGTTTTAGGGCGTTACCTCTCCCTTGTTTGAGCCAGTCCTTCAGACTTCTCAGTTTAGACCAAATTAAAAAAAACTGATGTGAAAGGCGCCTTGAGCAATGGTCCAACATTTAGTCTGATCTAAAGAGGAAGGCTAGGTCCAGATCAAAATGAACCATGCTTCGGTTTATATAAAATAAGTTCTGAGTTCAGGACCAGTAGCAGGGTGATGAGACAATATGATAGCACATTGAAAAAATCTTCCAAAACGTCTGTTTCTGGCAGTGCTGGTTGAAATACCCTAATTACATTACAGCAAATTATCAATTGCAGGGACTATTCAGGAGAAGGGCCTGGAAGTCATCAAGAACAGATCAAGCTGCAATAACGCTGTCATGAGAGGTCACCTGTCCATCAGCACCCTGAAAGGGTTTTGTTTCTCAAGCTTTGTGAACTGCGCAATGTGAGCACCTCAGCCTAGATACATAAAGATCAGTCGGGTGATTTCCGCTGTCCTCACATACGAAATAAGAGGAGCATTCCCTCTGCTTCACCACCTTACTTCATGTCCTGATTTTCCTTATCCTCATATATATTATCTTTTTTGTCTAACATCGTCTTGCCTTTTGGGCTTCTCTCATATAGACACAAAAGAAACTAAATAATACTGAAATTTGCGGGTGGTCTAAAAAGTGACAGAAAATGAAGGAGCAATGATTGGTGCTGCATACT
Organism: Pseudorhombus dupliciocellatus; assembly: GCA_016785235.1. Lineage (NCBI taxonomy): Eukaryota > Metazoa > Chordata > Actinopteri > Pleuronectiformes > Paralichthyidae > Pseudorhombus > Pseudorhombus dupliciocellatus. The sequence goes on along the minus strand of JAFBJW010000152.1, from coordinate 1,189,851 downwards.
GGAGAATGCGACTGAGCATCAGCCAGACAAACCAAGCGAATCTTGACTGAAGTCACAATGGGCTGTTGCACTCCACTGGGTTCTCCTCACACCTCACAGCACTGACAGTGCCCTTTCACCTTCAGAAAGACGACAAGACTGAGAGATACATCCCTCCATATACACACTGCTGTCAACCTGCTGAGTCAATTGTTGTCGCTCTGGTGCCGTCCCACCTCATCAGAATGCACAGTCCCAGATTCATTTGACAAAGTGCTTGAGGGTAATTTAGCTGTTCCGTTCTCATTGGCAGTGTAGCAGATGCTTCATTTAACACCATATATCAGCTTTCCCTCCTGCTGTTCACACTTTGGAAACGGAAGGGATGAGGTCAAAGTAGGAAAGTGAATACTTTGGGATCTGGTCATATACATAGGAAATGGTGCACTGAAATATTTATACCAAATATTGGCAAGGTTGAAATATAAAAATCAAAAGCATTCAACAATCTTGAGTGTAGCCATGGAAGTATGGGTATTGAGACACAGCGCTGCAGTTTGTATTAGAGCCGACTGTGACCTCTGACCTCTCTGAGGAGGGACGAACTAGGCAGGAGTGATTCTTTTGTATCAATCAGAGCATCGCAGACAGCAGAGACACCAACCTGAACACACTCACTCACCTTTTCTGTGCGTTGTTTTTCAGAGCGGCAGAATCATGCCCGAGAGCTGGTGAGAGAGGCGGACCTGACGCAGTGGAACGCTGTAGTCATCATGTCAGGAGATGGACTCCTGTACGAGGTAAAGAGACAAAAGTATCACTTTTAAACCAATGCGTTAAACCTGCTGTTTTGTATAATATGAACCTCAGCTGTTTGTAGAGGCACGAACAATGAATAAACTAAAATAAACAATTGAAAATAAATTCTTGGACACAGATTGGCATCAAAATAGATTTCGTTTCATGCTGTAAATAAGTGAACATGTCACTGGCTCTACTACTTGTCAGTCTTTGTTCGCCCCTATGAAAACTCCCAGATCGATAGCATGAAGCTAGATGCTAATAGCAAATGCTAGATGCTAATAGCAAATGCTAGATGCTAATAGCAAATGCTAATACCCAGCATGCAGAGTGACAGTTTCCTCAATCAGTGTTTGCCTCATCAAATCTGCATCTTTGTTGTGTGTCAGGTGATAAATGGTTTGCTAGAGAGAGCAGATTGGGAGGAGGCCATTCAGACACCACTGGGTTTTCTTCCTGGTGGATCTGGCAACGCCTTAGCTGCCTCCATTCATCACTACTCTGGGTAAGCTAATGCCGAGTCATCGCTGAAAACCAAAATATCAGCTCTCTGTTCGTGTGACTCAACTTCAGCCAGACGGAGCCAAACGCTGGTGAAGGCCAATTAAAGGAGGGAAAGAAATAAAACACTCGCTGTCTCTGGAGGGAGGAAAACAGGAAATGAGGACAACTGTCAAACAGGAAGGAAACACACAGGCTGCAGGTAAACTAGGATGCAGGAGGAAGTGAATCAAAAGGAGAGTTTCAAAATAAAACACAAAACATGAGGGAACCCTTCACACACACACAGATGGCCCTGCCTCCTACTGCTAATCTGAATAAATGATTAATGAATTGCTGTGACTGTTTGCTGTTCCTTCAATACGATCCGAGGACAGACAGGAGAGGTCGAAGGACTGAAAAAAAGGAGGAAAGAGCAAATTAATGAAAGAACAACAACCGAGTTCACAGCATTTCACTGCAGAAAAGCAGCATTTGCCGTTTGGAATTTTCGATCCTTGATTACTTTAAATAAGGGAATGATGAAATGAAGGAAAATTCCACATTCATTCATCCATTTAGTGCATCTGCCAATCAGCTTCTCATCAAACAATGGTCATCCACCCAGAGCGGCAGCAACAATGAGAGGAAGAGTCCAGACTCTGTATTGTTTACTCTCCTCTCACACTCCCGGGGCATCCAGAAAACATCTCTCTCTCTCTCTCTCTCTCTCTGTATTTGTGTGTGTGTGTGTGTGGTTAGTGCTGGCTGTCCTGCAGTGGCCCTGGCCAGAGTGTGTTTGGTATTATTCCCAGATGAATGAGGGGTTCACCGAGGCTACGTGGATCAAACAAGTGACAGCTAGAATGTATCTGTAATTATGTAATAAACAGGCTCGCTGAGTGAACGTGTTTCCGTACAAAAAACATAATGAGCAGGAGATGAGACATTGTCTGTGAAGCTGAGCTCTCTGAAGTGACAGGCGTGACTGAATCTCCCTCACCTGGTGGTTTATGGGAATAAATGGATAAACTCGTCATCTCATCATCTTAGTTACTTTCCATCAGTGTTACAGACAACCTATGAGTGGAGGACCTATTACCTGTTGACCTCCTAGCTAGTGGATGATTAAAGCAAAAGAGAAAAATGGAAATGTAGATGAGGGTGTTTGTGTCCAGATGACTGAATTCATTCAGGATAATGAATATGGAGATATCTGAACGGCCACAGCCGCTCAACTCCACTGAGACACCCAGTCATCACTCTAATTGGTTGTGGGTGGTAACAGCAGGCAAGTGTGTGTGTGTGTGTGTGTAATCGTGACCCCCCACCCCATCTCCATTCTCCCAGATGGGGTTGTCTTTGTTGTCTGAGTGACCTGTCATGTCTGAGGGCCCGTAAGCTGATTGTGTCCCACCTCCGTCCAGGTTTGGAGGCTCGGCCCCTTTGACTCCCCACCCCCATTCCCATGGGGCTCCACCCTTCTCCTCCACAGCCTCTCCCCTCTGTTTTCATATAGTTTACAGTTACCCCAGTGTTTTGTAAAACTCCTCTCATAACTCACCCCGAAAACAAACAAACATACCTCGACCCACTTCCGCAACCAAAAATATTAAGTGCACCATCCTGTTTTCATTTTGATCTGCAGCTTATTTTTGGATCTGGGTTTTTCTCCTTCTGCCAGGGCTGCTCTACAGCTTCTAGTATGTGAATACTTCTGTACTTGTGTACCCAAATCTAATTTGGGTTTGACAGAACATAAAGACATCAAGTGACTGTATGGCTCATCTCATTATTAATTAATCATTGCTGTTCCATGCAGCACTGCTATCTCTGCAGATTAGAACAGACCATGAAACTCCCCTGTGTCCCTGATAAATAATTTAAAAAAATAAATAGAGATTCCTCATTTAGTTCAAAAAACATTTCATCAAAGTATAAACAGTCTGACCAGCAGTCAGAATTCTAATTCAGTCATTAACCATGTTTTGTTGACCTCTGACCTTGACGCACACACAGACACACATATTAACTCTCCGCTCTTCTCCTACAGAGCCTCCCCAGTCTTCAGTGAGGAGCTCCTGATCAGCTGTGGCTTCCTGCTCTGTAAAGGGCTGCTGTCTCGTATGGACCTGGTGTCCGTGCAGCTCTCCTCTGGCCCTCGTCTCTTCTCCTTCCTCTCTCTGGCCTGGGGCTTTGTCGCGGACGTGGACATAGAGAGCGAAAAGTACCGTCGCGTTGGAGCGGCCAGGTTCACCGTGGGCACGCTGGTGAGGCTGGCTTCTCTCCGCATCTACAAAGGTAAGCTGGCTTACCTGCCCGCCTCCAAGGACTGCAGGTCAGAGGGAGGTTTAAGAAACAACATGACGAAGCAACGCAACAATCAGACTTCCGCTCCGAGCCCAGCCTCACTGCTGCACGGCCAGTCGACTGACTCTCCCTGCCAGAACACCCTCCACAACTCCTGCCACTCCAACAACTCCCTCAAAGTGCGGAGGGCGGGGAGCACGCCCCCCAGAAGCGTCACCAAAGGACTCCCCGGCCCACCCGACTCCCTGCTGCCGCCCTTGGACCAGCCGCTGCCCAGTGACTGGGTGGTGGTTAAGGAGGAAGACTTTGTTCTCATGCTGGCTATGTACCAGTCCCACCTGGCGGAGGACCTGATGGCAGCACCGAACGCCACCTTGGACGACGGTGTCATCCATCTCACCTACATCAGAGCGGGCATATCACGCAGTGCACTGCTGAGGCTCTTCATAGCTATGGAGAAGGGCGCACATCTGACCACTAACTGTCAACATCTGGTGCACACGGAGGTGCAGGCGCTCAGACTGGAGCCGTATTTACCCAAAGGAATAATAACAGTAGACGGAGAAGTGGTGGATTATGGGCCGGTACAGGCTGAAGTGCACAGAGGTCTAGCAAGATTAATCACTGGATGAACAGAGGAAGCAAACACCCACTGCAGCTCTTATCCTCCATCCTAAAGGCTGATCATGTTTGATGTATCAGTTTTTACCATTGCAAAGCAGAAATGAAAAATGTGCGAAAAAATGAAAGTGACACACACGCTCACCTTTATCCCCAATGCTCTCTCTCTCTCTCTCTCTCTCTCTCTCAGCGGTACACAGAAAACCAGTATGTGGATTTTCAAAGAAAATGCTTTGGCACTTGATGCGATTTTTTTTAACCTATTTCTGACAGTCTTTATCTGTCAGGACCATTGATGAAAAGAAAAGATGGAGGACGTCTCCACTTCCGCTCACTATCCAGAACAACATCCCAAACACAGAGGTAGTCACAGATGACAGATCAGTCAGGGATGGAGCAGCTGTATCAAGGTGGTGCATCAACATCTTATGCAACAGAGAAGGATTGATTTTATACTTGCATGGCTCCTCTGCACTGGGATGGTGTTTGTGTGGTTGATCGTTGCTCTGGTTTGAACTGAGGCGATCGGGCATCGTGACTGTTACTGCGACAATGGTGCTGCTGAGTCATGTGGAGGAGGGTGAAGGCAAATCGCATCATGTATCATTAATATGACTGTTTATATTTTATTATTTATTTCTTCACGTCATGAGATGGTCTCAGCACCAATCGACACAGGTTCAGATTTGTTGCCTTAAAAGCTGCATCCACGAAGCATTCTTCGAGGGCTGAACTGAAATCTTTGAGGATTTCTTCTTTGCATCACCAGCTTCTTCCAGCCTGACTGTTGCACCATGAGCCACATTTGGATCCTTAATTAGTTGGGAATGGAAGGATGCGTTTGAAGGAGTCTTTGAAATGATCCAGCCTGAGTCACAGCTTTAAGTCGTGTTAGTTTTGTCCTCGTTTCATGAACAGAGGAAAAAGAAAGCAGCTGACCCTTTAACTCAGCTTCTCGCTGTAATCACCAGCCTCCACTTCATGTAAGAAATCCCTGAAGTGACACAGATGAGACAGTGATGCTGTGAACGAGGGCGAGCTGAACGTCACTGACTGATGATGCGATCGGGACGAGGCGGCGGCAGCTCTGGTCCGGTGACTGACAGTTTTACTGCATTGATGCTCCTCCCTCCATACCACTCATCTTATTCTTCCTCAGCTGCTTTGCTCCATCCATCATCCGTCTCCCATCTGCTGCTTGAGGAGCACTGCAGTGATCTGCAGAGCAGTGGCCTTCGCACTGGAGTGTTTCTGCCCAGTCCCCAGCAGCATTTCAGACACACAGACGCAGCGAGGCTCTCCCTCTGGGGGCTTTGTTGATGATCATCACCAAGGTGTCCTTAACATTGAGCTTTACACATGGAGGAGCTGATGACTAAGATTTAAAATGCAAAGACAGGAAATCGTTTGGGAGCTTGAAGAAAAGAGAACCAAGAGAATCACATCGTATTCTGACGTAAAAGAGCCATTACTTAATGGAAACGATCATGGTCACAGAGAAGCGTAAATGACTGCAGTAAAAATGCAAGATTTTCATTTCTCATGGTTTTGTGCCATGCCATGCATGTTTGGCACTGTCAAGAACAGAATAATAAAAAAGACCAAAACTTGTTTTCTTCTGTTAAGATACTTTCTTTGATGTGTTTGCACATTGGAACTTTGTCACAGGTGCCAACAGCACCAAGGTCCTTTAACCGATTCACTCTGAATCACGTTTACGCGTGACAACAGCTGCCAGCAGTCGAGAGGGAGACATTACTTGAAAACATGCCTGTTACACGTTGCTGTCATCAGAGTTGGTTTGTAGCAACAAAAGCTGTTCGTCTATCATGCTGTGATTTTAGCATTTGATTAAAAAGTATAATTTATTTTTTTATTTCTCATGTAAACCACAGAGCGCTACCGACCATTTCCATCACCCCTTTTTCTTTGAGTCTATGCAAAGCTTGTTTGGTCTGTGAACTGTTTGATGTGCCTTGACTGTGCTGCCTCCTGGTGGCTGGAACACGGTGGTGCGCTCGCTGACTGATCAAGTGCATCCAGCTTTCATCGAACTAACAGAAGATGAGATGATGAAGGAGCTGACAAAGGGTTCTTCTGACCACACACACACGAGTGCTCCCTTCCTCCAACTGTTGGTTTACTGTTCGTCTTTACCTGCTGCATCTGTCGTTTAGTGTGTTTACATGTTGCTGGTGAAGGGAAGAATGTGTTTTTTTCTTGCACACTGAATATTGAATGATTCTTTATTCAAAGAGAGATCTAGTTTTCCATTTTGACAAATGTCTGTAATTTTCCATCATCGAACTTTCTGCTGGAGTGTTCTTGATTAAAAAAAACAAAATTTAAAAAACAAAATAAAGAATTAAAAAAAAAAAAAAAAAAAAAGGAGTGGGATTTGAATCGTGAAGCAATTTGCAGCTTTCTTTGGATTTGATGCATATTGTGCAGTTTATGATCATTTATTTCCAAATGATCAACTCACTGAATCTGTGGCTGGTCTCATCATCCCCATAAATGTCTATTTACATATACACCAAACACTGATGTGTATGTAAATATGTTAAAGGCACATTCCCTCAAAAAAACAAATGAGAAGTTTATTTTCAATTTTTTGCATGTTAATAAAATCTAAGTATAGGTGGAATTGCAGGGGACTATTTTTATTTGTGGATTGACACAAGTTTTGCTGGTTAAGTGAGAACTGTTTTGGCTCCGGAGACATTTGTACACAGGATTAATTGTTGGATTTAGTGTTTACAGTTAGATTTTTTGACGATAAGAAATAAATATATTATTACTTTTTTTATTTTTATTGTGAGGAAACCCTGCCGTCTATACAAATACTGAATGAGATCCTCATTCATAAAATAAAAGGCCACAATGTCTCTGTGGTGCTGCTTGCAAAGTTTAATACATCACTATACAGTTGTTGAACTCAACAAAAAGAAACCGTTAAAAAAAAGAAAAAGAAATCATAGGTACAATACATACTCAGCATTTTGTACATATATGCCCCAAGCATCCACGTGACTTGTTAGAACCCAAGTTTGTGTTAAATATATATACTGTATGTATTTATATATTTCAATATAATCATGACGTCTGTACAGAGGGAATCAGGCTACAAATCTTTTTTTCTATATATATCAATAACAGGCCACTGTGGAAATGTAGACATCATACAGTCAAGTCTTGTGTGTAGCCCATTCAAAAGGCTTAAAGCAACATGTTACATGCTTTGGCTGTAAAACAAATGTATCGCAGTAATAATAATAATCATGATGATATTCATAATAATAATAATAATAGTTTAATTCTGAATAATATACACACATACACAGAAAATTGTACACAGCATCATGTGCTTGATATCTTGTCAGATTTTTTGCTTTTCGAGATCTCGCGCAATAGCTTGACATTTTTCTCTCTGTGTGAACATCGATGGATGACATGGAAACAGACCGAGCAGTAACGTCACCTTTACATTCCCGGAAGAGTTGAGTAAGGTTTTTTTTTTCTTCCCCCCAGAACAGCTTCACTGCAGTTCTTTCTTTCTACTCGAGCTCTGACCAGTAACGAGACTTTCCTCTGAGAATTGTGAAGGGGACGTTTTACAAACAGCAGTGTGTGTGTGTGTGTGTGTGTGTGTGAGGAGAAAAGCAAACAGGGCTACGTGCTACAGCTACAGCAGCCAGTGAAGGCGGCTGCTCCTCCTCCCGCTGTAGCGTTAAAGGCAGCGGAGAAACAACGACGGTGAAGTGAAATCTAGGTAGAGGACAAAATGTCGTGGGTGCCTGATTGCCACATCTGATACAGGAATGCCAATGCTCAGAGAGGACAGGAGAAAAATAAATGGAAGACAATGCAAAACAAATGAACCATCGAAAAAAAAAATTTCCTCTTTGTTAAATGCAGCAACTCTTGGCTCATAGTTTTCATCCTCTCCCACCACTCACAGCTTCAGGAGAGCACAGTGTGCCCGCTCATTCAGAAACACTCAACAGCATCAAGCTTAGTTCAAGTAAATCGCAGACAGCAACTGCTCTCGTTTATTTCACAGATTCTAGCAAGCGAGGGTTCGTCCGACCCGTTGAATATTAATAATGCAAGGATAATGACGACCACAAGAAGAGTTATAGCATCTTCAAAGAAAAGGACAGTATGTCAGGGAGTGGGATGCGGTTATTTCAAGAGATGTAAACAAAGACTGTTCTGATTTCTGCAGGAAGCACGACTGGACCCAAGGTTGAGTTTGACTGTATCACACGAAATGAGCAGTTATGTGTTGATTAAATAAAAGGCTCGTTTTCCATCCAGATCTAAGGAGTGCAATATATGCGGCGAGACGCAGGTCAGCGAACGTCTTGTTTTCCTAACAGCAACAAAAAACAAATCAATGATAAGATCAACACGACCACCAGCACCACCACACTGTCTCCTGACGTCATTCAACTCAGCACGTGCAATCTGAAGAGGAACATCAGAATAGAGGGATGGCCCCTTGTGTTGGAGAAACTAATGAGACATCTGCACTTTTAAAGGAAGAAAAGACTGGAGCGGGGTTTAGTGGTTCTTACCGTGTCTCTGTACGTTAATGCCTAAACTATGACACAAGCAGCTCTGTACACAATGGTGTGAGATCACTAAGAACATTTCAAGTAAGGCAACATGTTGACATGAGATGACGGAATGGACGCTGAATGTTTCTTTTTTTCTTTTTTTTTCCTTTTTATTTTGAAGTGCGTCGTTTGCTCTGACTTCGCCGTAAAGAAGAGGAGCATCACGGGGTAAAGCTCCACTCCACAGCCTTGAACACATCAACACGAAAGCACAGGTCCCAACGCAGTGAATCTCTTAGCATGACTCTACAGGAAGTAGATGTCACTGTCATATAATGAGGCGCCAGCTTAGTTCGTTTTGGGGTTTTCCAAAACGTCCACCATGTTTATAAGTGTGTGTATGAAAACTAATGCTACATGCAAAAAATTCAAGCAGAGTCAAGCAGATCATCTCTGCTAGCTGCAGTGGCTAAAGTATAACCTTATGGGGAAAACGGGACAATTCAGCTTGGTGAACATTTTGTGGACTGTCGCACGTGCCCCATAAGGTCCCATTAAACCTCCTGGTTTAGGCTAGTTAAATGAAATACTGGATCCATGCTAAAAGATTTTGCATGTATCACTCATTGACACACATCTATCAACATAGGTCTCAGGTTGGAAAATACAGGGATCCCCCTTCGAACTGGAGCTGCAACACTTCCCCACGCAGCCACCTCACTGTCGCCCTGCACCCGACTGGCTCCTCCACGCACCAGCTGCAGCAGCCTGCCCTCCGGAGGCGATTCCTATGTAAACTTTGTCGCTTGATGTTCGCCGCGTGGTTGTGCAGGCGAGCGAATGGCGAAGGAACACGCCAGCGAGCGTGGCGGGCGAAGCTGTCGCGGTTGGCAGTTTTACTGACATTCAGTACGTTCTACTTGAATACGTTGTGCATGAGAATGGGAGAAATTTGGCAGAAAGCGTACGACCGTGGAATCCTACTCAAAACAGGAACCCTCTCGGGCAGCGCGCCTGCGTCGCCTCTTCCACGCCAGATTGTCCATTCGTTGTAGTGCAGGATGGTGCAGTAATAATATCAGTAGTGCTACAGAGAGCCGCAGTGAGCCCAACAGCCAGGAGAGCTGGGATTCGCAGTTTGTCAGTGCAACCCAGCCGTTCACCAGTCTGCTTTATGTTTTCCAGGCTGAGTGGTCGTGTCCCAACCCATGTGGTGGGTGCTTGGCAGAGGCTTGGTGAATGTGTGTGTGTTTGGGGTGGGGCGGGGGGGTGTTGACAGAGGGTCCATGGCACTGATATTCCATCTCATGTTGTCCATTTTGCAGCCTCACCACTGAAGTCCTTCTGAGGCTGTGAGAGAGAGACTCCGATCGCCTCCAGTAAAAGCTTTTCGTTTTTACCCGCGTCCGTGAAAAGAGGAGGGCTCCCACGACACAGGGCAGGTCCACCCATTGTTTATCCATCACACTCGTCTGCAGGGACACTGACAGAGAACAAACACATTTTTCATCAAGTTTTAACCAAAGCAGAATTTGCTCGCTCTCCTGATCGAAAACGCTCCCCCCCCTCGTGCAGCCACGCTTCGATCGAGAGGGCTTATGGGGAAATGAGGGTTCGACATTGTGGAGTTGGGGCAGCAGGAGCAGTACGGACTTAGAAATGGAGGTCAAAAATGTAGGCAGTGCTGGGGCACAGTGCAGCTCTGGAGAGGAGTACAGGATATTGAAAATTGTAAAGTCCCCTCAGAGAAGTAATGGATCCTCCCTCTACAGCTTGAGGCAGATGAAAAGTTAGAAGAGACGGAGGAGGAAAAGAGCGGGAAGCAGTGCAGGGGGGGTGTCGGGGGAAGGGCGGGGAGGCACTTACTTGTCCTCTGTGTGCTCAGGGATGCCGGCAGCGACCATCGCGGCTCGGTACTGCAGCAGCACACCTCGGACGCTCTTCACAAACCCTTTAGAGAGCGGGAAGAGCGGAAAGCCGATGTCTGGGTAGCCGCTGCCTTCTGGGAGGAAACTCCGGTAGCTCTTTCTCCGTTTCTTTGGTCGTACCACTGGCTGGCCTGCTGTGGACACTACCCCTCCCCCGCTAAGCGTGGTGGAACCTGGTTCTGATGTCGCACCGCGGACAGCGCCAGGAGCCGTGGAGGGGGCCCTGCTCTCGCCACACAGCGAGGCGTTCCCCTGGCTGCTGTCACAGTCCGAGTTCTGGCTCAGCTCCTGCTGAGAGGCGGCGGTGGTGGAGGGACTGAGCCCTGAATCTTCCAGCTCCTCCTCCATAATACTGGTAACTCCTCCTCCTCCTCCAGTGACCCCCTCCTCACCGGGCTTACTGGGGCTGCTGTGGGCCACCACCAGGGGGCCTGATCCCAAGGGCAGCTGCTCATCCAGAGGCTCCACCGAGGGAGGTCGGTCTTTAGAATGTGAAGCCCTGTAGGAGGCCACGTGTGCCGCGTGGCCCCTCTCGGCGGCTTCGTTCAGCTCCAGCCACGTCTCCAGCCGGTGGACGAGGCGCCAGCCGTTAGAGACAAAGTGCTCCTGGATTTCCTGTTTGAAAACCTCCACAGGGTTCTGTAGAAGCTGCGTCATGGACTGGACCATCTTGATCAGGCCCATCTCATTGTAACAGCGGCTGTTCTCATACCCTTCCTGCAGGCCGCGGTCACTGTCGAAGCCAGCCTCGTTGTAGTAAGGCTCATTCACCAGGATGAGGCCTGTGAGTTAAATGTGCTGTATAAATTAAGCTGCCATGGCTCGCCTGAGCAGAGTTCACAGATAGACCTTCCTAAGGACTGTAATTCTATCACCAGGAATTCAATTTGTCTGACTGGTGTGAATATTAATGAAGGTGTGTGTGTGTACCTTGAATGGAGATGAGGACTTGCAGCAGACTGGATTTGCTGGTCCACCTCTCTGTACCCTGTGAATCACATTAAAATGATCCGAACAAATCAGCACAAACGCTCAGAAGTTTTTCCTAATTAGAAGAAACGGTTGACAAAGCAACATTTCAGCCTCAAATGAAGTCGATTCAAAGCAATTCCAATCCCTTCTCCCGCTTTCAATTCAAGACCCCCCCCCCCCCAGTACAGAACTGGTCCCTGTATCTTTAAAACCTCGGTCGACGCCCACCTTGCCGATCCAGGTGCCGAGCAGACTGACACAGACTTTGCCGTTGTCATAGAGGTTGGGATTGAGCCGGCCGCTGCACTGCGACAGGTAGCGAAACAGCGGCGGCACGGCTGGGTAGATGTTGGGCAGCTGGATGTCAAACAGGAACAGACCGTCCTCGTAGGGCGTGCGGGTCGGCCCTTTGATCAGAGCGGAGAAAAGGTCCTGTGGAGGAGAGGGTAATAAATAAACACATCCCGGTTCTTTATTTTTGTGACTTTAAATGAATTCGCAGCAAAGCAGTTGTTGGTCCAGAAACCCACCATGCGATCTTCAAATGTTTTGACCATGATGCCGTCTGGAAGTGACGTTGCTAGCAGAGCCATTTCCTTCCTCACTGTGCTGAAGAACTTCCTGGCCTCAGCCGGTTGAAACTCCATCTTCTTGAACGAGTGCGTGTCTGAGACGGAGATGAGACAAATGTGATTCTGCCGCTCATTGTTATGTAGACATTTGAGCTGTGGGGTCTTTTGTCTGACAGCCATGGTATCTCACCTGGTGCCCACTCCAGCACAGAGAACACCTCTCCCTTGGCACTGGTGAATGTGACGCCGGGCTTGCCTCCGCTCTGTTGGCACAGTACTGGTGTGTCGCTGAGAAACTCGCTGGGCCACTCTTGTCCACTAACGGGTGTCTGAGGCTCCTGTTGGGGCTTCTCCTCCCCGGCTCTCTCCGGCTGCACAGCGACACAGCAGCAGGTTAAAAACCAAATAGACAGGAAGAACCACATCGTTGCATTTATTTATTTTGATTCCAGTGGAATAAACCTCTGCGCCTGTTCCTCCACTGCCGCCTGCCTCCACCACGGCCTCCATCTTCTCCTCCTCCACGATGGCTACGTTATCCAGCGTCTTCCTCAGGTTCTCCTGTAGCTTCTTGATGTCGTCCAGGAAACGCTTCTCCTTGGTGGGCTTCTCCGGGCCGGCGGGGGTCACTGCGCTCACTACGCTCGTTGCCGAGGCCGGTTCGGCGGAGGTCGGCGACGTCGGCGAGCCGGTGGTCAGCAGCTGCTCCACAGTCATGTTCTTCAGGCTCTCCAGGATTCTCATGGCTTCTTTCAACTCCCTGAAGCCCCGGCAGGCTCCATCTTTACTGGGCTTCTCCGCTCCATTGACGGTGCCTGCTGGAGTGGTTCCTGAACAGGCAGAATTAAGTTTTGCTTATTGTCCTGTTCAGTGTATAATTTATAGGAAGTGGACACTAGAGTTTGGCGGTTTTGTCTGGGCTGCTCTTCTATAGAGTCGAGGGATCTCATCAACAAAGTGGATCTGTTTAATATCCCCTAAATAAATACATTTTAAAAATATCTGCAACACTTCCTGTGCCTACTTCAAAATAAAAACACTGTAGCATTTCTGTTTGAGAAGAGAACAAAAACATTATTTAAGAAAAAAAAATAAATCCCACCTCCTGCAGAGGACGGACTGGCCACGGCCACGGCCGCTTCTCCATCTTCTCCGGAGACGGCTTTGGTGGGGCTGGTGATGCCGCCTTTGCCGCCCTCCTGTGGGGGGATGATGAAGTTTGTGAAGCCAGTGGGCGTGGGGGTCGGGGTCGCCGTCTCCGTGATGTCGGCATTGTTGATGTGGCTGTCGTCCTCTGTGGTGAGTCCGTTATCCGTCTCCCAGCTGTCGCTCTCGTCCTCCCACTCCTCAGTGGACAGGACGCTGCTGGTCTCCTCCACGGAGTCGTAGTCCGTCTCCTCGATCTCAGACTCAACACTATAGAGGTGCTGTGTGTGAGAGTTAGGACACTTTCACACTGACATCGAACTTCTAAAAGCAGAAATGACATTGAGTTGTGTGCAGGATGAAGTTTTACCTGCGGCAGGACAATGGTCATCGAGTTGTCTGCCCACACCACCTCCACTTTGCTGCTCACATCCACCCTGGACACCTGGCCCACTGACGTCTGAAGGGTAAGCAATCATGAGCTACTATTAGAATGTTTCCTGTACATCGCTGATCATAAAATTTAAAGCGGTTCTTCAAGTACAGTTGAGTATGTGGATTAAAATAATCATTCATTCTCAGTAGGGGCCCCCCCTGGCCTGGGGCCCCAGGCAACAGCCTTTTTTTTTTTTTTAATAATTTTAATTTAATTCTCAGTTGCTCTCACTTCATTTTCACAGTCGTTCTCTCCTTTCTCAGAGTTCCATATTCTGATGACGATGTCAGTGGTGCGGAAGTGAAAGTCGGGGTGATCTGCGATGTCGTACACACTGACGTCCTCCTCCAGACCGATAACCTGGATTAAAAACACAGATCCTCGGATCAAGACAATTTCAGAGTGGTCCCTTCTCTAATGGAAGCATTTTCAGCGACTCACCTCCACGTCGTCACTCGTCGAGTTGAGTTTGATCCACTTGACGACACATGTTCTCCCCTTGTGATCCCCTGACTGGATCACGCCGTACACCCCTGGGTCCTGGAGGGCTTGGGCTGAGGGCAGCAGCCAACAATGAACAGTTTAGAAAGCAAGACAAAGGAAACAAATCGCACCACAAATAAAAAAATTATCTGGAAAAAGGATTTGTCTTTCTGAAAATGGAAAGTCCACCTGGCTGCAAATTGCAGCCTTTAAATATTTTCACAGCAACTTACAGATTGAGATAATTGAGAATCCATGACTGAATTAATTTTCCTTACATCGCTTGTCGACGACAAAGTCCCCGGGACAAAACTCATGGCCGTCGAGGTGCTGGATCGGGATGAGGGCGTTTGAGCGGATCCCCTTCTCCACCCGCCCGTCCTTCCACATCACGTCAGCCGTGGTCTTTGTGGATACAACTTCGACCGCCACCCTGAACAAAGACACACACACGCATCAGACTTGCATGCTGCTATAGTTGGATTAGTTTATAGAGATTGGACAGTTTAAAAAGGTCTGAATTAATTCAGCTTCTGTTCACCCATCACAAAAAGAAAAAGAAACTTTTAAGGTGCAGAAGAGTGTGTCTACTGTGTGTCCCTCTGCTGTTCACCCACCGGTCTCCAGGCTTGAACTCCCGGGAGAACTTGGTCCTCTTCTTCTTGTGCTTCCTCTTCAGGTTGCGAATGGAGAGGGGGATGCTCTTCTTCCGGTTTGTTCCCAGCCCGCCGCTCTGAGACGAGGCTGTGGAGCTTGCAGACGATGTCAAAGAGCTGCAACCACAGTTCCAGTCACTGGTTCATTATTCAGGAATCTCATTTAAAGCATTTGCAAATAGAAAAAAGGATTTCTTTCTGGTTAAACAAAACCTACATCTTATTTCCAATTATCTGTGGAATATTTTCTTAATTCCATTCACTTGGAGCAAGACCTGAAAAAGTGGCCTCAGACATCACACCACTTACTGTGTTAATGTCCAAACACAATCAATGGAGACATTTTAGCAAAAGGGAACAATCAAACAGACCTGGTGTCGTCAGTGTCCTCTGCAGCCTCGTCATCAGCGTCCTGGTCCCCGTGCTCAGCTGAGGTGTCTGTGTTTTGGGAGTCCGGGGCATTTGGGATGGACACCACAGGACCGTTGTTGTTGTTGGGGTGAGACGAGTCCGTCTGCTCTGATTTGTGTTCAGCTTGTGGTTGACAGAGAAAAAAAAATATGACACCAAAACCAAATCTAACCCCAACCCTAACACAACCAATATAATTCATCATGAAGAAGAAGAGAATGTATGAGATGAGAATAAGTACAGCTCACTGATGTTCATCCACAGTAAATCTGATTTCAAATTCAAAAGCAGTTATTTAAAAGTTGATATATTTCTGTGGCCTCACAGAGGCAGTTGAACACCAGTGTGTGTGTGTGTGTGTGTGTGTGTGTGCACGTGTTGTTTGGTACCTTGTGTGTCTGCGGTCTCCGTCTTCTTCCCTGAATCCTTCTTGAACATCCTTTTCAGCTGCAGTTAACAGAAATGTAAAACATATTTCACTACAGGTAGAAACCACCTTTAACATATGAACGTTCTATTCGCACATTTCTGATCACGGGGTCTTCGGGCAGGACGGCTGCACCCTCTGGTCCCTCACAGGTGATGCGTGTGGCGTCCCCCTTAGCGGGAAAGATGTAGAGGGCCCTCTCTCCCAGCTGCCTCTGGGTGTGGTCGTAGTAGCCCAGACGTCGCACCCTAAACGCAACCAGGAGGACAACTTAACACCACGAGGAACAAGCCACAGTTCCTTCTGAGGATATTGTGGAATAGTGTAGTAATACTGCAGAATTTATTTTCATTCTTAGTGAAGCCAAGAAGAAAAAAAAAAAAATAAGGCCCAGGGGAAGGTTTACAGAAATACACACTGAGATTTGTGCTGACCTGCAGAGGTTCTCCTGTGTGATGGTGGAGGGAGGGGGATAGACGCTGTCGGAGCCTTTCGGGGAGTAGCTCTTGGTGATCCATGTGACCTTCAGTTCAACCACCTTCACCTGAGGGAAGCACAGTGATCCCACAATTTATGAAGAAGAGGGGATTTATCAAATTTACAAAGACAAATTCATCGAGTTCCCTCATGTAACAGTGGTACAGTGATGATACGATGAAAAGATGCCCTGAGACTGGTTGCTCTGTTTCTCAAACAAAGAATGAAAGTGTAAATATAGTGTGATATATCATGTTGTCTTACCTCTTCTACCACCACTCTGAACTTGCACTTCCTGCTGAGGACAGGTTTGACCCCTGACAGCCACTGGACATTAGAGAAGACCTTGGCCGGACCGATGAGGACCTGGCCTGGATAGAAACCATACGCCTCATCGAAGAACAGACCCTGGAAAAGAAAAACAGCCACAAGGGTGTAACAACAAAAAATGAAAACTTCACTTGATAAAAATAAATAAATAAATAAATAATGACTTCAACAAACATGAACAGATGTATAGCACTTCTAGTATTATTCTCCGTCCTTGCTTTGTTTCATACAGTAGCGTTGGACACCTTGAAATGCAAGTCATATTTATTATTATGTAAATTTGAAGATGTAATAAGTTGTAACACAGTGTGGGTTAATGTCCATCAGGGGACAGAGGGACGCAAACCCATGATGAGAATCAAACGTGTCCCTGGGTAAACCAGCAGGGCCATTATTCACAGCGACTATCAGATGATACACCTGAGGTGGCAGATGAGAGCTTGTGGCTACGCACCGAATCACTGACGTGTGGACAGACGTCGTAAAGCTTGGCGCCGTCCTCCACGCTCATGGAACACCTGCAGGGGACACGCAGAGGGAGACAGCCGGTTGACGTCCAGTGATGAACGTGTGCCAGCGCGCGCACACACACTGCGACAGACTAACACATGCCCACGGTGCTGTGTGTGTTTTATACACGCGCACAAACACAAACACACACACAGTCTACCTGGCTCCATTGGAGAGCTTGAGGATGATGTGATTAGTCAGGTCGTACACTTTCCCCAGCCAGAAGTCATAGGCGATGTAGTCCCCGTACATGAAAGACTTGAGAACAACAGGACAATGATGAGTTCAAAATGTTATCAACCTGGAACAATCACTGGAAACAGCTAATTTGTAAGAAGGGATGAGGACAGTCAGTCAGTCATTGTTTGAGGAATAAAACAGACGTCTCTTACCCAGATGTGCTGCAGGTCTTTGCTGTTAACTGGATACAGAACACAATTTGTTCCCACTAGTTTCACGGCACACTCGATGTCAATGTTGGTCACAATACCACACTGGTTGTCCTGTAAAGCAACAGACACAGGCTCAGCGGGCGCCGTCATCATCGGCATTCAAACGCAGGCTTTATAAAAGGCGTGGGCCTTTAAATGTTGGCGTTCAGTGGCATCTCTGGTGTACGACACTTTGAACCATAAGTGGAAGTTTCACGTGTTTGTTATTCAGACTGAGCCGTCGCACTGTGTTAACACAAAGCCTCGGTTTAGTCCTTTGTGAGCCTCCACCTGCAGCTGTATTCCAGTCAGGTCTGATGCAGCAAATGGAAGGGAGCGGTGCACAGTGACACGACTGACAATGGGTGGGAGTAGATGGGGAAAAGGTAACAACACAAAATGGAAAAGGTGTAGAACCGATGCACACTGAGGGGACGTCACTTACATTGGAATTGTTCCGTCGCACAATGTCTCTGATGACAATGGATCGATCTTCGAGCTTCAGCTGGAAAAGAAACAAGGCAGAAATGTGAGAAAATGGAGGCTAACAGCTGGTTGCCTTTGCCTCCTTTCACTGAAACTGGATCATCATTTCTTATTATAGCCCTCGCTGCGGATCAGTGACCCTGGGCTGAACCGTTCACACTCGTGACGATAGAACTGATCGGATTTGTCACACCCTTGTCAGAGCCAGGAGGACAGCGCCGTGCACAGTCAGCAGAGCCAAGATGTCCCCAGAGAGCAGATGAAATGGTTTGTGGTCTAAACAGAGACACGTTCCACTGAGCTGGCCAGCGCGATGACCACAGGCGATGTCAAACACATTTTCAGGATAAATATTTAATCAACATGGACATATAAATAGGATGCGGAAAAGCAGAGTGGGAGACAGATGAAGCCAAAACCTGTAATGATCAGGATTTACAAGCCCGGCGAGAGAGAGAGAGAGAGAGAGAGAACAAGGGCAGAACATAGAGAGCTGTTGAGCTAAACTTGGCACAAGCACAGCTCCCCTGAGGAACAACCTTGTTCCTGTGAGCAAAGTTTCACTGCGTCACGCTACGTCTGATAGCAACTGCTCAAACTGAAGGCACAGGATTAAAAAACAAACAGCACAGGCCTGCGTCAGCTCAGAGCATCTGTATGTAGCGACGAACGTCTCGACTTCACTTCCTCGCCCTGGCCAGAAACTGAGGCCAGAATGCTCAGGATGCAATCACTGCCTTCTCGCATCAATGCCTCGTTTGGAGCTGGAGTCTGCACAGTCACAGTCAGGGATGAGGCTGCAGTAACGAGGTCCCGCTGATACATGCGGTTGACCAATTGGGTGTCATTCCTCGCGGTCAATCAACATGTTTCACTCTGTTGCATCAGAAAACTGATTAAAACCAAATTTTTGCTCTTCATGCAGGAGGGGTGGGGGGGGGGGTTATGACCTATATTGCAGCAAGCCACCAGGGGTCAACAGAGAAGCTTTGGTTTTACATTTGTGTAAGAGACAAGTGGTCCATGTTTATAGCCACAGTCCACAGGGATGTGTTACTTCAGATCCCACTGAGACAATGGCCCCGTTCAGGCGTGGTGCAAACATCCAACACACCGCACGTCGACTCCCACCTGGCAGTAACATCTGTCTACACTTGTGAGGTCTAACTTATGCATCCATCCTTTCTGTTCGCAAAGTTCACAAATGACAGTGTCCTCAGCCAGTGTGGCAGCACAGACGAGTCAGCTGTGTGTTTACCTTCATCAGTGCAAATTATTTACAGGCAAACAAAAGCCTTTCCATTTCAGAAATGTGTGCACTGTGAAAGAGAGGTTTACAAATGAACCGACAGATTAACCGACTCCCCCGTTATTAACTTGATTAGTGCGATAAACCTGACTTGCAGCTTGGTGAAAGTTTGATTACTTCTTGACGTCTTGACACATAATTTAAAAACCGCAGCACTGGGCTTTCATCAAATTAAATCATAAATTACATTTAAAACTTTGCTACCGAGAGATTAACACAAATAATTACATTTGATGGCAGGACATCAGAAATTAAACCCAATTCTTAACCTTTGATTGGCATGTTACAAAAAAAAAAACAACAACATTCAGAGAATGCCTTCCTCTAGAGATGCTTCATGCATTGAAGCATCTCAAAATATTATGACTTGTGGATATCAGAGGACAGAGGAGGGCTCCCTGAAGACCAGGAGGGATTCAGGAGCAGCTGCAGAGCATAAACACAGGACCAGAGAAAAGCCCAGTCCAAACAGGCTGGTTCGCATCAAGTGCCGCACTCGTCCATTAGAGTGTTGACAAGCATCTACCTGTAGGAGGCCCAACCTCGACGCTGTGAGCTACAGCACAAGCTGCTCTATTGGCAGAGCGCTCGCAGCCCCGTGGCAGCAGGAGCCTCACAGACAGATGGAGGGAGAGGAGGAAAAAAGTAATTAGGAGTAAAGAGAGTGAAGAATTCAAAAGAATGGGGCCTGCTGCCAACTGAGTAATGGCTGAAGAAGAGGGGAGAGACTTTGAATACGAGTTCTCTCTTAAACGTTCTTAAAACCTGGAACGATAAAAAGTTTCAGTTGGTTGAGCTGCTATCACAGATTCTCACCCTGCTGCCAGATCCACTAACGTGACTCTGGAGGACGATACAGTCGTCTTATTTTTACCTCATGTCTACAACATGAGTCATCAGGAAAACAGAGGGACCAACTCCTCTGCTGAGGAAGGGAGGAGTCGGGCCCCTTTTCCACTTAAATGAGAACAATTGAGAAGAAAGTCAAAAAAAAAAAAAAAGTGTGTGTGAAGACATGTAGTCATAGGACTGATGGACCTGTGAGCACATAGTCACACACTCTTTCCTTGGCAGTCTCGGCTCAGTCTCGCTGTAACCGTACGCCACTGAATTCTGGGTAGGAAGACTGTGTGCACGATCAATAGGTCGCCATGTTCCCTTGTAATCTATTAAACTGCTGCCTGTCTGTGCCCCATGTCTCTACAGCTGGGTGTTAACACAAGCACACACACCTCTTCATTAATATTCTCTCAATGCCTCATGCTGCAGTGCAGCACATGGGCACATTTCTCCACCAGATCAAAATGTTGGTTAAAATCTATCTATCTATCTATCTATATATATATATATATATATACACACACACATAACGTCCTCTTGAAATAACCATCACGTTAGCAAGGACCAAAACGAGGAACGGCTGTTATGAAGTGGCTGGTTGACAAAGGCATTAGTCACTAATGATGAGTCATTTAAATTCCTAATGAAGATTTAATAGAAATGTTGTAATTGTATGATACACACTCACTCTCATTGCATGATTAGCAGTAAGCCATTGTCAGAATTGTTTACCTTCTACTCCCTAAAGGACTCGGAAATGTAATCAGTGGAATTTGTCTCTGGTGTTTGCAGCACACTACGTCGACCCTTCCATACGACACGGCTGCTGCCACTAATGAATCGTCCCAGCAGTCCAGGAAGAACTCAGCTATTTACTGCTCTGCTTGTTTAGCCCTTATAACGCCTGCAGCGCAGACAGAGACAACAATAAAATGAATTTTCACTTTACCTGTGGGAAACTTTATCTTTGGAATCAAGATATAAATGTAAAATAATGATTACTGTCCAAGAGTAAGGGATGAGGAAGAGCTCATTAGCTTTTGGAGAACATTTGGGATATGGAGGGTTTTTTGTGTGAATGTCTTGATGAACTTTCAAGTAACACATTAAGTATTTTGGGGGGTTCACTGCAGTACTAGCATGCCACAGCGTGTACATTTTTCCTGTGCCGAGCATAAGCAGACTGCAGAACGTTTCTGTGTGCATGGTTTATGCATCCGATCCTGATACATAATGCAACGTGGGGATAAAATGGCAGAGCCGACAGGGCGGAGGAATGCTCCCTCTGTGGGACAGGATTTCTCTGGTTTTGGTGACTAAACTAATTAATACAACTCAAGCTGAGGAGGCATCTGCCGTCATGGACCATAATGAGGTGTTTACATGCCAGGTATTAAGGCTTTTCAATAAGAGATTATCTACCTAGGATGAGGCATTATCTCATAACAGTGACACTGGAGGCTGTGGAATCTCGGAAAATCCTTCATCTCTGACACATTTGTCCAAAGGTTCTGATAAAGAATCTTCAAGATAGCATTTTGGTGTTTGTGAGAGAGCAAGCGGGTGGGTTTCCTTTGACTTGGGCTCTTTGATTCACAGATAAATTATTGAGTTTTTACAGTCTGCAAGAGTCATGTTATGCACATACCAGCCACGTTGGAACAAAGCTCTGTCTCCATCTTCCTGCGACAGCAAAAATATTCTCTGATTATATAACTGCAGAGATATGTGGCTCTCTATAACACTTTGGGTTGGAGACACAGGCTCTCTAACCAGAGCATAGGTCTTATTAAAGCAGGACTCAAATACTTCCCCTCCTCATCCGAATGCATCCTCCGTCACACGTACCCACCGCATTACTGCAAACACATACTGCACAATGATCAGAGAACTCCGAGGCTCAGTTAAAACAAAGCAGCTGACTGTTGCTATGGCTCACGTAGTGATGGGGAGAAAAGAGGCGTGGACGGAGTCAGACAACAAAAGAAAAGGACACATCTATTTGTCTCTGTGTCTATATGAGTGAGGAGATGGAAGCTGGAGTTGGAGAAGGTCTTGGATTGATGACAGGAAGCAACGGAGGACGGCGTTTGTTTGGACTTCCTGGCCTAATTAACACAAGTCATTATTCAGGTGCTGAACGAGGAGGAGGAGGAGGAGGAGGAGGAGGAGGAAGAGGGGGAGAAAGAGACACTGCAGAGGACTGCAGCTCAGGGCCACGCCTGTTCTCCACTCTGACAGTTCACTACGGCAGGCTCTCTCCTTCTGGTCTCATTTCTGTACTCGCAATTGTTCAGATCAGCAAACACAAGTGGAATGGATTCAGAAGGAACAGGTTTTCTCGCCTCACGCATACATGCCTGCACTCAATGCACGTACCCTATGAGAAATTCCATCAATCAGTAATAAGACATTTGCAGTCATGATAGCAACACTGCGTCCTACACCTCAGCCTTCAACCTGAGAATTCTTCTTTCAGCTAAAGCAGTTTTGGGGATATGAAACCATGTTATTACTTTTTTCTTTCCCCCAAGAGGAGAACATTTTTTTAGGAGAAGCTCTGTTGAGCTGTCATGTCTTTGAAAACTCTACCTATATATATGGGCCAAATCCTCAACTAGCTATTTCTGGAGCACCTTTAGAAACACTCTGCACTGGAGCGAGATTTATGTGCTGCAAGCCATAAATTGCAGCCTCTATTTCACACGGATTTCAATTTAAATTTTGACACATGGAATCCTGAACCTCTCCAGCCAAGAGGGGGTTATCAGTCACTCAGGAAATTCTGCTCGTTCCTTTTTACAGAGGCTGAAGAGTGAAATAATATGAAATAAGTATAGCATAAGAAAGGGATGACAGTGTAGTATTTGTGTTTTGGACAAGTCAAAAGTCAGAAGCCAATCTTAAGATTTTACATTCAAGAAAAAAACTCATACTGCAAGGGCACTGTGACCTTTAACCAGCAAATTCAGTTCATCCTGAAATCCAAGAGAATGTTGATTTAGATCACATTTACAATAATGGGATGGAGACAAGCTTAAAAAAAAAAAAAAAAACATGTCTCCGCCCACTGGCTGGGGCCACACAGAGACATGAAAACTTCTTGGATCCATCCCCTGGGCGGGATCTGAATCAAATGTAATGGGTTCTTCCCTGGCCCACGTCGCATCCATCTGGATGTGGTCATCAGTCCAGTTGTTTCTGCCTAGTCCTGCCCCTTGCAGGACAATGCTGTCCATCTGTGCAGTCGTCCCCTCAAAATCAATACTCATTTACAAAACGGTTTGTGTTGGTTTACCCAGCTCCCTCCTGCTGCGACACACTGCCCTCCCCGAATGAAATGGACACCAGATGTCAACTTAGCAAGAGCAGAGATCCTTATGACCATTTTAGTAAAAAAAAAAAAATAATTATATATATATATATCAAAAAAATAAAACTCCCAAGCAATACGAAGTTCTTGCAGCTTTGGGTGATATGACCATCAACCCTCACACCCTGACACTTTGCTCTTGCTGCTGCAGGACAGTGCCGTGAGACTGAAGGCTACTGATCGGGACCCACAGCTCTATTAAAAAGAGAGCAGGCACGACGTCTTTTACCCATCGAGACCAGGGGGAAGGAAAACAGAACTCAAAGCGCAACGCATCTATGACTGAACAGTTTTGTGGCTGCGTAGTTTGATGCACCAAAAGACAGACGGATAACACATGCAGAAAAGGGAGGAAGGCTGCAGGGCACAGGGAGGGAGAAAGGAGTCATAAACAAGCAGAATGTGAAATGTTAAGAAGATGCAGTGACAAAGAGGCTGAGGATAAACGGTGGAGAAAGGGAGGAGGAGATGGGACTGCGGATACATAAGAGCGGCAATCGTGAAGATGGAAAAAATGGATGGAGCAATTGAGGGGAGAGGATGGCGAAAGGGTGGAGGGGGCACTGAGAGGCAGACGGGGTGCAACGGGGAATAAATGCATATCAGCGGTGAACGAGGCACAGAGGAGACAGCAATCGCAAACCCAGAAAAAACTGGGAGAGAGAAAGAGAGAGAGGACAAGCAAAAGCAGGAGCAAAAATAGACAAGAGCAAAGAAAAAAAGCAGACAGAGAGAGAGAGAGCTGGGGAAGTAACAAGAAGTAGAGGTAGAGAGAGAGAGAGAGAGAGCGGCCATCTCCCCCACTGGGCAGGGCCAACACTGCAGAGGAAAAAGGGAGGATGAAAAGATGAGCGAGAGGAGAGATGCAAGGAGAGATGACTAGTGGGATGGGTGCTGGCTCCGGGAGCCAGTCACTTCAGAGTCTGTCTATTCCCGTGTGTGTGTGTGGTCTATACAGAGAGAGGATGAAATGAGATCCATTATCTCAGAGCAGGAACAGGACGACCATCCAGTCATGAGTAAGAGGTTTACGGGATGGGTTTGGAGGACAGGAGAGTGTGGGGGGCAGGGAGAAGGTAAAAAAAAAAAGAAGAAGAAGAGAGGAGCGAGATGACAGTGGCGGCAGGGAGGATGGGATGGAGGAAAAGGTGGAGCTTGCTCTGAGAAAGAAAAGGGAGCAGAGACTAGGAGGAGAGCGATTATAAAAGGGGAAGATAGAGGTTAAAGGAGGAGCACGCAGGGGTTAAAAGAGGAGGAGGGTAAAGCCAACACATGATGTCCATGTCATATGAGGTTTACAGGAAATAGAAGATGCTGACATCATCCTCCCAAGAGGCAGGAGTGGAAATTTGTAATTGAAAAATCACTGGGCTGGATTTGTGTGATGGCACAGATGTGCATCAATGAAATATTCAACGCTTTTTTTTTATCAAAACGTGACACCTCCAAAAGTGACTGACGCTCAGGCCATGAAATCTGGCCTCCTCACGATCTGAGAGCAGATGACGTCTGTAAAATCACCGACAGAGCAAAAAGTATTCCTTTTATTATTTTTTGGGATTTTGAGATTTGAGGGCAGGAACTGTTTTAAGGTGAGAGTGACGCGATATCCCAAGAATAGAGGGAGGATAACAGAAAAAGACTCCCGGAGGTGAAAGTACACAGACAGCGCACCAGGTTCACAGCTTGTCCCATTTCACACTCGGTTTCACGCTAAAAAGCCCAGAGAGGAAAGACTAAAAGGGCAAAACGAGCATTTCACCTCACATCTTTCTGCTTTCTGCCGCGCCTGTTCCTCCACCCGCTGAGCGGAATCATCACCTCGTCACAGGCTGGCATCCTCTGTCACCACAGCTCATTGTCTGATGACAATGACACAATCGCGGCTGCCTATGACAGGGCAGCGCGTGCAACAGGAAGGAGAAGGGAAACTGCCAACATGGGTGCTTCCACCTCAGAATCAAGTGTCTGACAGAGGAGTGGGGACAATTTTACACTATATGCAAAAGTGAGCAAGGCTCAGCAAGGTTGATTAAATTAAAACAAGCCACATTCTATTTCTCTCAGATCTGCCCCTGAACCGAAATGTAACGGACGCTTGTCTGACCAACACCACATCCTCCCACCAAACGTCAACGTAGTAGTTAATGTACAATCCTGCTTAAAAACAAAACTTTGGCAGTGAAAGTAAACATAGCCGTGTTCCAATGTAATACATGACTTCATCATCAAGTATATTAATGAACTGCTGCGACATATTCTGTTATGATTGATCAGTGGTCCAGCAATGGCTATGCACAAAGTCGTCAGATTTCCCTGTGTGTGCAGCTGTGTGCAGAAGGGATGTTGGCAAGGACCTGCTCAGTGTTGCTGTTCTGACGCTGAGATGAGTCGGCTCTGTGCGCCTTCCCTGGTCAGTCGACTTCAAGTCAGCAAGTGAAAACAAACCAAGTGCCATTACTTCTTATATAGAGCTCTTACAGTTTGAATGAATGTTGTTCAGCACTTTAAATCATCCGGTCTGCAGGTGAGGGGACGTTTTGGGGCCAAGAGCTGCCAACCAGGCACTAAAAATAGACCTGTGCGTGTCTGTCTCTCTCGCGGTCAAAATGCAGGTTAATGTCGTTCCCTCACTTATAGTTGCCTGAGCTTCAGTCACAAAGCTACAGCAGCTCTGAGGACTGTCGGCATTACTAATCCATGTCAGCTGGAGAGGACTTCAGTCAGGACTGTGCAGCAGAACAGCAGCACTGGCACCGGATTTCTTTTTTCAGTTTTTTTTGAGGCGGCGTTGTTCAGTGATGACAGAACTAAAAAGCCCAGTGCCTCTGAAATGTGCAGGCGTGTCTGCGCGTATAATCCTGGCACCTGCACAAAACCATAGCTACGGCTCAGTCGGGCGCCTCGTGTCCCAGATCACACCAACGTCTGCCGGCCTACCGTGAGCACCTGCAGACGTGCATCGCGTTGATCAGCGGAACCTGACGGCTGCAGGTTTGGGCAGAACGCTCAGTTTCAAATATCTGCGTTGACCATTCCCCCCCCCTGTCAGGCACTGGTCCTCTGAATTCCACCGATGTGCTCTGGATTCTTGAACGTTTGTGCAGCAGCCGGGCCATTTCGGACAAAAGAGGTCGTATTCTGTGGGTCAGCGGGGGTGTGACCAGTCGTCTGTAGTTGATGGATGGGGGCAGGGGGCAGGCATGGCTGACAGATGGGAGTCGCCCAGCCTCTGCAGTGCTCTAAGTCCTTTCTCTTGTATTCAGAGATACATAAATATATCTCAAATATACATATTTGCAGAGATTGTGCTCCAGTGTGAATAGGATTAAAAAGTCAAAGACTGATGGTATGATGTCATGCTCTCTCACATGGTAAGGTTACGGGACAGAGGGCGGGGGAGCCACAGCAGTGCACAACATATCCGCTACTGCAGTTACCACCCGACTGTTTCTCATCCGTATCTCTCGTCTCTGTTCTGTTCTGTTTTACTGAACTCTACAAAGCGTCCCAAACTCACTGGGCGTGTTCATCTATTGACTGGGTCAGGTAAAATACAGCAAAGACTTCCAGCGCGTTAAACGAGAGAAAGATAAATGCAATGACACCGCGGGAGCCTCCCGCTCGCCTCATAAAGCACTGACGTGTGCAAACAGACAATAATAAAACCTCATGTGAGAAACGACAACAACACTCCAAGCCTTTTCGTGCTGCTGAAAATACGGCGTGGCTACAAACTGTGACAGTGGGGTCAATAATCTGCAAGTGCAAAAAACAGAGATGAATTGAATTGAAATGAAAAAGATGAGTGGATTCCTGGATTCGAGCCCTGATCCTGATCTAAACCAAAATTGTACGGGTTCTTTCCGAACCAAGTTTTTAGGGACTCCATCTCATTGTTTTTGTGTCATCTAGGAACATACAAACCAATCAACAAACGGACAGGGGCGGAGGTTTTGAGGAACGCGTAGCAAAGCTCTGACTTCACTCTCCGACAACAAGCCATAGCACACTGGGAATTTAAAATGGATTAGAGAGCAGAAGGTGGGACTTGAGCATTTCTATGACTGGGAGCCTGCGCATTAACATAACCGCCATCTGGGACTGAACTGCCTGCCCGTCTCATTATCTCCTTTCCAATGAGGATGGCGGCTTCATTTCATTTTACATTTTCTCCTCTTGGTTCTGACAAGTTGATATTTTAATTGGTTTTCGATACTTGCTTCCTCCATCTTTACCCTTAATCAGTGTACGGTTCTGTTCCGTCCTTCCTCACTTCTCCTCATCTTTGTCTGCAGGCCGGTCAGCAGCAGACCCTGCACCCACCCTGTCATCATTTTACCACACCGGCTCCACCCCTACACTCCCACAGCGTCAGAGCTCAACTCGACCCCTGCGACCTCAACACCTACCCACACACGGCATACACACTGTGTGTATTGGGTGCCGGGCGTTTCCGTTTAGTGTATTGATGGTATTTAACAGTGCGCCTGTGGGTGTCTGACTTCATCAAGATCTCTGTGTTTTTCCACTAGAAGTTCACTCTTGCAAGGTGGAAGAAAGTTTAACATTTTATAATTAGCTGCATCAAATACTTCTGACAACATATCCCTCCACCACTTTAAAGTTAATCCATGCAGTACTTTTAGTAGTGTACAAATTATGATTAGGATAATTAAATAGGTTACTCGATACATTTAGAAATAAAATCACTGAAAACACTGAAAAAAATCTAAATCCCACATTGTGAAAACAAAATCTGACGGGTTGCCATGGCAACCAAAGCACTGAAGTACAGAAAACCCTGTGCTACACGTGCTGCATGTTAAAGAGCACTTCATCAACGACACCTTCAGCTGATGTGGTGTTCTAGGTGCTCTCAAATCAACGGTCTTCCTCCACATGACGCTGAGGGAACTGCATCTTCCTACCTGACTGACGTCACTAACACCAAGTCAGATCAATCCTCTGGGAGATGCTTTACAGCGCCAGGTAGATTGTCTTAGATAAATAACACACACATAAAGAGATGTACAGGAGACAGGGTCAGCGATGATTGGAACTGATTGTCCATGTCACATTCCACACCGGAGTCAGCAGCATCTCTAAATGTCTCGGCTTCAATCTTTAAAGCTCAGGAGCAAGTCCCCACCTAAGTGTTTGGACCGGGTCTGTAAAATGCAGATATTTGGTCTGACGGCTTTTGGCGGAGTAAAAAACAGAAGTGGTCAGAACGTCCAGTGTGTTCATGAAGGGTCACTTTGGTTTGTTTCAGTCTGTTTCACATTTGTTGTTGTGGAAAACACAGTAAGGGTGAGACCTGTATCTCCATGAAGCCGCCTGGTGTGTCAAGAGATTTTAAACTCCTGTTCCACCTCCACTTATCACAGCTGAGAAAAAAACCCAAACCAAAACACCACGTCAAATACTGTGGAAATATTATCTTCCAGATTACTGCAGTGGGTAATCCTGATTTATTCATCAGAATCCTCACCGAGCTTTTGGTAAAAACTTAGATGAAGCCTGTCTTCGCGGGACACGTGGTGCACGGCGATAAGCAAAGAGTGCACTCCTCACCTGTGCACGCCGGCACACACTAGATCCTTTTGGGGGACTGCAAACTGGTAATGACGCAGCACAAAAACGGTCCACGTTCTGCCCAAACAACCGCGTCATTGTTGTTTGTGAGCATTTGTTGCAGCGGAGGTTGAATGAAGCTCTGGCCAGAACTTTACTCATTGAGCCAAGAGGACAAAGCAACGCAGCGACACGGGTCATGAACCAGGCTCCTTCTGGTCCCGTGTCTCTACAATGAGCTGGTTCCAGATCCTCCGCACTCGCCGCTCTTTTCCACGACGCCCAGGAGAAATCTGGAGAAGTGGCGGAGAATTCTCAGGGCGCCAGCATTCTTTAGCGAGCATACAATCAGAATTAAGTGGCTGCAGAACAAGACAAATTACAGCAACAGCCATCTGTTACCAGGAAGTACCCCACATATAATATAAATACTTGAAAAAAGTCAATTTTTTCAGTTTTGGTTAAAGCAAAGTCACTGAATTTACAACATGACAGTAAGATAAATCCTTTTAGGCCTTGGATTGAACCAACAGCTCTTATTCTTCAAGGCATCCCACTACAGCCAAAAACAAACAGCAGCAAGTGATCATGGCTGATAAGATGAAAGCTGCAAATATCTGCACTGTGCCTAGGGCTGATCTGAGCACTGGGTTCAGGGGCAGGTTGAGAGGAGGCCTGCAATAGGAAGACGGTTAATTTGAGATGTTTGGTCCGTGATATCTAATCAATTTCATGATGGACAGTCTTGTCAGGGAGAGGCAACTCCCAGCTCACACCCTGCACCCAGGAAGAGCTAACCCCAGCACGCGAACGGAAGACAGCAGGGGAGCTACACCTGCCACAGCCTGGAGCCTGGAGCTCCCTCCCCGGAGCAGACTGCCTCTGTCAGCCGGGTGGAACTAACGTGAGAGCGGCTAGCTGCAGGCGGTCAGGTGGAACCGGGCTGATTAGCCCGCTCCGGCTCAATGACATGAGGGCTACGAGCTAGATCGCTAGTTAGCATGCGCCCCTGGATGCTAGCCAGTTAGCCGGCTGGGCTGTGTGTTTGACGGCAGACGGATTAGATGAACCTGATCCCCGGGTGGCTAACAGCTGTCTGTGCCGGCGAGACAGCGAGAGCAGCGGCCTCAGCGTGAGCCCATCAGCGTGGTACCTTTGTCTCCCTGATGTCCTGCTTCCCTCCCTCGGGGTACCACTGGACGCGGACGAAGCCCCTGCCGAGCGGCTGACTCGGGGAGTCCACAGCGCTCTCAGTGTCCGAACCGCACGGGGCTCGTCCTCCTCCTCCTCCTCCTGCTCCTCCTCCGCCGCCGCCGCCACCACCTCCACCGCCGCCGCCGCCGCCATCGCCGCGTCTCCCCCCGCCGTCGTCGAGGTCCGAGTCGGAGTTGAATTCCTCTTCGCCGTGGATCATCCGTACGAGGCCGAACCGGACTGAGCCGCGGTACCGCCCGGAGACCAGGTCGTGCGAGAAAAGCAGCCGCTGGGAGCCGTCATTCGTCGGGGAGAGAGCCAGGGACGGAGGCTCGGAGACCGGGCTGGCTGCGGGAGAGAGGCCCGGGCTCGGGGATGCTGCCGCATCCGATGCTACGGGCTCCGCCATCGCTGCTGTTGTCAGGGAGTGATGCTGCTGGGGCGCGAGGATGACGGTGGACACAAGAAACAGTGGAGGCAGCACGTGTTTACGTCGCTGCGTGCCGAACGTGCCGTGCGTAACCAGCCAAGTGTGGCAGCGTCATCACGCAGGGCCGCCTCTCACCGCTGAGCGGCGCTGTCAACTCACGTATGTGGGTGAAAGCACACAATATGATGATAAATTACAAAACACACCACGCACACCGATAATTATACTGAGAAGAACAAATATATATAAATACATTGTTTTCAACTGGCTGTATGAAATCAGGTATGGTAGAAGTAAGTAGACTAAACACACTGACTTCACAAATATAAAAAGAAAGTGTTTTTGTTAAATAAATATATAAAGATATATATTGAAATGATAACATACAAACAAAAGAGAAAAAGTGAACTGTTCACTACTGGCACTCGTGTCATTAGTTGCTTACAGACCTTTGTTTGATTGTTCCAGACCGTATCAGAACTAATTCCACCCCCTGTTTGGAGGAGGTCCAGGTAAATACGCGCGAGAATAGAGCAGGAATATTCTCAGCAAGCGAGATCCCAGGAGGGGAAACAAGTGTCACACAAATGGAGGAGACAGCCTATGATGCCTAAGATGTCAACTTTGAAAGACAATGAGATTACTGAGCTTTTGGAGATCAAACATGAACTTGAATGTACAGAATATTTTCCTGTTGTTGGGAAGGCATCTCACTGTGGCACACGCTGGAACATGTCTGAGTTTCATTCAAGAAAATTAAATGATGATTTACTACAAATGTGATTATGATAATTAGTAACGATCCTGATCTCTGAGATCAACACATTACCTGCATGTACCTGTGGTTTGGTCAGTTTATTGAAGGCTTGTGGATTTACATTTCATATGAACACTCACATCTTCAATTTCTTTGGGGCGAAACAGTCTCGTGACCATTACACTCTACTGCTCTTAGTGTCCGTTCGCGTTGACTCAAACACCCTCTTGTCTCCTAAAAACACAGTGAATCAACTGGGTCTGCTGCTCTTGTGTGAGACTATAACAAGCAGGAGACTCTTAACATAGCTTGATTCAGGGGTGACAAACAAACTCCGACACATCCTGCACCCTAATCCTCTTACAGATCCTCTGGAAAATAAAGTGTGGAAAAGCATGAGGTCGACTTAAAGCAACAATGGAAAGTCTCCTGTTGGAAAATCACATGGAGTGGTAAGTCCAGAATTTAAGGTATGCTCCCCCCAAGCAACACCATTAGCTGACACTGACATTAAACAATCCAAATGATCTGAGCAGTGCTGCCCCCCCCCCAGGTGAGTCCTCTTATTCAGTGGTATCAGGTGTAATCAGGCTGGTGATGATAATTGTGTTGTGGTCTGTTGGTTGTTGTGAACTCCAACACATGATCAGTCAAATCTTAATCTGCTGTGGGTCTGATGGTGGCATGACGAGGATCATCCTCAACACACAAACAGCCCTCCTGACCCCAGCTAACTATGTGGATTGTTGTTTAACCTGGGGGAGTGGCGTGCATGGTGTGGTCATCCAGCTCGCTCCGGGATTATAACCCAACCTGCCCCGCGCGCACAGAGGCTATAAATACTGGACGTGCGTCTCTCTGCAGCCAGTTACGCACGGGTCAAGCTGTTGGAGGAGCTGAAGTTCCCGCTCGACCAGCTGACAGTTATAGAGTAACGTCTCCGTGTTTCGTTTTTTAAATTCACTCAAGCGCGTTTTGAAGCGAACAACGACCATGTCAGTGGTGAGCGCGTTGCCGTTCATGAGGCCGCTCCACATGCCCTCTCCGGGGCCGCGGGGCCGACGCCACACGCTGCCGGCCAGCGAGTTCCGCTCCCTCAGTCCGGAGGACGCAATCAGCGTGTTCGAGATAGAGAGAGAAGGTGAGAAGCCCTGTTATTTATCACCTGATGCGACTGTGCGGTTTACTTTAGGACAGGTGCTGTGCGTAATTACGCACAACGGGGGAGAATCATCCATCAGCAGCCTGCAGCCTTTCCCCATTCGAGTGACTATTTATTCACATTTCCATGAACTTGTTGTGTGTCCCGCTACCACAATTAAATTAGAATGCTGATTCAAAATTTATATATTTGAGAGTGCAGTAGAAAACGTCACCTGCAAACTTTCAGGTATTTCAGTTAAGGTTGTGATCACTGACTCTCTTCCTCCTCCTCCTCCTCCTTCTCCTCCTCACAGCCTTCATCTCAGTGTCCGGTGAGTGCCCCCTCCACCTGGACGAGGTGCGTCACTTCCTCACCCTGTGTCCAGAGCTGTCTCTTGGCTGGTTCGAGGAGGGACGTCTGGTGGCTTTTATCATTGGCTCTCTGTGGGACCAGGAGAGGCTTACCATGGTGAGGACACCTAGTCATTTACCGGCAGGCTGGCTGGCCGGCCAGGGGAAATACTTCAAAAGAGATTAATGGCAGGGTTTAAAGTGCATGTCTTTGAATGTAGTCAGAAAGTTTTCAATAAGTTCAATATTAGGACCTTTGATTCAAACATCACACACAGAGTGGTTAGGAAAATCCCTTTGTGTAGATAGAACCGAACAGGGATGTGTTCAATGCCTATGGATTTAACTGACATCTTATAGGACAAATAACCTACTGCAGCCTTCAAGAGACAGTTCACCCAAAAATGAAAATGCACTCATTATCCCCACTATACGGATTGAGGGGTGGGTGAAATGTTTGACTCCACGCTCCATCCTCACCCATCCCTCCATAGGCATAGTGGCGAGTAGATAATAAGTGACTTTTTTGGTGACCTAACCCTTTAAACATTTCTTCTCAAGTCCAGCACATTACATTACGGGACTATATATAAATCATCTCACAACTCTGCTCTCGTTATCTACATTTCAGGAGGCTCTGACTCTCCATAAGCCTCACGGCCCCACGGTGCACATTCACGTGCTGGCTGTCCACCGGACTTTCCGTCAGCAGGGGAAAGGCTCCATCCTGATGTGGCGCTACCTGCAGTACCTCAGGTGCCTGCCCTACGTCCGCCGGGCCGTGCTCATGTGCGAGGACTTCCTAGTTCCCTTCTACCAGAAGTCAGGTTTCAAGGTGCAGGGCCCCAGTAAGATCACTGTGGGGCCCCTCACCTTCATCGAGATGTTGTACCCGGTCAGGGGCCACGCCTTCATGCGACGCAACAGCGGTTGTTGAGGTCACACGTGACAAATCGTGGATTCACCTCTGGTTATCCCCGTGGGAACAGGACGAGGGGACGCGTGGGCAGCCATGTTGTCCGTGAGCGATGGACACAGTGGTTGTGTTTGTGATTGTTACTGTGAGAGAGACGTGTTTAGCACACGGTGCGGTGTGTGTTCTCACTGAGTCTGCACGGAGCTGAGAACAGAGAGCAGTCGTCCAAGTGCCGGATACAGCTTACAGGAAAAGTCTTCAGAAAACAAAACAAAACATTTCTTTGCTTTTTAGTCTACTTAGGACATAGAAAACAATGAATTAGAGCAAGAGTGGAAACCCAGATTTCAGATCTCAGCATGTTTTTACATGGAACCGTTTTCATCACGATGATAAATGCTGGACATTTATCATCATATTCGCTAGAACGAGCTGCCTTGTTTTTTTATTGCTGTTATTTAACCAGTCTACATGTATTGTTATATATCGTTGTAACATTATGCCTTTTAAAGCATGCATAGCAGTTATACAACTACACAGGAACATGTGTAGTAACCCATCCACCTTCTGTAACCATGGAAACAGCATGAGGTTGAGGAAAGAACAGTGGAAGGATTTAAGTCAAAAGCTTGCAAGGGTTGAAGAGCATGTAATGTACTTTCTTGTATTTTATCAAGCAAAATATTCTCTTTAATTCAATGTAAGGAATATAACTTATTTTAGCTAGCCTAAATATCCAAACATATATTATCTTTCCTTTATTTTCTTCTCCTCACCACCTCTGCCTCCAGACCAATTTTTTTATCAATGTTTTGCTCTGAAAAAAATAAAGGTTTTATTTTTTAGCACATCTGCTCTATGGTCTGTTTTATTTTACATCTACTGGAAGCACAGTAGCATTACAATCATTTTAGAGAGCCACAAGATCCATTAAGCAGCTGTTCTAGAGCTTTCAGTCCCATAACAGGGTCTTCATCAGCAGAAGAAAATGCTGATGTTCCAATTTTAAAAAATTTCTTTCTTTAAACTATTTCAATGGTTTGTTCTGCAAGTTTTCCTTATATCAGAAAGTAAGAGGTCCATGTTAGTGTTGCATATGTACTATTGTTTTAGATACATAAAAACATTCCACTTATTTAAATCGGATGATGGCCTAAATTAAGCTTCACTCAGACACCTCATTATAACCAGGGGGGTTTTTATTTTGACATAATTGCTTTAGCACACATAGCTTTTCCCATAAAAAACTCAACCAAGACAGAAAGTACCATTACCAGTCCTTGGATTAACTTTAACAATGAAATGTCCCTTTTTATTCCATTAAAATAGAAAAATGTGTGAAATGATTTGGTCCCAATGCAGACACAGGCACAGCAGTGTAACTGCTGAGAACTGTCGTGGTTGAAGATGTGAGTTGTTGCAAACATTTCATAAACTCGCTCACATGTCAGAAGGCACAGAAAGAAGTGGATATCGTTATCACCCTTACTGTATGAGTGCAGACTCTTGGCTTACACAGTTTGACCTTTACCCTCAGAACATGATGGTGTTAAAATTTGTTAAATATATTCAAATTGTCCAACACATGTTTTCAACACCAGATTATGAGTGAGTCAGCCACTTAATCCAATGCACATAATCTCACTTAGTACCTCACATAATCCTCCACACAGCAGTCATGATCGTGGCTTTGCGTTTCAAACAACAGGCATCAGACTGTGGCAAAATCCTCCACAACAAAACAACAAGACCATGTCCACAGCCAGGGAACGATCCCTCCGAAGACATGCCCTAAAAACATGTGAACCTGCACTGACAACTGCTAGAAAACAACTTTTCAGTGACTCGCTAACTAACTAAATAACTTCTGTCGATTGTCCTCGTTTCAGACATTTTTGTCTCAGAGCAGGGGGAGCACAGACATTTTCATTTCAACAAATACATTGTAAAGTGATTCAGTGAGCAACCATTGAATGTGTCTGAGGTTTAAGTGTGTGGAAATGTTATAATTTAAGTCATTTGTCTCTGGTGGCTTTTGTCAAAGAGCGATAGTAAAAATGCTAAAAGAGCTTAGGTTGAAAAAATATGGTAGGAAAACCTGCTCCGATCTGTCTGGTTAGGGGTACTGCTCTTGTTGAATAAATATGACTTTCTGACTTTTTCAAAATAAATCCCTAAAATTCTTGAGGTACCCCAGCGTTTAGACGAGAGCTAGTCTGAAAATGCTTTGTTGGTGTTGGTGACATACATTAAAAAACCACATGCAAACACAAGCAGCACGTGAAGTTGCTTTGGTAGATTCAGGTCAGAAGCATGTTGGTGATCACGAGCTGTATCCTGAAGAACAAGGAGGCATCTCTAAAATGGCAGAGTCTGTTTAAGGCAACTAGTGGCTATAGATAGAAATCTTGCCTTGGTTGACCACTGATGTTTCCAGCCGCAGTTAATACTCATTACAGAACGCTTCATTACTCCAGTGAATATCGACATGCTAAGTGCATAGGCACAAAAAGATTTTAAATACAGCTCTGACTCTGTTGAAGACGAGGAAGGGGGTGGGGGGGGGTCTTCATAGTGTTATCGTCTTTGACTTCACACTGATCATGGAGATGTACCAGCCTGTGGTTCTCCAGTGTGTGGCTGTGTCTGTCCCTTTAGACACACGGGACTAATTAATGTTTCCTGTCATTTCCGGGAATCTTCAAGCTCAATAGCATTGAAATGGTAGACTTGACGGAGGTTTGTACAGAAGTGAGCACATCAGCAGGCAAGACAAGAAGAGACTGATTCAGTTTCCATTGTCGTGGACTTGGACCTGGTCTTTTAGTGAGAGAGTAAAAAACATGACTGCAATGTGTTCAGAATTATCAGTGGCGCTGGACATTGGCTAGAGACCAGCGGGCCAGGATAAGCCAGCATCGAGAGCCTTATGGCTAGTGCACCACATCGTCAATGTCATGGTCTATGTCATACTTTTCACAGAACTTGCTCGTGAAGGGCAGGCAGGTGAGATGCTCCAGCCAGTGCCAGTTAATGGGGTAAATGTAAAACCAAACGATAAGGGACGAGAACAGCCCAATGAAGGCCAGCATTGAGACAACGATGAGGATGCGTTTCCGGTACATGTCGAAAATCCCGAAGGTGACGTAAGGCAGGAAGGCGAAGGAGAGCAGCAAGCCGCTGATAAAGCCAAAGATGTGAGCGATGTTATCGATCCACGGCAGAAGGCCGCACATGAAGAGAAAGAGGACAATGCCCAGCAACTTGAAGAAGGCCTTCCACGGCTTCTCCAGCATCTGCCAGCCTTGAAACAGCTCGACGAACAGGCAGGCGAGGAGGCCAAACTGGGACCCTGCTGGACCCACCTGGAGGGACCAAAACAAGCAGAACCGTTTCATTTTTTAATACTGTATTGTATTATGCTACGTTGGATTGCAAAGTGTGCTCATGTTTTTAGAGGTAAGCACTACAACAGAGAAAAGCTGTAAGTACTCATCATGAGCAATGTTGCATAGAGCAAACAGGTCTGGTTTCACACAGCTACGATTTGTTCTGTGATGGGGGGTGAAGCATAAGTGGAAAATTCTGATCATTGTACCAGCGATGTGTAAATACACACACATTACCACATAAAAAAGAAACAATCATTTTCAACTGTCAACTGTTATTGAAAGCGACTCATGGTGACATCCCTTAAGAGTAATGTAGTCTGTCTCACACTCTTCCCTGAGTGCTGGCACGTGAAGACATACACTCTTGGGTAGAGGTGTGACATGAGCTCTAGGTCAGGCAGCAAAGGTGAGCAGATTAGAGTGACGTCAGGGCTGAGTTTGGAGACTTGGCCTGGTCTTAGGCAGATGGCTAATCTGTGAAGACATTAAACTCTGAGAACCGAGGAGAGCATGGCTCTGCAGTGCACCCACAGGCTGCACCTCTGTGAGCTCACAACGTGTTTGTGCGTAACGTTTCCTTAAAATAATGGAAAGCAACAGGTAACAGCAGTTGAGCCTCAACTCCACTGACATTTCCAAACAGTGCCCACTCACACAGGCTGTCCACAGAAACAGACTCTCTTCTCTTCATGTTGCTGTCAGGTTTTAAGAATACAGAAACCCAAGTTTGCTCTGTAATCATTCTTTCGGCCTGTGAATTTTAATGATGCCAGTCTTCTGTTTGAGTCATGCATGCTAGAGCCACACGGTCTCCTTTACTTAAAAGTAGAAGAATAATCCAATTAAACCCTTAGGAGTGCCTCACATGTGCTTCCTCCAGTTATTCCTGGTATGTGACGGCCTGTGAGCGGGTTGGTGCTAAGGAGGGCTGGGCGGTGGGATTTCCGTCTCTCACGTCAAGGTGCGTCAAACTGAGGGTCACCTCATGTCATACCATTCCGATGACAGCAGTGGGGGTCAGCTTATGGAGAAGATAGCAGACGTCCCAATGCAGATAGAGAAACTAAACTTTTCTGTCAACCCCTTACACGACAAAGGTGAGCTGATGCTCTGACGGACTGCACATCAGACCTTGAAACCCATTCATCAATAAATAAAAAATAAAAAAGTACAACCCTTTTGAACCACATGCCAAGCCATTAAAAAGCTGATTTGTTGTGGCTAAATTCAAATGGAGCCTCTTGTGGTTGATCAGGCGTACACACTGGAAGCGCCAACCAAATCTAATCTTTGCAACAATTGTCTTTGTTTAGAAGAAGAATTAAAAAAAGAATCCCATCGACTAAACTGCAGCTGTGGCCTTTCTAAGCTGTACAATGGCATTAGGCTAATCTGTTAATAGGGAAAGTGAGCTTTACAGACACAATAAAGACATCAGCGCTGCCAGTGGAAAGTAGGTAATCCAGACTGTGTTCTTTTCACAGTCAGTTGTTTGTATCAACAAATCAGCAGGTTGTTTTCAAAAATGATGAATTAGAAAAGATTACGCTTCTATTATCGCTATGTCCAAGTCTGTATCACATTTGAGGACATTCCCTTGAGCTGATCTTAACTTTGTGAGGCCACACGAACCATGACCTTTGACCTTTGACTACCAAGAAGAAATCATGCTTAAATCAGACTGACAGCTGAAATTCACCCATTGCCATCTTTTCTCCTAATGATCACAAAGCTCCAATTGTTTCCTCAACGCAGCATATATTCTGAAAAGGAAGAATTTATTTATGACTTTTTAATGGCTGAAATTGAGATGTGGATATCAGACTTTTATTAGACTTGGTGTAAACCCTGGTTGACAGACAGATTATTATTCGCTAAAAGGCTCCAAGTAAATACCAATGTCTTTCAATGGATCAGTGTTTGGTCTGAAAACCATTTGATGAAATGTGCACTTGCTTCGCTCTCTTCTTTTTAATGACTCAGGAACAGCAAGCCCACAATGTGCTGTCAGCTTGAGATGAGCGTCTCCACTGTAACTGTAACTCCATGAGGTGTTTTCCTTTGCCCCCTCCAGACTTCTCGAGATGGTCAGTTCTAATAATCCCCAGAATGAGAAACACCTCCAGTAACCGAGCTGAGCTAAGCTGAGCTCAGACACTGAGAGAAAATATCACATAAACAAACTATGGATACAGCTCTAGGTGTCCTTTACATCATCATTTTCAAACATCAGAATAACTTCCACAAAATGGTAAAGGCTGTTTTACACACGTGCTATATTCACACCATAAGTAACAACAAAGATGGATAAAAATAAAGGTCAGAGCGGTTAATCAGCTTGGTAATATATGGCTCTAAATCAATTCAAGGAATATGACAGATTTGGACATCTCACCTCTCCCTCACAGTTCACCTCCACTGACATTTGCACAGCTACACATGACGTGTGTATTTAACTGTGAGAAAGCGGCTGGAGAGAGAGAGTGCGCGTATGTGCAAGTGCTTAAGTAATGAGAATAAATCAGCTTTCCTGGCAATCCTGACAAAGGTCACTGTAACACACGTTTAGAGATTACAGGAAACTGACAGGGGTTGCATATGCAAAAAATAGGAATTTTTTTCTGCTACACCCCTGGTAAAATGTCAGGAAGATTTCTGAAGGACCTCACAAAACAATAAAGCAGGAGAAGAAGTTTGCAGGAAATACAGATGAGTAGGCGTGTCCACTCAATGGACAGAAAATCAATATAAACCCTTAAGACCACAAAAGAAATCTGATTTCTGCAGCAGAATCCATCTGCTGTGCCAAAGTAGACTGAAATACCGAACCACCCTATGACAAACAGCTGTTTCGAGGACTCAGAACACATCCCTCCTTCTTTATCCTCTCCCTCCACCTAAACATAGGCTTGCCTGACAGT
The DNA here is from genome assembly GCA_016785235.1 of Pseudorhombus dupliciocellatus. Taxonomy (NCBI): domain Eukaryota; kingdom Metazoa; phylum Chordata; class Actinopteri; order Pleuronectiformes; family Paralichthyidae; genus Pseudorhombus; species Pseudorhombus dupliciocellatus. The sequence goes on along the minus strand of JAFBJW010000152.1, from coordinate 1,149,630 downwards.
CGTAAATCCAGCCCTGAGATGACAGGTAAGCGGTCCCGGCAACTACGATTGACAATTTTTCCCTGCCAGTTATGAACTTCATTATGCAAAAAAGGTCTGTGAGTGCATTTACTCATGCGACAAGCTCACCTCAGCTCTGTAGGGCAGGAAAAGGGCAGAGGCGAGGTTTCCAGTGATGCCACTGAAGATGTAAATGATGCAGATGCGGACCCAACCTGCCAGCTTCTCCAAGTCTCTCAGTATGGTCATCTGGAACACCACCGATACCACGCAGTGTAAGAGCCTACAAACACATGTAATGGAAATTCACTTACTACTTACAGCAGACATTCCCAACAGGCATGTGCATGTAAACCCACACAGAGACACTGCAAGTGTGCCACATCCACCTTGCTTGTGTGTTCCTTTCTGCAGAAAGCATCAATAAAACTAACTCAGCCCAAGAAACATTTTCTGACTCAATAATTGACACCAAACTTGACAAATCAAAGCAGGTGCTGGTATTTCAATCCATTATATTTAATTGTTTTTATAAACCTCTTTAATAAAAGCTCTTTTATCTTTTAAGCCTGAGGTATTTCCCATGTGCAGAGTACAATGCGCACATGTGAGTGAAAACACTCACGTGTACTGAGGGCTCACACAGAAGAATTTTTTCAGGTTAGAATCCTGAAGTCTGCTGACAAAGTGAAAGAAAAGCCCATTTGTAGCTAACAGTATTAGAGATGGTTTAACTGCAACAGGAAACATACAGCAAATAAAGGAATGACTAAAATGACGAGCCCGGTCTATGTTTTCCCAGAATGATCTATTTCGATATTCAGTCTTTTTTGAGGATGTTTGTGAGTTTGGGTTTAGTGTTGTGTACCCTGCATGGAGGAAGAGAGACAGCCACAGACGGTAGAACTGATCTGGAACATCAGGATTTAGGAAGGGCAGCAAACCGCACACATCGTCCAGACAGTGGACCTGCACAGGAGTAATGCACAGGGTCAAAAACACACCAAAACACACACATACACACAACACACATGCACACGAACTACCTGTGAGCAGAGTGTGGCATCTTCATGGAAATATCCGTGCATGAACGTGCAATACTCTCTGGTGGTGATCTCACACCTCAGGGAGAAAAAATAAGATGCAATTAAAATGTTTGTGAAATCTGCAAATGATAAAAAGTGAAAGAATAGAAGTTGGACAATTAAGTGACCTATTACAAAATTTAAAAGGAGTATAGAACATCTTTTGTGAGACCTTTGACCTCCAAATTATAATCATCTCATGGCATAATAATTCATCAGTCTATGTATCTCACCTGCCCTTAGTTCCTATGCAGCATGGCCGTCCCTTGATGTTACAGTCCATGTGTCTGTAACCTGTGTGGTTCCACTCCCTGGGATACGTGCACACCTGAAGACATGGTGAGCACAAACACAGAACCCCAATCACATATTACATCTCATCGTGATTTGCCAAATGAGCAGTCTTTTCCCCTCACCGGCCACTGGGTGATGTCATCCGGCCACGTGTGAGGTGCTGCAGATGCAGGTTCCTCACACACCCTGATCACAACAGCATGGAACACAAGAGAGTTTGAAAAGATTCTTGGTTTTGATTATTTCTTGTTTCTAATGGCATGCTGAACACTTCTCACCTGGGATCCTGGTGACAGACAGACCCCGAGGACCTCCTGATCCTGAACTCCTCCACATCCTCCTCATTCCATTTAATAAATGTGGCCAGCGTCTCCTGCATGCACAGAATTTCAATATCAAATTGTAGCATTTATTATTTATCACAATCATATACAGAATCATAGCCATAATATAATTTATACAATAATAATAATAAATATTTACAAAAATTTAAAGAACTTAAATTTTAAGAAAAGTACAGTGAAGTACAGATTGAGCAATGTGTTGAAAAGTTGAATTTATGGTAAAAAAAAAATTATGTCTCTTTAGTATTAACGCATGAAATAACATGATATACCACATACAGAGCAGTCGGAGCTGTGGGTCTGCACACATCCAGAGTTGTCATTCTGCACGCAGCAGCCAGAGCCCCTTTCCAGGTCTTTGGCTTTCTGGATCAGATTCACTATCTGTCTGTCCTGACGGATGCATGGTGAGAACTTGGCCCCCAGGTGAATCAGGTCATCCTATAAAGTAAAAGTAGTAAATGCTTGTAAATATATATACAAGCTGACAACAATGAAATGTAAAAATGGATTCAGGTTTTTTTCTTGAAAATAATGAAGCTTGACATTTTAGTTTTAAATGTTCAGTGTCTAAGATTGAGGTGAAAGAGAACAACAGAAATTGAATGCAGAATAATTCTCATGTTTTCACTGGTTCATGTCATATGAATTACATGAATTATGTGAGCTAAACAGAGAAGAGCAAGATACTCACAGAGCTCGGGCCGATCCAGAAGTTCTCCTGCTGGGTAAACTTGACACTCTCATAAATGCCTTTGTTCTTCAGCACCTACAGAGGGCGACAGAGTCACAGGGCTTGAAATGTAACAGATAAACGTGACAAGAATACTAAACCTTTAATGCTTTCAGGGTCAGTGAATTCATTTTCTGTGAAAATACATACACAAAATATTTTTTTAATTAACATGTCTATTTTAATATTTACTGCCCTCATGGAAAAAGTATTTCTTGCTTGGTGAGAGCGGACTCAGTTTAGAGCCAAACTCACCAGTTCAGTTGTAGAATGTTGCGCAAACCCCACAGGGGCAAAACCATATGTACAGCAGGCCAGCAGTGTGATTACAATATGGACAAATGTGATCCAGTAGGTAAAGTACGGCCTGATAAAAAACAAAATAAAGTCACTGTTAATGAAGAAAATGGTTAAAAGGTTAAAAATAATGACCAACCAATAAAAACTGTAACACATCACAATGCAATGGGGGAAATGAATGAATCAGTCTGAAGCTTGTTTTCCAATAGTAGTCCTCTCTACCTCTCTGGAGTTTTTACATCGCTTTTGACCTTTAAATAAAAGTGAAGCAGATTTTTTCATTACCTGTGGCTGTGGAAGTCATCCAGTTGCTTCTGGACATTGCTGCTGATGCTGCGTCTGTAGTGCCGGTTCAGCCACTTCCCCACAATGCCCATGCCGTAATGACGCTTGTGCTTGTCAAATGCAAAGTGCTTGACTTGGGAGGCGATGCGACGCCCACGACGAGGTGGGCCCTTTTCGGGCAATACCGTTGGCGTCCTGGGTGTTCGAGAAATGTCCCTACTGTAGACCGGAAAAGAAAAAGAAGAGTGCGTGTGGTGAGTGGTGCTAAGGAGATGGACAGAATATAAAAGGTGCAGGAATTAAATTGATGGAACTGAATAGCAAAGAGATTAACAGTAAAAGGTACATCAGTAAGAAATGTGAATGTGTCCCAGTGTTACACTCGTAGGTTGTCAGTCTGGGCAGTCTGGATTCAGACTACAGGAATTTCCGCCAATTTAACTTCCTGATTCTGCCCTGAGAATATGAGGAGAAATCTGGTCTGGAATCTCTGTTTGGCCCAGATGACCTGCTAGTGTGCGGCTTTACAAAGGGATTATCCCCAGAACTGTCATCAGAATCATCAGGGCCGTCCAAATAGTTATGAAGCCCGTTTGATACTTGGATGTAAAATCAGGACATTTATGTTGTTGCACTACGGCAGTCGCCATGGTTTATGTTTTGTTTGCTCCTTCTTCCTCAAAGATCATATCAATTGTGGTGATCCTGTGGTGGGTGATGTTGGCCAGTCTGTGAAGAATCTCCTCTAGTGTGAAACCTGACCTAACGGGCCAGGATCTTAAAACCCCTGTTGTCTGTTAAATCTTCTGAAGTTCTGACATGGTACAACGTTTGAGTTCTGATGAAAAAAAATGAGTCTCATCAACAATTGTCTTGTGATGCCTACTGGGAGTAAGTTTGGAGGACTATAGGATCCTCGATGAGTCATCACTTCTCAGAGACTGCTGGCTGACTTTGAGGCCGATGATGTATCTACTCACAGGCTTGGGAACTTCTGGTCAGGCTGCTCACAGGGACCGAAAGATGCCGATATGGGTGGAGATTCAAATACATCATCGGCCATCGAGTACAGCTCATCATGGGCATCGACCTTTTCGGCAGATGAGATTAAGGTCCCAAAGGAAGCAGGAAAGCAGGAAGAAAAAATATTGAAGACAGAAATAATGTTGAGAAATGGGGGAGAGCAATAATGCTGGGCATCATATTCCTGTTTCCTGTTGTAGTTACAGACCTCAAACACCCACCTTCAACTGATTATGATTAAATAGGACGTACTGTTTTTGAATCAAAGTGAAATAAAGGTGAGTGCTGATGTACTCATGAGGGAAATTAAATAAAACAGTTGAACCTGGGAGGGAAAGCACTGACAAGGGTTTAAGATAAGAAAATAAGTTGCTGACCTTGCTGAAGAAAAGTGACTCTGAGGCATCTGCAGAATCCACCGTGTCCTCATCCATCCAGCTGGGCCTGGCAAAGCTCCTTCTGGGGAAACTGCGACCTGTCTGGGAGCCGGCCAAACCACTGCGACCCTGGACAACACACAGACGCACAATCAGTGATTTTAAAAAGCCATGAAGCTTTCTTTGACCAGTTCACTATATGAACTGTTTGTGTGAAATGAACTCAAGTGTGCTTAAATATTTTTTTTTAACCTATATAACTTTGAAATTATAACAGAATATGAGAGATCACAGTGTATATTAAAACTGTGGAATGTCACCATGTACGAAGTTTTCTAAATATGAATCACAGTGATTCCAAGATCTGCTTCATGTTTTTACAGGAAACAAAACATTTAACAGCAAATGTAGAGACAGAAAATAACGAAAACACCCAGTGTAGTCTAAAAACATTTGATAACACAGTTCACTCTCTGGGAACACATCTAGAACACACACACGGTCTCAAGTGATGCTACGAACCTTCAGCAGGTTGGATGCAGCTCGGATACTCATACGAGCGACAGACTCCCTCTTGCGTCTGGGGAAGCGGCTGTACCCAGACCGCTGGCTAGTGAAAGAGCTGAGTGAGGTGACCCCTGGGGTGATGGGACCCCCCTGAGCGACATGGGGTGTCCTGGGGGAACGGTTGTCCACTTCATCTGGGCAACGGAAGGCTCGTCCCCGTGCCAGGGGATCTACAATCTAGCAATGGAAAAGGAAATGGGATAAACAAAAACATTAAAATACATGTTTAAGTAAGGACTCAACCTCCACAGACTGTGATCCTGTCCCTGAGAGAAATTAGCTTTTTATCTGTGCATGCATTTTGTTATCACTGGTCCTCAAGATTAAGAAAGTAAATAGCATAAAAAGCTAGATGAGGAAGAGATGAAACACCAAATACTGGATGAGACTTACATGGAACTAGAGAAGTGTCATGATTCATCTGGGACACAGATGGTGCCAGTCTGTCACCAAACAACCCTCTATTCAATTCAGGCACACTTGTCCACTCTCCTCAGTCTCCTCTTCCTACCATTTTGTTTTGATCCTGTCCTTTGCCTTCATGTCACATATGAAATCACAATCCTACAGCTTACGGCTTGTTGGCAGGTTGTGAAATTGAAAGGAAATGGGGATAGACCTGTTGTGCCTCATCTTGTCAACACATGTCCATGGCAGGAAATTGTATTCTTTTGCTGCAATGGGTAGAGCCGATGCATGGATTAGAACCTTTTAATAGTCACTGCATGCTGACAGTACCTTTGGCATCTTGTGTGTGGCTGGTGAGTCGAGGCCCTGGTCCAAGCTGGTGGCTGTGTCTGGCTCTCTGTACTGGGCCTTCAGCTTGCCATAGCGTTGGCTGCAGTGGCGCAGGCTCTTCCTGTGCCATACCTGCTGCTTGGTCTCACAGTCTTCCCCTACACCAAACCACTGGGCTGTATTCCTTAAGGAACAGAGAGAAGACAGATGACACATAATAACATATTTTCAAACAGCAGGGGTAGATGATGCTAATGAGTATGAACTTGATTTATGCGTGTGGCAGTCTAACTTGTAACTTCTTACAGTCTTATCCTTCTTTGAATTCTTTCCTCAAACATGATACTGACTCTTGGGATATGTTAGAGATCTACCCTGACGATAATGGTCCTCTATTGATTTGTTGTTTTTTGTCAAAGCGAGTACAAGGAGTTGAGTAAACTATGGTGGACGTTATCTGATTCTACAGAGTGAAAGACCAAGAGGGAAGAACATTTGCAATTGTATGGTCAACTTTGATGGCTGTTTATGTTTTATGACCTCATTCAATATTTGTGCAACCAGTGTAGGTCTCGAATAAACTGTCAGGCTGGTGCCTAAATGTAAAAGAAACTGAAAAAAAGCAATGACTGAAACAACAAACAATTTTACCTTCGGATGCTTTGAGATAGCGATGTTTGTCGACCGAACTTTGCCCTCCTGTCTCTGGTTAAGAAACTTCGATCTGCAGCTCCACTCATGCTGTCTGACACGGAGACAGTCGCTTGAACACTCTCACTTTTTTTCAGAGACGGTCGCAGCGGCTGAGGGGAGGTTAAGAGAAATCAATATTCAGTGGAGTAATTGTGTTTACAGTAGAAAAAAACATAACATAAAAGCTGCCTCTACACAGTGTAAAAACTATGTTATAATTCACTACACTTCAGGGAGGTTACGTTGGTGGATTTACTTGTTCTTAAAAACATTGCACAATAACAACTGCATTGATTTCTTTGAAACTGTGGAAGGATGGGACATGTGCCAAGAAAGAACCTGTTGGGCTTTGGCAGTGTACGTGCTCTACTGAGTGCCATTCTACTATTGTACATGTAGGAGTATTACAATACCCTAAATAAAGCAACAGCATTAGGAGCCAGGCAGAGAGCACATACATTACATTCAGTCCTGGATCATTACAAAGGACGACAGGATTCACTGGTTAATGGCTACACTATACTATCACACTATTCCAGTATTGAGATATTTGGATAGATCTGCTTTTACTCAAATTCAATTTGAGAGTATAAAGACCAGCACTTTTTTCAAAATTATGTCAATGTTGTGTGGTAAAACATACTCCAAATCATCGTTTCAATTCTGTTTAGTAACAAACGGCAGCTAGTTGTGTGAGTGTTTGGGCCTCTGTCTGTTTCTTCCCCAGTCTTTCTGGTAAAAACAAAGCCTGTCCGCCTTTTCTTCCATGCCAGGCTTTCACACTGTATTTGCATGTTTACTGCACCACTTGCTCTTTGGGAGAGTTTAACTGTAGGGTGAGTACTTTGTGAGGCTCATTTGTTTTCTGAGCATGGGGCCAACAGGGGAAAAATGCATGTCCTTGTACCCATTAACTGCGGGACAGCTGACAGAGAGCCTCCCTGTCCAAACAAAAGGCAAATTCAGAGGCTTAGAGGAATATATATCATGCTTGCATGGTTTTGACCTTTTAAAAAAAACGTTCTACCCAAATTCTTTCGTCATTCCTTTGTAGGATGCATGCCAGGTCTAATGATGAAGTACAACAACTTGTTCCAAAGTGTCCATAAACCCTAGTGGAATAATTGCACAGCAGCTATAAATGATAGTCTTATAATTCTCTCAGCTTTGAGCCGCATACTAACAACTGGGTTGGTGATGTTAATCTCCACAAAGTAGGTAATGTTTCCATTGTTGTTAGTCAGCCTTTTTTAAAATAAATTTTTAATAGAATCATTTAAGAATCTTGACATATTTAAGGGACTGATATCTATGATAGTTTTTAACTGGAAGCACATCCAATAAAAAAATCTGATAGTGAATTTAATTTGGTATCATAAGACAAGGGTTTAGTGGCTGCAGTCTACTGAAAATGTGAAAATGTTGTTCCTAATGTTTATTATAAAAACAGAGAAGGACAGGATTAGGTCAGAGAGGTCAGCCCACCTGTTTTGCAAGACTGTGGGACATCATCACTTCAGGTGGGGGAATTGCTATTACAAGGCTGGGTGGCTTCTTGCTCTTTAGACGGCTGTCTGATTGGCCTCCGTTAAAAGGAGGCTCATCCCCCTCATGTGAAGCCATTCTGTCAGATTACTGCAAATGAGAAAAATCACAATTACAACTGGAATTTCAGGCACAAAAGATGGAAAAATATATATTTTCAAATATAATTATTATTTTAAAACATTTTAAAAGGCTCAAAATCAGACTTGACAGAGCAGATTAGGTTAAATATTTAGATTAAAAAATATAAAACAGTTTGAGTCATTGATTTGGCTTGTTCTACTATAATTACTATCAAAAGGAAAATGTCTAAAGCAGATGTTGCTTTCTGAAGATATCAACAACGCCTGACATACAATAAAATACGTTCTGTCATGATGATAATGGTTGTGATAACGAAGGGAAAGTGGTAACAGAGAAACACATGGTAGGAAATTGTAATCTAGGTTATTAACTTCAGGCAACAGAAAGGGAACGCTTATGTTTCTGTTTTCCTACACACTGCTGGTTCCCACGGGTGTTATTTTTCTGCATCACATGATAAAACGCTGCATTGTCATTTGATGAGAAACAAAGAGGGGCCTTTTGTTTTAATACAGCTGAAATCCCTAATGGAAACATGGCAGTCATTGCATTAGATAACAGACAAGATTGTGTCTGTAAGGATTACAACAGACAGACATTATCTCCTAGTCTAATATCATTTCACAGCTCTGTAGCCCAACCACACTTTAAACCAGTTATGGGGGAAGTGATCAACAAACTAAACATCATAAATCAATGCTGCTGCATCAAATGTTCAAACCAGAAGGACTAATGAAAAAGCAACTGATATAGCAGCTGTTAGGCTGCTCAGAGTGACATCACATGACAGCAAATCAATCAATCATAATGCATCCTAGAGGTGGTTAGTGATCAATATGCTCATACTGAAAACAGCCTCACACATCTTCGTGTTGACATTTTGCTAGAGTGGTGTCATACTGGGTCTACTTCTGCATTACACATTCGAATGAGATCATCCGCTTACGAATCACAGTACACACAGCTGTTTAAAACCTGCTCACTACCAGTGGGTTGACTCCTATCAAGGTCACTGTCAGTGTTTACAAACAACACATTAATAGTAGCATATCACATGAGCCTACATACTGATCTCTTAAGGCCACACACAACATAACATAATCATAACCTGTTTCTCTGCTCAGGGATGGAAAACATCATAGCATAATGTGATCAAATTCATACTTTATCTGTCTTTACCAATCACAGTCAACAAGGGAACAGCCAGTCACTCTATTCCTGGACCTCAGAGTGCCTCGCAGCATATTAGTGCTTCGGGGAAATTCCCAAGCATTGCAGACATAAAACCGATAATGTCACAAGCCCCAGCCAACGCGTCCATTATGTCATTATGGTCTTGAAAGCCCTGAAGTTGTCCTGGAGTTACAGTTGAAAAAAACAAAAATCAATGTGAGATCCTGGGTGTCCGCAGTGGGAACGGCAGCAGCAGAGAAATCTGACACCGTCTGAGCTATCAGCCTAGTTTCCACTTCAGAGCCAACGCACAGGACAGGTCTGTACATACAGTGTGTGTCATCTACTTTGGCCTCAAAGCTGCATTTCTGCATTACGTCTTTGCCAATAATAGGAATGTTACTGTAATAAATATTTGGACAGACTGCCTGACTCAATCTTATTGAGACAGAGAGGAGGCTCCTGGCAATCTAACTTGTGGTTTGAGTGGTGTAAAGCAGCGTCAGGACTGGAACCTACCCACTTAGATAATGAAGTAGCTAGGAGATTGGCTAATGGACAGAGTGCTGCTGACCACAGTCTATCAATGTAGACGGGCAGTTGTTAGGATATCTTTTAGGAAAACTAAAAGGCACAGACTGCAGAAAAAATTCTCCAGGGGAAAGATAACAGAGAGATAAGAGCTACAAGCCAAGGCATGCCTCAATGTAAACACGTGAAAATACACTGACACTCAACTTGATGTATGAGCTATTCATAATAAGAGCAAAACAAATGTTTTTCCCCTCATGTACATAACACAAACTGTATATCAGAATGGTGACTTCTATGGATGACTTCTAGTCATTAACCATCTGTGCACTCTTCCTCATGCTGCATAATGCTGTTTTTAATGAAACAGACAGGCTTGGGGTATGAATAGAAAGCAAAAGTTTTAAAAAAATGTTGAAAGAGACAATTGATTGATGTGTGAGGGTCAACTTGTCAACTGACACAAAGAGTCTTGTGCCAGAGCAAGAAAGAGGCTTGCCTACAATGACATCATCCATTGCTAATGTAATCACATGACCTGGAACAAGGCCCTGCATGTCTGAGATCCTTTGTGGTCTAATAATTCACTTTTTCATCTAAGACGCTCCTCACTCCACCATTAATCCAGCATCACTGTACTGTGTGTTAGTGTGTGTGCCTGCTTCAGCAACATCCACTTCCTTGTGGTGGCGATATCACATGATCCCCTGGGAGGGTGTCACCATGGTTCAGTGTCCTCTCCCCACAGAGAATCCCTGAGAACATTTCACCCTGTTTGTGTATATTCCCATTTCCCGGATGTTCGAGGTATATGTTGTGTCCATTCAAAGCCAAGGACATGTCAGGCTGTGTTCATTAACACAGAGATATACATTTTTTCAAATTGGAATAGCTTGTAAATACATTTAGGATAAATTCTGCTTATCTAACAAACACACCCTGTGCAGGGGTGTGGGGAGGGGATCAAGTTTCATATTCTGCCACACTCTCTGCACAGCAGTGAACCCTCTCCACTGAGCTGAGTCAACTAAGTGAAGGCTGCATTAGACAAAGGTACAGAACAAAGGGGTGCGTACTGTGGATTTACTGTTTGATAATTCAACTGATTCATTTATTAATTCCAAAACACATGCCAAATGTAAAACACAATGACTTGTTAGTATAATACATTTTATTGGTTTTAAACTATAATCAAGTGGCCTATAGTTCACCCTGCTGTCTCTTTGCCACAATATATCATGCAACAAGCAAAAACATGGAAAGAAAATCCACCAAGCAACCACATGTTCACTTCCTGGGTATTTTTAGCATTCTTCTCACATCTGAGCCAAAGGGAATGGTTGAAAGACTACACTATGCACCTCCACCAAAGTAAAAAACAGGTTGTTGCCACTGCTGCTGCAGCTTCTTATTGTGTAGTGAGAAGAGCGAGTGCAGCTGAACTTGAGCCAGTCTCAGTCTTTTCTCTCTACTCTTCCATTTTAAGCATTTACATAACCCACCAGAGCAACTTGCATCGTACATTTCTGTGTTTCAAATCTACTTAAGAGGTGGAGATAATAGTAAGGGTTTAACCCACTGTGCCAGATACCTCTTATACAGTTGGAAAGTACTGTAAAAAAAGAAAAACAGAGGAAATGAGTTGGAGAGTCATGAGGTGAAAAGCTACAGACTGAATACAGGACCGGTCACTGGTATCTGTATTGCAGTAAGATCGTAACAGTATTTAATGAGGACTCAAAATCAATGCTAAATGTGACTTTACTGTTTGGTAAATCATCTCACAACACACTGACATGAGCCCTCGACATAATTATGATAAATAAAAATGAATTCAAATGTGACAGTATGTGGTTGTTTCCAGGTTTTCCTCAAATTGTTTATAGCGTAACTGTAGGATTTTAAACCACAGTTACATTTCTTCATCACAGGGGTTAATCATACCTTCCCAAGTAATCCATCCATGCATGCATTAGTTATTACACACACACACACAAAGCTTGAGCAGCAGACATTACACAACAACATCCTTCCTTTTGTCACAGACACTTTGCTTTTTCACGCCTACTGTATTCATGAACATTTCCCTCAAGATGACTGTGCCTGCACACTGATACAAATCACCAGAGAATTAGTCATTGAGACATCAGCATTTGGAGCAATGAGTACTTACTGTGCAGAAGTTGTTATAGTCGGGGGACATGAATTCTGAATCTCTTAACTGAAGCTAAATAAGGAACTGACCTTCAGATAAACGTTTCATCACTACTTCTTCTTCTTCTTAAAATCCGCCAAGGTTTACATGCTTCTTCCTTTCCTGCAAGTAAAATACACAAAATGCATGTTACCATTAGGGTTAGGTACCAACAACTTTAAATAAGGCTTAGATAGATAGATGGATAGATAGATAGATGTCACTGGTAATACGAGTGTATGGTAAAAACAATTCATAACTGCGCAGGCAGTCATTAATGTCAGCAGGAGCTTCATCAGCAAAAGGCTACTGAAGATGTAGGAGAGTGTGAGTTTCATTGTTGTCTGTGTGTGCAACAACAGTCAGAGGAGCGATTGAAACTGCCCACTCATTCTTCACGTCCAACCACAACACCTCTTGGAAGTGATTCTATCAAAAACCATGTTCTTTATCGATACCTTCTTTTCAATGCCATTCGAAGATGAAGAATTTCATTTTCCTTTTGAGGGATCATGTTGGAGAGGGACCTTGGCTTGGACCCATCCATTCTTGAAACAGTCTTGACACCATTCTCCAACAGCCACATGCCCAAACCTGCAGAGCTGTAAGCCACTAACGCACATACCTCAGCCACAGCCTTGTTCCCAGCCCAGGAGTTCCCCTCAATCAACAAATGTTCAGGCAGTGTGTGTTCACAGACAAAGTGAAGTGTGTCTGCTTTCCCTCCCTGGTGCAGCATGTATGCAAATGCTGTGTAACTCAAAACAGCTTCTGAGGGTTTTGTTCAGAGCCAATTTTGTCTGGCCCAGCTTGACAATTAGAGCTGAGATGGACAAAGAAGAGCACTGTCACAAATGAACAACGGTGCCAGGGAGAATTTTAATAAAGGCATTTTATCCCCCTCTGGTAGTAAAAAATAGCTTTTCAAAGGCCAACATAAATACAGACATCTTGACCTACTACTCTCTGTGCCAATGGGGGCTTTATGAGAAATTGCATCCACAAAAAAAATCCTTTTAAGGCTTAAGGCTCTCTGGATTTCAAAGTATTTCCAGTGCAACAATATTTCTGAAATGTTTATCATGCACTGTGGAGCGAGGGTTGGCAAGGCAGCACAGGAAAATTTCATTCCATTCCATCAGCCAATCTGCCAGCGAGATCCTCCTCTTACTGAGGCAGGATGTTAGCATAAAAGGTAGAAACCCACATGGTGTTTTCTGTGCGTGTTATTGCAAAACAGATGAAAACAGATAAGGCCATGGCAGGGAGTTACAGATCTGTTGTCTTTGTTGCTATTGAGAAACAGTACCTCACCCTAGTGCCGAAAATATATAGACCACAACATCTGAGCAGATGTGTTGTCTGTTATTGAACTTTGACCTCAACTAAAAGAAGCAAAAATCAATCCATTAAATCACCTCACAGTTTCTGGGGAGCCGCCTGGAAAATCCATTAGGGAGCATGATGGTGATCTGAGCTGGAAACCACTGGAGAAAATCTACTGTGCCTTTTTAAGACCAGTTCTAACAACTACCTAAATGTTATTTCTGGAAACATGATCATAAAGAAAAGGAAGTCCAAATTTAAATGCTTGCTCACTGAGGTGCGAAACGCTATTTCACTCTACACCAGCTGGGATTGGCGCCAGAAATCCCCCGACCTTCACAGAATAAGTGTTAACTCATGAAGGTTGCACAGCTGGTTCAAACTCGGTAGGTCAGGTACACTGTAACATGCAGCTGCTGCTGAGCTGCATGTTGTATAACACGTGTCCCACCCTCTGTGCATAAGTTTCCTCTTAGATGATCTTCACAGCATCACTAGCTAAAATAAAGTGTGATGCAAAACACCATTTGCCCTCATCTCTCCTCAACACAATGTCACATGTTAACTACCTCTGTTTAAGTGCAGCTAAAGTAATCACTCACAAATTAACTGCAATAGTAATACTAACTGCAATACGCAATACTAACTGACCTGACTTTGTGCAATGTGCAATGAGATTTCCTGTGTATTTGTCACTTCTTACTCAGTGGAAACGTGACAAGCACCTTCCCCAGAATGACTGTGTCCACAGTAATCATAACAATACAGAGGAATGATGGCTTAAGTCCAGCCAATGCTATTATGGTGTGATCTTTAATTTTAGCAAATTCCATGAGACAAACACTACAGTAATGCTGCACAATTAATGGCAATGATCAGTTTCTAATTAATCATATGCTGATCGAATGGATAAATGCTAGAGCCTGACTGACATGTAGATATATATAAATGAGCCTACACATCTGTGAGGCCCAGGGTCTAGTGTATACACATTAGTAGTAGTAGTAGCAGTAGTAGTAGTAGTGCACTCAATTTCAGTGTTTAAGTACTGCGTTCTGGCACCTGAACTCCCTCCATGCACAGCTTTTCATTCGTCACATCGGCAACAACAGGTGACAGCAGGATGAACTATGCTGAGTTCCACTGACCTACATTTCCAAAAAAACAGTTCACTGTTAAGAAATGAACTGACAACCCCATGAATCTGATCTGTGAGAACAGGTGCTGCCAACTGTTAACGCCTTAATTTAACTCCTACACGTTTCTGAGCTAAACAAACTTCTGATAAGGGTTTTATACTCAATGGTCCTCATCAAGTGCTCAACACACACAAACAGACCTATATTAACAGACCTTCCGTCATTTCATTTAAAGACACACGTTCACAAACTGTCACTAAGGGTCAAGATATCTATGTGTCCATATATCTTCATCCTGACTCATTGCATATGATTGTCACTGTATATTTATTGATATTTGGTAATATAGTTGTGTTTCCACTTGATGTTTACTTCATGGTGGAGTGATGAGTTGACGTTGAAGAGTCACGGGATGTTTGTTAAATGACTAAAGAAGCACTAAGGCAAGACTTAACCCCTTCTTGAACTCTTTCATCTCAGTTTGTCAAACTCTCTGAGACTGACAACAAAACGAGCCAGTATAAATCCTGCCCTGTATCTCTTCAGGGGACATGTCGCGTATGGTTACAGGATCGTCTGGCAGTGTATTGATTATCGCATATTATCGGGATATCTTCATATCTGCCATTTCCAGCCCTGCTGTCAACTACGTGCCTTTTACAAATACACCAGAACCGAGAGGTTCCCGCTTCTCTCCGTGGAGAACACGAGGAACGTGGACTTCATTCCCGTTACGATTCACAGAGAAAGGTCAGTTTACGTTGCGGAGGGCTCCCCGGTCAGCTCTAAAAACACACGGAGGGCTGAATGACTGCGGTGGCACATGGTGACTCGTATGAAGTATGAACGGGCAACAGAGGGATGGGGGCGGGGGGAAATGTATCCGCATGAACTCCTCTCCCGGCGGGCAGAGCAACAAAGGGCTTGCCGGGACACGCTGCCTCTCCTTCCAACGTACGTTACAACTGTCACTAGCCTTCTTCTTTTCAAAATAAAATAGACTTTAAATTAGCTTTATTACGGCGGGCAGTTAACGACTCGGAGCTGCTCCGTCTGACCTGCAGTTATTTGAAGCCTCCCAGTGTGACAGCGACTGTCGGCCAGCTCACTTTGACCTCCGCACAACTTGTGTGGGTGTAGTTTCACTCACCTCCAGGTGGAAGCGAGCGGCCTGTCTGTCATGAGCAGAGGGAATTGGAGGAATATGTCCGGGACGCTCTCCCCCCCAAGTAGAGTCGACAGCCCGCCGGTGTCTCCACTTCCCTCTTCCTCGGTCTCTTCTTCTTCTTCCAAATTCTGCTCCACGGGAGGAGCAATGGGGGCGGAGCCTCCACTGATCCCATCCACTGAGGGGGCGAGCTCAGGACCGGTTCCACCCCCTGCAGCCCCCCCACCCCCACCCCCCCGCTCCGAAGTCAAACATATTTCAGTACAACAGTACATAAGTCCACAGCTGTTTCAGTGATAGACCCCATGTAAGTCACAGGTTTTTAGTTTTAAAATTAAGTAGAGTTTCTTATACGACTGTCTTCCACTTCCTACCCATGCAAAAGAAATGTGTGAGCATCTTAAAGGCCTCGTGCAAACATTTTCATTTTTTGCTGAAGTGCACCAATTAAGAGCCAGGACTAGGAGAAACAACAACACCCTGATCCAGGCCTACAACTAAAGGTACTTTGTATTTGGATCGGTCCCATTACAGTTTTTACATGATCTCACAAAGAAATGCAGATGAAAACGATCTTGGCACGTGTGGTAATGTCTCTACTTCCTTCAGCTTTACAAAAAACACACCTCAAAATGACCGCCATCATGTGGTTTTCATGTCATTTCCAAGCCTCAGTGTGCTGTATTATTATAGTGTGTCTGTAAGAGATCAAGGTCCTGCCAATAGCTGCTAATCAGGATGCTTGAATGGATGCTTGCATTGTTCTGACAATGTTTAGAGCAGGATTCCACTGTTGTCTAACAGTTTAAAATATAAATTCATGGGGTTTTACAATGTAGCATGTTGCTGTAGTATTCTTGGGTGATACTTTGAGGTGTTAGGCCTAGTTTGGTTAGTTCCCCCAAGTGGAATCTTCCAGTGAGCTTGAAAACCAGTTCCATATAGGATTAAGACATATAAACACAACAACTTTGTTCTAAATGTTTTATTAACATTACTTCCAGGTAAAATTATTTACCAACCACTAAAGTTAAAGTGTTATTCAATAAATGATCACACAAACAGCTTAGTCATTACATATTGTTGTGTGCCCTTACAGCAGAATCAACTGATCTGTATGAAAACAAGAAATTAAATGCTATGACTTTTCTCAGTCAGATGGATTAAGGTAAGATAAATTCGACAGGCACATTGTTACACAACAAATCATGAGGCTTTAGATTAAAGCTCCCCTGTCTCCTTAGTGTCTTTACAGTCACAAATTGCTCCGTACATTCACTAGCCTCAGTATCTACCATTTAGATTTGATTGCTCACAGAGCAAAATTATCTTCTGCACGTTGACATGAACCCAGAGCACAAAACCACCAATTCTGAAACTGTAATAACAAGAATATAGGGAAGCATTAATCTAGAAAAGGTCATCTAGTCTGAGCTGATTTTGTTCCTGTGGACATGAAGACTTTAACCAGAAAGGTTTGAACAACATAGCATCTTCACAGTAGATTTATTTTATGATTAGATTTATTTTCAGTTTAAATCATTTCTAAAATAATCTGGATATCGGTAGGGGTCTGACCCTTCTTTATATCAACCTCACAGAGCAGAGGGAATTATAGTGCGGATAACAAGATATGTGGCCTCATTAAACACTTAACATCTGCCAGACATTCATGTCTGTTCTCCAAATTCACATGCCTCACCTTTCACCATTCATCTGCAGGAAGCCCTTCTGTTACAAAAAAACATTCCGAAGCCCGTGGAGACTTGAACATACACACTAGTATTGTCATCGGTCAGTTATTTAATATACAGCAGCTCATGTGACCAGTGGTGGAACTGAGGAAAAGGTTGTTGAGTGTTTTGTCTGAGTAAAACAGAAATGCAATAATTTAGGTATTTTTCCATCTTGTAAAAAAAAAAAACCATTGTGTTTATTTTAAATGAACAATGTGAGCCATTGTTATCTTAGGAGGAAACTACCAAATGTGAAACAGACACTGCGGTAGCTCACTGGGTATTTGATATTAAATATAGCAATTCAAATTCTTATCTTTCAGAGATTTAAGTAAGTGTAAAAATGTAAATGTAAATATCACAGTATTTTAAGGTAAATGTATTTTTAATCTTGTCTCCATTGAGCTACTGCTCTAAACTGCTGCGATGTTGATCATCGGCAGACTACAGATTACTATTACAACATAATGAACTGGCAAAGGATGGTCTGGGGGTTGCCAGACTTGAGAAGAAGAAGAAAAGTCTGCAAAATGCCTAGAGCAGGTGATAAATGTCAGGGACAAATGAATGGCGCCTTATTCAAGAACCTGTTGGTCCATGTAGTCAGGGGAAACAACCAAAACTGATTTTGCTAATGGAATGGAATTTATCAAGAGAAACTACAACAAAACTAAAAGTCCTCATTATGTTTCAGCAAAGCTATGTTTTTTCTGGCACAAAATATTGCATACATTAGATATGTAAGTTTGATTCCTGGTTTTGTTCCTTTTCATCTTGAGATTGTTAATGGTTGTCTACTAGACAGGGAAAGGTTCCTTTACAGTAGGACACGCTGACATCATTGTCAGGACCATCATGGGGCTGATATGATGGGTCAGCACTGTTATGTTTTTTCCTATGTACTCAGATGTGAAGGGTCAGAGACAGGATTAAAAGGTGCAGTGATCCGCTCACAGTTTGGACCTCAGAGGCTTTAGATACTTGTGGAAGGATTCGTGCACCTGTGGAAGAGAGAGGAGAATTTATGAAACTTACATAAGGAACAGGAAGGAAAACTGCTCATTACTGTTTAGCGCTGCTTTGGCCATGTAACTAACAAAAGTAATGTTGAACACTATTTAAGAGGCAAAGGCAGTCTGAAAGTTTTTAACTAAGACTGCCAATATTTTATCATTTCTATTATTTCACTCTGGTGACCCTGACTGACCTCTGTGGAGTTGAGGGGTGAGGAGCGAGCCCACTCAAACAAGTTCTCATAGACGTTTCCATCATATCGTCCCAGGACTGAATTTAGAAGCTTGTCGTTGAAGTCAAAGGCGTCTACGAGCGCCACGGCGTTGGGCCGCAGCTGAGACAGAAGCTCCTTGATGCGAACGGAGATCTGCAGCACCTGGGGCCCGCTGAGCAGACCAGCCTGAAAACGACAAAAAGAAAGGTGGGTACGTGGATGTAAGTGATGCAGCATATGCTGTTCCAACACTGATTAGGTTTGATAAGGCATTATGTAATTTAGTGCTTTTAAACCTAGTCCACAAATCAAAATAAAGTTGTTCATTTTTCTACTGGTTATGTCACACAATCTAGTAACCCCCCCTTTCAGAGAGGATAGGATAGGATATAAAATCAAGCTCCTGAACCTTACTCAGACTATCAGGAAGTGAGGAAACAAACAGGAAGTTTAAAGAAAGCATTATATTTTATTTTCTATTTAAAGTTCAACAAAAATTGTTTCATTTACAAAGTAATAAACACTCAAGCCACCCAGAGACACAGATCCCACACACAAAAACCTCCATGTATTAGCTCAGAGACAAAGAGGGAATTGAGTGAAACTTGTGACAGTGAAAACAGACAGACACACACAGTACAGGAATACAAACAGAGAGTAGAGCTGCACTACAATCCACAACTGACGTGGACCATCCTGTTTCTATTATGATTGGTCTGACCTGTAGGAAATCTCCAGAGTTGAGCTTGATGCCGTTCAGAGCATAGAGCAGAGCCAGCGTCGACAATACCGAGTGTATCGCTGTGTCACCGATCTCCCCGAGCTTATCGGTGAAGATCTTCACGACGACATAGTGACAGTGGGCCTGGAGAAGGAAAACAGGAGGACAAGTAAGTCGCGTCCATTCTGAGAGACAAGAAACTGCAAGATGATGAAGGTTTTAAAACAACCAGAGATCACACAATGTCTTGAGCTGTTTATAAAAAGTCAAGAATTTTATTATTAAAGAATAATATCAGTGTACACAATCTAAGTTGACCCATAAATCACATCTGGCAGTGGCACAGTGGCAGTAGGATAATATTGAAAAGTTGGGTGAGATGCTTTATCCACCCACAAACGCTGAACTTACATCTGAGGCTCTGACCAGGTCGATAGCACTGTTGTTCCAGGCGTCCTCCTGGCTCTTCCTGTGCTGCAACTCCTGCTGGATGCTCTTGGCTGCCAGCTCCACAAGACTAAAAAAAAAACAAACAAAAAAAACACACACATCTACATTAACCAAACATGCCAAAAATCATAATATTTTGCTTTAGGATTTCCAATACAAAAAAACATTCTGCATATTAGTCTTCTCTGACACCTGGAGCTGGTCCTATGAAGTACGACTGAAATTTCACTTATTAATTAATCGACCAAGTCAAGCACCCTCACAGTAAATAATAACACCTCTTACTACACGATCAATTCATATACATGCAAATGTCCCTTTAATTATGGGAATTTATTAAACCCGAAATGAAAAAAAAACAACAACTTACATGGCAGCTCGTAATTTGTAGACCTCCACCAGACTAGACAGGTCATTAATGTCAACCACGGTTGGTCTGGCAGCGACAGGCTGGGGCTGCACCCTCTGATGATCGGCTTCACTCAGGTAAGACACGATGCCGCTCAGCTGCTGGCCGTCTTTAGCCTGCCTGTAGCACTTCACCAGGTATCTGCACAGAGAAAAGTTCAGGCCACACACAGATGAAGTCTACACAAATCAACGTTGGTTCATAAACTAGCTGATGAACTGCTTTGTTGTTCATCTGTTTGAAACCCTTATCAGCTTTAATGCTACTGTGGATGAGAGTTGATATTAAGTTTCACACAAACAGAAGACATGTTTGATGATGACACACAAATCAGATCAGCTAATAGACTAATATTAAGTCTAATAGGCTAATATTAAGTCCCTGCTATTCCAGCTCTGTGTAAACATTTTTACTAAAACCCAAATAGGGTTTCATATATCAATATATCAATATTTGTCATTCTTAGTGCTTTTGTCCTTTGCGTATGAATGCTCATAGATCCATGCCAGGAAATCTCTCTCTCTCTCTCTCTCTCTCTCTCTCTCTCTCTCTCTCTATATATATATATATCTCAACGGACCTAATATCATTTAATAGGTTTAAGAAACCATGCTGCTGACCTTTATGAAAGTGATGTTACTAAACCACAACAGCCATTGTTCGTTTCTATGAAATGTCACCTGTGTTTGTTTTCGCTGTGGGAGGTGGGTGAAGGGGTGTGGCTGCAACTCTGGCTGTACATGTTTTCAGCTCTGAATCTGTGTGAAACCAGATGGCTGTAAAAGCTAATTCCTCTATTTGTGTGACAACTCATACTCAAATAGTGAATTAGGCTGAGCAAGGCTCTACAATAAAGTTAAGCGTTACAAAAATAATAAATAAATAATAACCACGATCACACTCTGACATCGTAGAGGCAATAAAAGGTGTTTCTAATGTGTCAGAGAGCTGTGAACTTGGCCGATGCGAGCCGTCACATTTGCAGTCATGCATGTCTGTGTGATGCGTTACCTTGCAGTTTGCAGCATCATGACGGTGTTCTCACCCTCGTAGGTGCACGTGGGAGTAAACTCGACATAAATGTCCGGCAAGGCACTGCTGCGAGAGTAGCCATGGCCGCCACACGACATGCGGCACACCTCAATAGCAGAGTTGGATGCCCACGTGGTGAAGGCCTTCAGACCAGCAGACAGAGCATGGAGCTGAAGATTGAAGAGCAAAGACGATGAAAATAGCTTCCAGCAAATCTATCACATTTAAAAGGTGACTTGTAAATTGCCTTTAAAAATATATATAATGAAAATCGGCCGTGAATTCACACTGGCCCATCAGAAATCCCTGTGTACGTCTGCTCTCTACCTCAGGCAGTTCACTGAAGTTTCCTTGGCTGATGTCTCCACTGATGCGGTGGTAGGTTGCCTTCATATACTGGCCCACAAAAGTGAAAGCATAGGCCATAGCCAGCAGAGGGAATAGCTTGTACTGCTGCGTCTGGTAGTCGAGGATCTGTGGCTCTGGCTCTCTGTGGGACACACAAGTTGGATATTTCAGTGCCAATTTCAGAAGCTCCACTGTTCTTTAACCTTGACATTTACCAAATCTACTGTACGTCGTCCAGGTAACAGCCTAGTTTATAAACACAATCTCTGCGTATATTAACTTGAAATGACTGACCCTGCTCGGATTTCAGACTGGTGGCGAACAACGCTGTAGCGGATGGAGATGGTGCAGGACTTGGCAAGGGCCTTAGCTGACTCCCCTACTATCATGGAGCGGATGAACACCATGGTGCCATAGGTCAGTTTGGCGCTGGGTGGCTTCACATAGGTCCCATCTGGTTCCACCTAGTGGCAAAAGAGAGTAATTGTGACAGGAGACACTTAAAGAGCAAATACTTTAGGTATTCCCCACCCTGAGAGGATATTTTAAAGGTCAGGATAGTCCGGATATTTTTTAAAGGTCACCTATGCAGGTACTTAGTGTAGTGAAACAGGATGTGAATGCAATACAACCTTCCCTCTTGGTAAACAAAACACTCATTGGTATTAAGCAACAGGCTGTGGTAGAAATTAGGAATGTACCATTGAATGATTCAGTGTTAAAATTCACAAAGCTGCTTGAATGACTGAAAAATACAGGATAGACTTCAGGATAAATTCCGGATGAATTATTTCTCACATCTGTGCATTTGTTCAATTTAATGCTTTTTTTTTTAATGTGATCAATCATGAAGTGTTCACCCTGTGCTTTGACTGGTTGCAAAAGACTCATATAAATAATGTGTGTGTTTCTATTACACACACTTAAATGTTGCATCACCTTGGCATATTTCATCAGCATGTTGTCCCGTGGGATTCGTACGTTCTCTAGTTTCAGGAAGCCGTTGTCGACTTCACTGAAGCCAAACTTGGGGCCAATATCGCCGACCACAATACCTGGAAGAAAGACAGAGGCCCAGACAGAACAGGTGAGGGAACAGACAGAAAGTTAATGAGGATGGACATCATCACACACATCACAGGCAGTGGTTACCTGGCAAGGGTATGTGAGTGTCCATGTCGCGGATGGGTACGATGAAAGCATGCAGACCGTGGCAGTTTCCTTGAGTGTATAGCTGGGCAAGCACTATGGCGTGATTTGAGGTCTTTCCAACTATAGTGAGACAGAGTTAAAAAAAAAAAAAACAGACTGAATACTCATTCACTACGTTCTAACAAAACCCAAATTCCAGGCAGCAGAATAATTTGCTTACGTCCTCCAGGCCACCATTTGATGGAGCTGACTGTAGGACTGTTCAAGACAAACTCCTGTGTGGCTGGATCATATGTGGCAGTGGTCTCCAGCCCTCTCAGGTGTGTGCCTAGAGACCGGCGAATTATAAATCCCCACCAATGACACACATACAGAGCGCATGGAGGAAAGGTAAAAGAAAATTGGTACATATTCTCGAGACATTATTCTATCAAGCATGCATACAAATGACATTATTAACCATTGATCTACCCACTAAGAGTAAAGTGACAATAACAAACTGAGGATGAATAGAAGAACATAACAGAATCCATAACTTGAAACATCAAATATGAATATGGATGAAATAAAATCATGTTTAGCCTCTGACATAAAGTAGCAAAGCAGTTTTTGACAGATCCAAATCCATCATATTTCACGATGATTCAGTTAATGTTGTATCTTTTTCACGTCTATGACAGACAGAATTTGCATCTAGTAAAAAAGGGGGGTGGTTGTCTAGGGTGGGTTTTCCAAATCAGGCCACTGCAAGGTGGAAGCCATGTTATATTGATCTGCAGGGAAAGACGCATTCCAAGCCATGCATAACAAACATTAAACAATTAAAGATGGTTAGTAAAGTCTAAGTATCTGTTCAAAACAAATTGGAAAGAGAAAAACATGATGGTGAGGATAAAAGAAAGGAAATCAAAGACCTAACAGATACAGGCTGATGGTCAGGTGGCACAACAGACTGTACTCCAGAGATGTGGGAATGAGGAAGGGCCCGACTGATATGGATTTTAGGGAGTACAAAAATGTGTGATGAGAACATTTTGTGTCAACATTAAGGCAATCATAGAAAACTGTAAATAAAATAAAACAGGAAGACAGCCAACTATTGAGAACTATTGCTTTTCTGCATCATTTACTCTGTAAAATAAAAGTGTTCATATCAGTACACAGCAGTAAACCTACACACTGACACTAAAAGGTCTATTAAAGCTGCTGTAAAATATCGCTGAGGGCTCAAAGATGGAAGGTAAAAAGGAAAGTTGTGATCATCGTTTGGGTCTCTTATACGTTTAGCTGAGCCATCCAGTGGGTCGGCTAACTCAAGCGTTCAATCAGGTTGGAAAGGATGCAAATGTTTGAGTTAACTTTTCTCAGATGACTATTAATGGATGTTTAGTGCCAGGTTAGATAAATACACTAGAGTTACAAACGCTTTTGTATTAATAGACAGAAAAACTATCAATATCTAATGTGACCTTTCATTCATTCATTTTTTTCCCCCATTCCTTTTGGCATTAACAGAGACAAAACAACCAAATGTTCGCTGTTTATTATTAAAGGTTCAGGCTAATTTTACCGTGGCCCATCTCAGTCTGAGCGTAGGTGCCGATGATCTCTAGGTTCCAGGCGGGCATGAAGAAACGGTCCATTTGCTCTGAGGTGGCCTGGTTGAGCAGTGTGGGCAGGAACATCCCCAAATGGAGATCCAAGGGCTCTGGTCTGCTGTGGTGCACACAACTAGGCCATGCAGGACAGGGGCGCGCGGATAAGAAGAGCAAGTGGGAATTTGGAAAAGGTAAAGCGGGAAATGCATGGAGAATTTTTAAAGGATGCCATATTACGGAAGGTAGAAGGTCAGCTGATTGAAGAGAAATTGGCAGTTATTGGTGAGATTTGATATGGCTCAAATCAATAAGAAATGAGAGCAGCCATAAAGAATGTGCAGGTATGATTGTGACAAAGACAAATTTAAACAGGTTGTAACAAATGATCTGAGCCATAATGTGAATTAAACTCTTCATGCAGTTTCATGTCTCATGTTCCTCCACCACATGGAAAGGCCTCAGGTATGTCCAGTATTTAGATATTTTCTCTGCCATTTCACGGACCAGGCTCTGCTGCTGGTATATCTGTATCTGATAAAATAGTCACACATATACAGTACGTTGTCTTTTTCACTCCCTGGATGCTGACCAAATTTTGGTGAAATATAAAAGAACTACATAAAGATATTCTCTGAATTTTCATGTATTTTAGTCAAAATAATCCAGGCAATAGAACCAGACACTGGACAGGTTAACATCCAACAGGTTATGGCAAAGTGAATTAGTGAATTAGAAGTATAATGCTACAATGACGAGTCAATTTAGTGATGAGTTCCATTAAAGTCTTTCCTAAGTATCTGGCTTTCAAGAGTGAATATTTGACACTTGGATAGAACATTTTGGTTAGAATTATTAGTTGCTGTGCTACAAATGAGGTTAAGGAAATGTTAATTCATGATATGGGGCTGGGACTTAGGCCTATAGTGTTGGCTAGAAGCTGCTCAAACAGGTCAACAAAAAGGATTCCAGGCTTGCAGCATAGCTATTGCACAAATGAAATACAAATTCTCAATACTATCCACTTGGTTCTGTTGCAGAGAGGCGACAAACAATATCTGACATGGTTCATACTGTCTCTCAGCACAGAGTTGCCAGGTTCTCAAATGACAAAGAAACCCTCAGAACTCGACCTCATTACGGGTTCCCTCGCACTCAGGCCACATACTTCTGGAGTACATGTGGGGGGATGGGAGATCAGAATAAGACTGATCAAACAAATCCCCCTTCTGTGAAACATTACATTTAGTTGTTGCGTCCATTAATAAGTGAACATGCTGTCACATCCCTAATGAAAACATCTGCTATGCCCAGTTCTGCCTCAGAGTATAAGCACTCCTGCTTTTTGCCCATTCACATCCAATTGACAAACCGATAAAAATCCATCATAGCCACCAAGACCTGCTATATACGTTTGTGTTTAGGATGAAATATTACACGGCATGCAGCCATTTAGAATTTTCTGTAAATTTGGATCTGTCAAAAACATACAACAAATCACCAGAACTACTCTTAGGACACTTGTAATGGGCACATTTCTGCTGCCCAAACAAGTTTAGCTTTGCCATTCATAGATACAAAGGCACATTTTGTGCTTGATAATCAACCATAAAGTAGACAGGTTAAAGGCTGAGTCCAGGACTGACCATGACCCAGCTCAGTTTGGGCATATGTGCCCATGGCCTGGAAGGACTCTGCCAGAGGTAACCACTTCCTGGACTGCTGAGGGTCACACTGGGTGTACAGGGTCGGCAAGAACATGACAAAGTGTAGCCCCAAGGCCTCTTGTTGGTTGCCTTTAAAAATACTGGGTGAGGGGAAAGCATTAGATACAGATCAGACTAGACTCTCATTCACTGTGTAACTGATATAATATTACAGACGTGACTCACGTATGGATGTCCTGCAAGACAATGTGATTTTAACAACTGAGATTTGAGTTTACATTGATATAAATGAAAAAAGATTATATATTTTACATATTATATTTCACATATTATAATGGATGGATATTATCTTACTGAATGTTTTATGTACATTTATAAATATTACAATTTAATGTGTTTTTCTGTGAGTGGATTGTGAGAGCAAGTAAGAATAATATCGCACCGTATCACAGAACTTAGCGACAAGCAAATGCTCATTTACTGCTGGTGAAAGCTACATACCCTCTTACATAGTTTTAATCTCATGATGTGACCTTTGTCCCCACTGACTCTGTTTACTTCCTCAAGCAGCTACACGGTCCAGCAGTCCAGCAGCATGTTACTCCACCCCTGGTCCGTGTCCCCACTGACTGTTTACTTCCTCAAACGGCTACACGGTCCAGCAGCATGTTACGCCACCTCTGGTCCACACACAGCATCACCATTCACATTTCTCATGTCCAAATCAATAAAATGTTTTTTTTTTTTTACTAAATCTGAACCCAAGAATCCAAAATGTTTACTGCATTAGACATTGTTCCACATCACTTACCTCTTATAGCAGTAGATCTCCTCTGGGTCTGCAATGCCATACTCTCTGAGCTTCAGGATCATTTGGGCACTTTTTCGGACAGCTTGGTCATAGCGCTCGCTGCGTGACAAGAAGTTCGGGTCCTCCTCCCTAAAGTCTGGATCACTGGTAACCAGTGACTCTGCAGTGTAAAACAGAAATCAAATCAGATGTGTATCATTTAGTCTAACTCACAATCTGCACATTAGAAATGTTTAACTGGACATTTGCAAAGGTAAAAGCTGGGTTAAGTATTTCTCAACCTGCTGATCTCCTGTGACTCTCACACAACTCTCTCTCACTCTGTATATCTTTACTCAGTGCTTTGGCAAAACAAACAAACACTGGTGTGTGAGCACACAAACATCTTAGATAACAATGCAGATACCAACTCATTATAAATGTGGAAAACAACAACAACACATATCAGAGTAAACCATACCATGAGGTTGGGGGAGTGAAACAGGAGAAACAGCACAAAACCCTCTTGTACGCCAGCAAAGAACAGGAACTTGAGGCTGCTGAGGTTACAGAACTGTAACTGCCTCAAACTTGTTAAAGTGACAATAACTATTAAACTGTTAAACTATTCTACTTTGCCAGTTGGTCATATGGGACAGTGACAGTGCATAGAGAAAAGTTGGGAAATGCAATCGAGTCAACGTGCACCACAATGTGAGGTCATGAGAGGTGTGTGTGTAAATGTGTACATCTGAGGGAAGAATCAAAGGTATCAATCAGTCTATGAAGTATGTGAACATTAACATGATACAACCCACGATGTCGTGAATTTATAATAGCTACGCGTTAAATGTAGAACATAGATGTCACGAATAAGTGGGGAAAAGGTCATGCCTTTGTTTTATTGGTCGCTGTCAGTCACGTAACAGATGAGAGTCCCATGGTGAAATAACTGTTTATAGGTGCTGCGGGGGATTCTGCCTGTAACGGGATATTAGTGTCACTGGTTAAAATAAATACTAACGCCGAATTCACCACTGGAGCATACCAGACCACCATAACACCACCGGCTT
The DNA here is from genome assembly GCA_016785235.1 of Pseudorhombus dupliciocellatus. NCBI lineage: Eukaryota > Metazoa > Chordata > Actinopteri > Pleuronectiformes > Paralichthyidae > Pseudorhombus > Pseudorhombus dupliciocellatus. The sequence goes on along the minus strand of JAFBJW010000152.1, from coordinate 1,121,830 downwards.
TGGAAACATCACCTAAAACAGGACGGTGGGAGAGATGGGTTTTAAAATAAGGTGAAAGTTCGGTTCGTTTCAGGGCGAGTAGAACGCTGCGCAAAGAGGCTCTGCTGTTAGCATCTCTATAGCTAACAGCACTGCTGCGTTAGCTAACATTTCTTCACAACTCATAGTTCTTCAGCAGTTAACCGGCGCTCCGACCGTATTGTGGGTCGCAAGCGACGGCTGTGTTCAACACTTGACACGTTTCAAACTCACCAATTTCCTTTCGTCTTCGCGTCTTCTCTGATGAACCGTCCAGAATGTTGGTCAACTTCCTGACCTCAAAGGTGGCGTTTTTCCGCTCCTTCGTGATGTCGGGGTTCATGGCTGAGTGTAGGGCTGAGTGTATCTGCAGCGGAGATGTGGTAAGTGTGAGTCCTCTTGCTGTTGTTGTGCTGCTGTTCGAAGACTCAACGACCTGCTGCTCCCCACGCATGCGCAGACAACTGCAGGTGAGGCGGCCACAGACAGAACACGTGACCTGCATCCGGGAAGTGGCAGACATTACAGATGTCTGCCACTTCCCGGATGCAGGTCACTTGTTCATATGTTTTGTTTTGTTTGGTATTTTTCCCGATCGAGACGATGCTTCCAGCCGCCGCAGTCTTCTATTTTCCCTGGGAAATAAACACCGGCTCGGTCCAAGAAGGCGCCTCAGTGAGGACGTTCGGCAGGTATTTTATTGTGTTTTATTTCGTTTTGAGATAAATCATGCCATCTCGAGTCTTTGTATTGGGGTGAAGTCTATCACTTCTATTACTGCTGTCCACTTTACCTTGTAAAACGTGTTCAATTTCCCAGACTGGCCTCCTATCAGCCTGAGGAGTCCAGAGCCACACTCTCAGCCCATCACGCTTCCAAAGAGCACCATGTGGTCGTCCACACTTTGTTTGTGGAGCCCTTTAACCCAATAATTGGAGCCCAGTACATAGTTCTGGGTGAAACAGAAAATGCTGAGGGTAAGGAAAAACTTGAAATACCTGTTTTTAGTGCCAGTTTCAGAAAGAGTTATGAGGCCTTTCGATTTTCTGTCAAGGGTCCTCAAATAAGAAAAGAATTAGATTGAATTTTATGACATTCAATGTCATTTCATCATGACTATGACCTGAGCCTTTCCTTGGAGAGATTTTAAATACAATCAGGACTTTCTCAATCGCCTGCTGTCATCATGATCTTCTTGTTTCACAGGGGTTGGCCAAATGGTCCGTGCCCGGGTGCTGAGCTGTGTTGATGGTGTCAACATAGCCCTGCTGCAGAAAGCCATCAATGAGCAAAGAAGCTTCTTCAGGGAGAGGGAGCATAAGCAGAGTAAAGATGCACAGCCTGCAGATGCAACCTGATCAGGTTCTTCACTCATCAAGTTTCTCAGGCTGCTCATTGATTGTTAGGGGGTGGGCCAAGTTGCCAAGTTCAACCTGTCAGAAGAAGCTCCAGTGAAATTCAAGATGTTTGTGTGTATATTTTGAGTCTGTACTTTAAAAGTATGATTTAAAATAGTAATATGAAATATTATAATAATATAGAAATAGGATACTAGTTTTTCAGTGTCACTATTTTTTGTATGGTCAATGTTACCAGTCTGAAAATGGACATTGTTCAATCTATCATATGAGGATTGTTTAATAAAGACAAAAAGGAAACTTGTGTAGATTCATTCAAATTTGAAAAATCCATCCAAAACACTCCTACTAAGCGCTTGGCACTGATAAGAGGCTTTTAAAGGTGTCTGTCAGGGTTAAATATCAGATACACTTATGCAGCTTGGCCTAGTCTTGCTTGTTGTACAACGTGTATCTTACAATGTGAATCAAAATAATAAGTATGTTATTCTTATAAGTCTTAAGACATGCTCATAAATCCATTACTTCTCAGCTCAAATCAGCTGTTAATTGATAGCAATGGAAGAACCCTTCCTCTTCGCTTGGGCTTGAGGGTTGATGATAAATCCGGAAGTTGCGGTTTAAGTCAGTCTGAGGTTAGCCATCTACTACTTCTTGCTTCTGTTTTATGTGAAAGAAAAAAAACTGCATTGAAATGAGGGAGTGAATGCTCTTTGACCATTATAATTTAATTTTATTGATATTTGTTTCAAAATAAAGTATCAAACAAGATTGAGCTTTAAAGTCAACAGAGTCAAGAATGTCCCATGAATAATACAGGATCAAACCAATTTTGGTAAATAGGATTGCACCATGTCCCCGTATCCCTAATACAATAGTATCAAAGATAAGCAGCATTTATATTCGCTGCTTTTAAATTAAATCAAAAAAAGTCAGATATGTTTGGTAAACAAAGGCAACTTAGCAGCAATCATTTAGGCTAGATAGAAAGCTTTGCAGTATAAGTCTTTTCCTGAGTCAAATTGTACATTGTAGTTAATGTATTGATTGTATATGGTGTCCCCATATCTAATAGTATATTTTTTACCAAATCACATCAAAGATACATATGATAACGCCATGTGTGCCGTAAACATATCTAGAATCTTGCATATCTAGTAGAGGTGTATGATGGTGTGTAGCCAGAATCTCTGGAGGAGGCAGGCAGCATTGGTAAGCCGTACACTGGGTCCTTCTTACAGAGATCCAAGGCTTGTTTGTAGTTGATCCTCTCATTTGTGATTGGGTCGACAAGATCTTTGATGTAGGTTGACTCGGCCTGCAGCTCCCTCAGCATTGTGCTGTCAATCATTTTGGACCCGATGGCATCCAAGATGCTTACTCTGCCGCCAGTGCTGGGATTGACCAGCCCTCCAGTCAAGTGCTGCGCCTCCATGTAGCGAAGGCCGGTGTCCTTCGGCATCCAGCCTTTCTGAACAGCCTCTCCCACTGACAAACACTCTCTGGTGACAGGATCTTCAACACCAGTGAAAGCCTTTTGGGCATTGAGTAGCCTCTGGAGTTGACTGTCCTCGATGAGGCCTTTGGTGGCTGCCTTGTGAACAGTGTATCTCTCTCTGTTGTTGATGTCAATGATGCCACCTGTTACTGCCTGAGCCTCTAGAAGCCTTTGGGCGGTGGTGGGGTCAATCAGTTTACGCAGGGTGGCACTGCGTATTGTATAGCAGGTGTCTGTGTTTGTATCTATTACTCCAGCGACTGGGTCGATTCCTTTAGCAGTGGTGAGGCTTGGTGGGGCTGATTTAACTGTTGTGGTGGTCTTTGGAGTGATGGAGTTAAACTGGAGTTCCTTCTTACTGTCACCCGCGACTAGCAAGGCAAACTCTGAGATGGGAAGATTGCCTTTTTTGTACTGTTGTAGATCATACTCTGTCAGTCTGCCTTGCTTCAGGGCGTCTCTGATCGAGTACTGCTTGCCACTCTTGCGATCCTGCAGCACTGAGGTCTCTCCATCAGGTCCTAGGGAGGTAATCTCTTCCCAGTCACACTCCAGCTCCTGCAGATGGATGTACTGTTTACGATCAATCAAGCCCTGCAGGTAGGCATCATAGGGAGACATGTCTTTGCCTGTTTCGGGATCTAAAATTGTAATTTTGGTGGAGACATTGGTCTCTTTGGTCCGTGTCTCTGTCTGGTCCTCTCGCTGGAGTTTTAACAGAAGATCTCGGATGGTGCTGTCCCGAAGATGGATCTTGTCTTTTTCATCCAGGATCTCCCTTTCCAGACGCTGTACATCAGACCCCATCTTCAGGCTCTTCTGCCTGCTAGTCTGGGTTCTCTCAGTCATTAGTCTGGACTGCTGCTGGTAAGACAGGTTCATGTCATGTTTCTTGGTCTCGAGTGTCCTGAGCTCCCGTGTGAGATTGTCCCTCTCCCTGTCTAGGGCATCTCTGGTCAAAACCAGGGTATTCTCCTCTCTTGAAGCACTCGACTTGCTGCCCGCCAGAAGGTTGATTTTATCATTGGTACGTCTAATTTCATCCTCTAGGTCCTGTCTGGCAAATTTATGCTGAATCACCTGTTCCCTCAAGCGATCCCTTTCACTTTCAACTGCCTGGTCTTTCTCGACACGGACAACCTCTTTATACACTGTCTTTTCACCAGACTTTTCTCTCTGCAGGACCTCAAGCTTGAGAGTGATATTGCGTATCTCTCGCTGGAGACGCAGGATATTGCTGGTTTCTTTGTCCATGTCTGCACGAACATTACTTGTCAACTTCTCCAGTTTTGGGTCCCTCTCAACCTTCAGTACTTCCTCAACAACTATACTTTCCTCAACAGGAGGTGGGGCATTTTCCAGCTGTGTAATACGCAGCCGGATCTCTCGAAGTTCAGACTCTGCCGAAATCCTCTTTTGGCGCTCGTCGCTCTCTCTCAGCAGCCTCTCTTTGTCTTCCACCTTTGTTCTAAGCTGCTGCAGTTCCAGATCTATCTGACGACGGCTCATTACTTCTTCGTCCAGGCTCCTGCTTAGCCGCTCGTGCTCAACGATCTGCCTCTGGTCCTTCTGTAAGCGCAAAACCTCCTGCACAACCACTTTCTCCTCAGGTTTCTGTCTCTCCAACATGATGTATTTGTTTTGCAGGTCAAACAGCATCTCCTCAGTGTAGCGCCGCCGCTGTGCCTCATCGCGCAGGTCTCTTCTCAAACGGCTCGCCTCTTTCTCCAACAGGGGATCAGGCTCATACTTGATGACTTCTCTAGTCACAAGTTTGGTTTCTATCTTGGACTTTTCAGCCTTCCATTCATCTCTGTCTTTCCTGAGACGTCTCACCTGGTCCTCGAGGGTGTTGTAACTGGTGTATAAATGGTTCACCTGATCATTTAGCCTCTGGATCTCTCTTTCATTTTCGGGGCTTCTCTCCTCTTTAACCACCTCTTGGAGAACTTCCTTAAGCTCGACCTTTGGCGGTTGAGACTGAAGAATATTCAGCTCAGATTTGACCTGGGTGAGATCCCTGTCTACTTCAGAGCGTTGCCTGTTGCAGTCTTGTATGTCTTTCCTGAGTCGCACTATCTCTACCTCCGTGTTGGGGTCGATCCGGTAGATTTCATTCACAATTTCCTTGATCTCAACTTTTGGTTTCCAGTCTTGAACTTCTCTGTAGCGGCTGTGGAGGGTCATCACCTCCTTGGACAGAATGTCGTTTGTAACTCTCTCTTCCTCCAGGCTTGTTCGGATCTTCTGAGATTCAGTGATCAGGTCGGGATCTTGCTCAATTTTTTTTATTTCCTTGGTGATAATCTTAGGCTGGATATTAGGAATTAGTCTTTCGAGCACATTAATCTGACTCCTTGTTTGGAAGATGCCATCGTTGAGTCGCTTCATCGTGCTGTTTTCATCCGAAATTTCCAGCTCAATGGTTCGCACTGCTTTTATCATTTCTGGGTCCTTTTCTACTTTCACCACCTCCTTCTTCACCACCCTCTCTTTGATAGGGGGTTGCTTTTGCTGGAGAATGTTGACCTCTGTCTTCATGTGAATCTGCTCCTCGTCTTTCACTCGAATTTCATCCCTCACCCTGCTGAGTTCGTCTCTCAGCTTACTGGCCTCTACATCTAGCTGAGGATCTTTCTCAAACTCGGTCACCTCTTTGGTCACCAATTTGGGTGGTGTGTTCTTCAGGGTGTCTTCGAGGATGGTGATTTTCTTGTTTATCACGTCAACCTCAGTTTGGGTGGTTTTACATCTCAGGGTCTCTTCATGCAGTATTCTCTGCAGATCGGTCAAATCACTTTCCAGTTTTGGGTCGCGGTAATACTGCAGCACCTCTTTCTCCTCAATGCGTTCCACACCCCTGCGACTCTTTAGCGACAGCATCCTGTCTTTATAGGTTCTCAGGTTTGTCTCAGCGTGAGCTGTCCTGTCCTTCTCCTCTTGCAGCTCTTTGATCAAACCTTCTATCTCGAAAGCACTCCTCTGCTGGTTTTCAAGTTGCACTTGTTGCTGTGCCACCACTTGAATTTTCTCCTCATTCTGCAACAGAAGAAGATAAATGTATGTGATTAGTTTGCGCTTTTAATTAGCTTTAGCAACATAAACGATACAAAATCATTTGTAAATTCATTCACGCCCCCTTCTCTTACTTGTAAAGTTAGACTCTTAGCCAAGCCCATCTGTTTCTGGGACTGGGTTGCTTCAGCTGTTGCTTTAGCGTAACGGTTCATCAGATCCTTTTCCTGTAACACAATTATGTTTTAGCAAACCATCAGCCGCTTATACCAATCAAGTGTCAAGTGTATACAATACGATAACGCTTCAGTCTTGCCTCTTTCTCAACGGCATCAGCCAGTGTGAGCAATTTGGGTTTCTTTGGAATGGTGGCACCAGCATCCTCAAGTGTACTGTTGTATTTTTCAACATTGGAATCGTACTCCTGTAAAGAAATAAGAACAATTCATGACTCCTTTATTGCTCTGAGCTATATACACCGATGGTGTCATAACAGATTCCAAGCACTCTTCTCTTTTCAGTGATGCATTTACAGGATTTAATTATGATCCATTTGAGTCTTACACTGAGTAGATTCTGCAGGTCCAGAGACAGGTCAGCCACCCTGTCCATGTCATCTCCCTTCCTCTTCAGGTCTTCCATTACCCTCTGCAGGGGCATTTTAAACATTAGTTTATTGCTGTGAGCAAACGAGACTAAGTACCACTGAGTAAGTACCATTCACTACATTCTGTATGGCCAGGAGAAGGTCTCACCTCTTGGGAGCTCTGCTTGGCAGCGATCTGGGACAGATCATCATTGTAACTGATCGTGTTTGTCGGCTGGCTGCTCAGGAAGGAGTTGAGGGATTTACATGTGCTCTGGAACTCCTGATTCTTGATGCCAGCTTCCTGTAAGATGTTTTCTCTGAAAGGATTGAGCAAGATGATTATCATCACGATGGTTTTTCTACTCTAATAACTAATGGCTGGGCTCAAATTTAACCCAATGTACTCTGACTTTCAGCTAAAACTCAAGTGAGTGGACTCAGTTGTTTGCAGTCCGATTCCCACCTCTCCTTCAGCTGGTTGGCCACATTTGAGTAGCGGGTCTGCAGCTGCTTGACTTCTCTTCTCTGGCGCTGGATGTCAGGGCAGTATTCTTGGTAGCCTTGCTGCAGAGAGCTGCACAGCTGCTCCGTGGTCTCCAGATCCTGACTCAGCTTCTTCATGTCGTCCTGGGCGGCTGCCACAGACCTACGCTGGTACTGAATAAAACACAGGAGACGGAGAGGTGCACTTTCAAATATGTTGACTCTAAGGTGATTCTAAAATGAGTGAGAGAATGGCCTCTGGGCAACTTTAAACAAATGTTTCATCACCTGGATGTTTTGAGCATGGGACTGAATTGCATTTGGCACATCAGGGACTGGTCCATCCTCGCTCAGGTTCTTCTCAAACCCAGAGACAAGACCATCCACCTTATCAATCTGTCTTTCCAGGTTGAGAGAAGCATTTGCTCTGAAAAAGAGGGATACATTCTCAAGTAAGGCCACTGCTTCACTGCCAAGACCTACGTCTATTATGCTTTTTACATGTAACTTATCACAGTATTTGAGGTGCTTTCTCACGCCTGTATGCAACTTCCAGAAACAAAAATTTACTTCTTGCTGTAGAGGTCGGCGAGTGCAGCAATGCTGGCATGCTTGTTGTTGGCTGCAGTCAGTTTGAGCGGCAGTCCAGAGGAGGTGCCCCCGGGGTCTTTGGACAGCAGAGGCTGCAGGTCGGCCTGTGCCGACAGCTTCTGCTGCTCCAGAGACTTCAGGGCACTGGCGGCTTGCTGTGATAAACAAAAGTAGAGTCTTTAGATATAATGTCATGCAATGTGATACGATACATGACACATTAGCAGTCCCTTAAAGGGGGAAACTGAATGCATCCTGCACATGCTGAAGGCAATGGGCAAGCTAAATCACGTCTGTCACTAAAGGAGCTGCTCAGTTCACCAGCAGTAGTGCATTGGATCGTTCACACTCCTCCCTGTTTCCAGTGTATTCAGGGTTCTGGTAAGGTCTGGTTAAAGTGTCAGTGCTGAGTTTATTCCTCTCACCTCCTGCTCCCTCAGCCGTTTGGCCAGATCTCCAGCTGGGTCGCTGCGGCTCAGTGGGGCTCGCAGGCGGCTCAGCATGCCGGCCTCAGTGCTGGCCAGGTCATTGTCCAGCTTGTCCAGCTGTTGGGCCAGAGCTGCAGCTTTGGGGTCAATTACACTTGATGACACTGGAGCTGAATAAAGGAAAAAGGAAAGTTGAATCATATCACAAGTCTCATTTTGCTATAAAGAAATCTGTACAACTGATTGTGAATGATTAGAATGTTTGTGTAAAACAAAGCTCAAGGATTCAATAGGACTTCAGTATTTGAAGATGACATTTAAAGAAAGTGACCTGATTGTAGGGACCTGGAGACATCTGCTTTGTGATTCTTCAGCGACGAGGCCAGAGTAGCTCTTCTCTTTTTGATGTCTTCCAGTTCAACACCCAAACTGATGAAAGAGAGAGACAGAGGCAGAACACAGGGGTGCATTATTAATAAATGAATTATTTGTTGTGTCATGTGTCAAGAAATACAGAGGTGCATCATTTACAGGTCCACTTTGTTGATGGCATCTGGGTCAGGAGGTGGGATCTGGAAGCAGACTCCTGGGAAAGTTTTAGTCACCCCATCATTAGAGATGACGTTCCAGTTCACGTCCGAGTTTGATTTCAGGGTGAGCTTCTCTCCTCTGGACAGAGAATCCTGGATAATTACAACAACAAAAATTAAAGCCAGACAGTTTAGACGAGCACCTGATGGATGCTCGACAGACTCTTTTACTTAGGGTCTGGCAAAGCTTCAAAGATCCACCTTGTCTGTCTCCCATTCACACAGAGACGCCACTGTGATGGGTCTGTTGGAGGCGACGCGCCGTAACTTCAGAGGAGCGATGGTGGTGCTGCGTCGCCTCAGGTCGGCCAGCAGCTGCTCAGAGTTCTGCACAGCCTTCTCCTCGCTCTGGGCAGGTGCAGACACACAGAAAGACATACCTCAGGGACATGCATCTCAAGGTCGTTGACCTCCACTTGTTTAATCTTTAAATTAAGCTGCCTGTCGGCTGTGTTTTTCCTGTACCTCGAGCTGCATCAGCATCTCCGAGTTAGTTTTCCTGCTGACGGACTTTGGGTCCAGACTGTTGTTGAGTTTGTTCAGGGTCTCTGACAGCTGCTCCGTGTCTAGTTGGTACTAGATAATAGAACAAAAATAATTTTCTAAAGCTTTTGTGTCAAACCCAAAGAGACAAAACCTGCCCGAGAGACAAACTTGTCAAAATTGTTCTTCGGCGATTTTTATTTTTACCTTTTTGAAATCCTCCACGTTGTCCAGGTGTGTCTCTTGGCAAATGCAGAGATTGAGGAATTTCTGCCACTTGTTTCGCACATTGTCTCTCTGTGCCTGGAAATGTGATGTTTACCGTTAAATTCAACCTGGATTTAAGTCACATTCAAAGAACAACCCTGAACTGTAAAAACACTTACACATACTGACTTACTCTTATTTTATAATAAATAGTGATATAATATAAATAAATAGTGTGAATGGCACGTACCTGTATTGTGGCACTGGCAGGGTGCTTCAGTTCCACCAGTCTGTCGCCTTCATCCTGGATTTTGTTGACCTCGCCCTCGTGAGACAGCAGGTTGTTGTTCTTGAAGTTCTGATAGGGAATTTAAGAGCCTTTATTTTTTTTTACAGTGTATTTCTTTATCCCAGTATAGACCACCTTTTTACACACATTATTAATCAGAAGCTTTAAAAAGGCAAAAGCATTTCATTGAATGTTTTCTTCCCCCGCTCGGTGCTGACCTCGTACTGCCTGCGGACGTCCGGTGGGTCCACCATGCGATCGCTCCAGTCTTGCTTTTTGATCTTCTCCTGCTCTTCTGCCAGGAAGGCCAGCTCCTTGTTGCAGCCCTGCATGTATTCGTACAGGCTGTTCAGGTAGTGGCGGCGCCACTTGGAGTTGTCCTGGGAGAAAACAAAACAATAAAAGATTTGAATAATGATGATTTATCAGCTTCAATCACACTTTCTGTTTTCATGATTTCTGTTTCATCTCTGTTGTGTCGTACGTCAATGTGGACCCTGTGATATTAAAATATTGAACTCACCAGTATGTTGTTGTATTGTTTCTTCAGACTCAAATAGTTCTCCTACAATGCCAGATGAGAGCACGTGTTACAGGTTGCTGCAAACTGTTGTTCAGAAGTCATAGTGACGGCGTCATGGACACGTCTCAGCTCACCTTGTTGCCAGCGGAACTGACGTTGAGCTGCGAGTTGTACGCCTCGATTTCTTTGTGCAGGATGTTGTGAGCGGCGACCTGCTTCTCCAGGTCGGCCATTGTGGGGCCGTAGTCCTCCACTCTCAACTCTTTCTGTGAGCACAGACAATCCACACATGAGCCGTGATGAGGGTGTGTAATCTGCTGTGCTGCTAACACATTCTGCTTTGCGCTAATAACAGAGAGAGACGCTGCGAAGCTGCTGATTTATCAGCAGATATACACAGAATGTTTGCAGGAATTCAGCAGGTATGTACAGAATGTGTTGTTCCGCTCCAACACGGTTAAAGGATGCAGATGGATTTCCATCTCTCTTTGTTCCTGGAGATATAAATCTTTCGATGCACAGAAAACACTGAGAAAAGGTATCTGCGAGTTAATAAAAAAAATAGATGGGTATTGTGGTTTTTATTGACACCTTCACATATGAAGGGCGCAGCAGGGGATTCTAAGGGTCAGACTCAGAGAATACTGTCCAGCCAGTCTAATTACACTTACTTCCTTCTTGCTGAAAACAGGACCCCAGTCAATTCTGGGCGTCAGCGCCACATCGTTGATCTGTTCGTAGATGTCTCGGTAGAAGGCGCAGTCCTTCAGCCAGCGGTCATGGAGTTGGATGACACTGGAGTCGCCAGAGAATAAAAAGAATACTGGTTAATAATCATGAATGAATAATGCAGGGTTTTGGCTCAACACTCCCTGTGTGGCGGAGCTCTGTGCTGTGGTGAATACTCACTCGTTCTCTATCTCTTTAGCCTGAGGGTGTTGGAGCTTCTTGGCCTTGTCGACATCCAGGAACAGGACCTTCAGCAGGCCCTCAGCCTCGCCCAGTTTGTCCGAGATCTCATTCTGATGCTGAAAGGGCTGCTCCTTCTTCTCATTTTCTGCATCCTGGTGGAGGAAGGAACAATTTAAAAAAAAAAAAAAGGCCAGCCAGTGAAAAGGATGGTATCATGAGCTTGTGTCTGTGTCTTTCTCACCACAGCCAGAAGCTCCTCTGACCGGAGGATGTCTTTCTCCACCTGGTCGGCATTCTTTTGCATCTGGGCGACCAACAAGGCCAGGTTACTAGCCTGCGTCCTGCAAGGGTGAGGAGAAGGGGAGGGATCTCAGATTAAACCACTTTCCTCTTTGTGGAAAGAAGACCAAACCAAACAAACGGAGTGGAAGGGAAATGTTTAACAATCTGCTCTTACAGGAAAATATTAGATATATTTTTACTAACAGGAGAAAATAAGAACGTTTGTTTTTTTCCTATGAACTAAAGAGCTCAGAAATGCTGTCAGACAAGCTTGAGCATCACATTTAAGATCATTTCTACACATAAAGCATTTTTTTAAATCTTATATCATCAGATTTGTGTCTGTTGCCCAAGATCAAACTATTCGACTAATCCCGCATTGTGTGAAGAGCCGCTGGCACGGTGCAGGGTCAGTACGAGGACACGTTCTGCTGACAGGGCCACACCTCGCTGTTTCTTAAATACTAAGAGTTCCACTGATTCCACTGCGACTCACTCCCTCTGTCTCTGCTGGATTTTTTTTTTTTTTTGCACAAGATCTTGTGAGTTAATAATGAATTAGTGATTATTGTTACTATTTCCAAAACTTTCAAATTCATGGGAAGGTGTATGTTTAAAAAGGGAGGGGAAGTAGGGAACTTTGCAGACTAAGGTAACAGGTCCCCGACACAGGGTTGTATTTTCTTTGTCTTCACATTTACAGCAAATGTGGTTTAATTATTATGTGACTGTCATGTTTATAGCTCTTCATTAAAAAAAAAAAAGAAAGTGCTATAACAATAAAATGCATAGTTATTGTCATGAAAGGTGCCACATTAAATGTTACTAGGTGTCACAAACGTTCACACAGACTCCATTCATAAATCTCAGCCCATGAACAGGGAAGAAACCCTTCTGATGTGTGACATAATGGAAGAAATCAGTGTCACACAGAGGTGCGAACGGTCCAGCACCTCGCTTAATGGTGCATTGACCCACATGCCTCAGTCTCCTCGGAGTACAGACGTGTGTCGCTGGGGAGAAACAAGCAAATGTCGTACGATGTGGATTTACAAGGAGATGAGAGCACATTTCAAGCAGCTCTTTAATGACAGAGTGACGGGGAGGAATGTGAAAACGAGTGTCACGTCTTCCTGCACTGACTCACTGAGGCGTGAGCTGATCTGGTTCTGTGAGCGCTCTGACAAAGGCCCCCCTATTCCGGCTCACTCAGCAGGAGGGACCGGTACACACGCAACTCAAAATTCTAGTTTCCTATCTCACCCAAAGAAACAGGATGGTCACCTATGAAAAGAAGTATTAGCCCTGATACTGGGTTTATTATTGACAGCGTGACATGTTGGAGGTGAAGAAGTCATCACTCACTGTCACTGGCAGTAATGGAAAAAAGCCACTGTCAGTCACAGGTCTGCAGAGCGTGAAGACATCCTTTTACCTCCAGAGCTTTTGTGTGCTCACGACTTCAAATAGACGAGGATCCCTGGACTGCGTCTTTCTACCTCTGACCACGTGTGACTTGCTGATGAGCGAGTGCACATGACATGTTCTCGATTCAACAAACAAAATAAACACACAGAAACACGGTGTCTTATTTCGTACACTTTTAACTCTATTGCTTGAGGCTAAAATAGTGACAATCGCTTGGCAAATATTATCGTTCCGGTTGTGGAAAGATTTCTCTCTGTCTCTTCGTGTCTTTTTACAGGTCACACACTCTGACCGAAATATCATTATATTTATACTGTGCTGAATAATGACTGAAGTGTTTTTGTTTAATTTACATCTGACCATGGCAGGAGAGCCACACAGCTATGGTGGCTCCAATAAGAAAGCAGAATAACTGGCTAACCCACATACTTCAGAAGGGCTTGTCTTTTTTTTTTTTCGTGGGGGAGGTAGTTGGAAGATGACAGGACGAGCACTGCGAACACTCCTTGGGACGGTCTCACGTTTCCACCCAGCTAACAGTTTGTGATGTGACAGTTGCATAATTGTCGGTTTAGATGAGGATTGGAAAAAACTGTCATCTCATCCCCAGTGGGTGATTACATGAACTGGTTTTGCTCATGTTCTCAATAAGATGTTTACATGGAAATATGAGAAATGTGTGGATTCACATGATCACCACAGCACCCAGGCTCACGAGCGTCTGACTGCAGCCGTGTCTCTGGCTCTCATCATCTTAGCCCCAGACACAAACAAGAGGAAGGAACTTGACCTTGTGTTTGCAGCGTACTTTGATCTTCCTCTCTCAGTCATGGACTCAGTGTCATTATTAAATTACTGCGCGACCTGCAACGTGATTCTGGATCCTCGGAGCAAGATGAGATCCGAACTCCACTTTGTTCACTCCCTTGTTCCTTTCACTCAGAAAGTGACACCGGGTGCGTCTTTAATGAATTAATTTCATGTCATGACCTCAAATTAAAGATGAAAGAATAAAGTAGAATAATTATTTGCATGATGAAACATCCTAGCAAACAATTTTGACTACTTTTTGAGTAAATCATCTAAGTTATCGACTGTTGGTGGTCAAATTAGGGAATGTAAAACCATCTCTTTGGATTCAGTGAAAACTCAGTTAATTGTTCCATAAAAGTTACTCATCACCGGTCTCTGCCCTGTTCTACACTCCTGGTGTGACATGTGATGGAAATTTCTGAATGGCCACATGAACTGCGGCGGCATGTCCCGTGTCACACCAAAAGTACAGTTGGAGACCAACGCCCACATGAGAGGAAGAAACCAGCTGAGCCACGCGGACGGCCCAGCCCTCATCGCACCTCGGCAGACAACGCGACCAGGACAAGGGCAAGGTGAAACTGGCTGCCTGTGGAGCCACACCAGTGTCCACACGGGACAGAGAAGTAGAAAGCATTACTATCAGGTACTGACATTGTCAGTTTCAGCTCAGTTAAAAGCAACAACCGTTTGTCCAACAAATCCCAACAAATCCCATGAATACTGATCTAGCTTCTGTAAGATCAGAGTTTTCTGGCTCTGGAGATTAAACTTGAAGTGAAAATAACCCTTGTGGTGTTGTCACCAGTCTGTTTCATTTAAATCTAGAAAGGGCTTTATTTATTTAAATATTTCATATTGACATCTTGAGCGTGCCTCTCTACAGTAGCCCAGACTGGACAAACGGAACACCTTTTGATTTTTAATCACAACTGAAGGCTTCCGGTCCATTGGAGGGGGAGGGTGGGGTGAGGGCTGCTCAGCTGCAACATGTAACTGCACCACTAGATGTCACTAACTTCTACACACTGAACCTTTAAGTTGCATTTAAACATCACCTCACACTTTTTTTTTTTTTTTTACTCAGACAAGTTTAAAACATCATTTGTGTTTATTATCTGGATGAAGACCAAATGCCTGTCTGTGCTTTTGGTGTTGACTCCTCAGCACACACACACAGGGGTTCTGAGAGGATACTATTTGTGAAATCATTGGAGTCTGATCAGCAACATGTCTGTTTCTGGTTGATCATAAGTCACGTTCAACTCAAACACAGTATCACTTGTTCCACCTGTTGTCCTGAAGCACTCTGTCCCACCTCGTGTTTTCAAAGTAAACCTGACCTCAGGCTCTGTTCACTGAATGGCAAACAACTCAAAAAGGTTTAACTTTCCCCAAGATTTAGCCCTAACACAACCCAGCAACTGAAATCTGTGGAAATTTCAGACTTGCTCTTCAGGGTTGATTTCCTCAGCCCTGCCATGTATAAGAGGAGGACGACCATGGGACTCAGAAAAGGGGACAAAGGCATGCAAAGGAAACATGACACAGTTGCTGGGCTGGAGAAGAACAGGACGAATGAGGAGCATGACCGAGATACGGTGTCACCACACAAATTAACATACATTCATACGTTCTGGGAGTCGTGACGAGAAAGCACTCACTTGTTGATCTTGCCCGAGAGCTTGAGGGTACTGTCCTTGGTCTCCTTTTTCTTCAACATCCTGGCGGTCGGGGGTGGGGGGGGTCAAGCAGAGATCCCACAGAAATATCTCCTTTTCTCTCTCTCTCTCTCACTCCTTCTGTGTTGTCCTCACTCTGCTGCTGCTGCACCCAGTCTCTCCTCTCATACACACAGTCACGTCAGCACAGTGTTAAGGGCTGGCAGCTCCTCCCAGGCAGGTGAACAGGCGTGTCACCGCCCAGACATCCACCTTGCAAGAGGGGGAAGACCGGACCAACTTGTTCGCCGCACTCTCCCTTTCTCCCACCATGCCCTTCCTTTTCACCGGGTCCCAGTCACACTCTTAGGTATCAGAGCAGCAGAGGCCTGTCTACCAGTGCAGATGCATCCTTCATGGGGTTGAAGGTCACACATTTCCTAAGGAGTGACTTCACAAATTAATATAGTGAACCTTAGTCTAAGCCTGAAGTGACCCTAACCATCTGCAGTATTGTCTTGACCAAATTTAAAATAGATTTGCTCCTGGCGCTCCTGAGTTTCATTCATGAGGTTATAGTGACCGATAACCTTTGACCTACAGAATTGAGCCCAGCTGAATTAGAAGAAAATCCCTCCAACTACATTCTATGAAGTGGAACACAAACTCAAATGCACTTGTAAAATCAGCGTTTTACTTTCTACTTCATTCTCATTATGCTTCCCAACATATTCTGTGAGTCAGAAATAGAAAATGTGACAGTTTGACAAACATTAAACATTAACATTAAAAAGTGAATGGATATGAATGGATACAATGTTTACAGTCAACTATGGACATGCGATGGAAACTGTGACATAATGACTTCCAGGTATATGTCATAATATTCACTACACAGATGGAGAGAGGGGAGAGAGAAACAAATTGCTTGGTGCATTTGCTGTAAGACCTGTGTGTACCTTCTTGCAGACATGTCAGTCATTCAGGATCAGGGCGTCTCTGTGCAGTATATCAACAAAGGCCAATCATGGTGTGGAATGCAGCTGGGCAGCTTTCTTAGCAGTAGAGTGGGTAACACACATTTTTGATGTGTCCAGTCATACAGTCTCTCTCTCTGGGTGCGTCCACCTGTCTGGAAAAACAGATACTCTTTTTTTTTTTTTTGCCGAGAGAACAATATTGAGCAAACTTAAACCGTGATTTAACTGAGCAAGCTGAAGTAGGTGAGCTAATGGGTAAATGCTAACAAACACTGACAAGGCTAATATTTACCATAGTTATGTTTACCAGAACTTCGTCCTCAAAAAGATGCGAGTCTACCTACCTCATGAACATGGCCTCCATCATTGGCTGAGTAGACTGCAAAGGTCAAACTGAAATAAGACAGTCTGGTCTACTTGCCATGTTGTACTGAGTCAAGAGGTTATCCATTTGTTGAGCAGCATTTGCCTGAGCATTTTAAATTTTATTTTGCAGTAATGTACCTAGATGTAAGTTGTCATCTACAACTTTGCAATTATACCGTAAACAATTATACCGTAAACCTAACACGACAGATTGAAGTGATCACTCTTCAAATGCAGCCTTCCAGGGACACACCTCACAACTGAAATTAAAGAGTGTTATTGGTAGATAACATCCAAATTTTAAAAAAATCATATGGATAAACGAAGTAGAATCACCAACGTTATTACCATTCATCCTCAGGGGATCATGACTGAGCACAGCATTTATTGACAATGCCTTGAATTAAATGGATCTGAAACATTATCAAGTTGCTCACAGTTGGCTGGGCAACATCATCATGGCAAGAATTTCTTTGTGTGGCACCAAGAAAAGAGGGAGGGTGTGGCGGTCTTTAGTGCTGAACTGCACAGCAGACAAACGCAGCATTACCGTATGGTTCACAAAGTAAATCTGACAAAGCTTTGTTGCCTGTTGCCTTGGACATTTCATTCCACTGAATGAACATCAACAATTAAATAAATGAAATAATTCTGTAAAATGAACAGAACAATTAACGAGTCACATTAACGAGACATTGTAAGACAAAAAAAAAAAAACATTAAACCTTGGAGTAAACTGGTGTATCTCATCTCTGGTTTGCTACTGGAGAAAAGCATTTAACTCCTCTTCATGATATAAATACCTTCAGTTCATCCAGGCAGAGAATATTTCTGGTTCGAGATTGAAGAGGTGTGTAGGCATGCACAGTGGTAACATTTTCACATCAGGTTGTGTTTCATTGTCTCACACGCACACACTTTGCAATGATTCATTTTTACATGAAAATGAATATACGCAAATTGAACTTAAATACATTCACACCCTGCAACGGCATCCTACGCACTGCTGGCAACACAGCCACACCCAGAGGCACACACTCCTCCACGCTTTTCTTTCTTTCAGATATTCCCCTTGTTCTTACAAAACATTTTCAGATTTGACTTAATTTTAACAAATAACAAATCAAAGATCCTCATGTCATAAATCCTCATTTCTTTTGAAGGAACCCAGTTACCATGTATTTGGTGCAAATAGATTTATTGATAGACCTGGAGACTAAATCAAATTATACATAATCTCATCATCGGAATTATTGATCAACTAATCGTTTGTCTGGCTGTTTGAGGTTGAGAGAAGAGAAAAAGAAAAACATACAATGATCCAAATTAGCAAGCATAACATTTAATGTGAGTGAGGTGAGTGGCTAAACTAGAGAAAAACAGGTCCTCTAAAGATCAGAGTAACTGAGGGGCTTTGGTGTAAGAAGTGACTGACACAGCTCATGACAAAACATTTTTCTGACGCCACAGTAAAAACATGAACTGGTTTAGTACTACCGAGGTTGGAATAGATGAGCGGTAGTGGTGAGATTAATCAACATCTGCTTAAATCCACCCTCCATGTCCTGACTGTCCTTTGCTCTTGATGACAGTAAATTGGCTAAAATGTAAATAAAAACAAGTAGAACTGAAAATCATTTGAACTTCACTCAGTATGGTTAACGCATGGCTGTCATCCTTTGTAGCACAAAGAATGTGGCCTCAATTTTGAGAGGGGTATTAAAAATGTGAGTTTTGTGCAGATGTGCACACGAACTGAAGCTGTTGGACCCTTGTCTGACATTATGGTATGTTCAATGCAACATGCCAATCAGTACAACAAACATAGCAGAACACCAAACAAGCTGCTTTGGACATTAATAGATTAAAACAATGAATCAATCAGCTACTTTTTCAAAACAAAAATGTCACTCTTTGACTAATGGCTCTGTCCTCCATCTTCCTGTTGATGCATCTAAAACTTAACTCAACTGCCTCACAGACTTCTGTGCTTTTCAGCAACTTGTCATGTAGCTTTCATGTTGTAGTACTGGCCTGTAGTGTCATAGGTAATATAGAAAGGTCATTTGTCACTGAAACACTTTTTGAATCTTTCAACCAGTAAATTCATTTAAGTGAATTAAATGATTGGCTGACAAACCTGTCACTTATCAACCTGCCTACTGGCGTGCACCCCCTGCTCTCATGTGGCGTGATCGGGGCCTTCACAAGCCTGAGAGAAATACGCCTGTGGAGCTGAGCTGATTCTTGCAGTTGTTAGACAGAGATTGAGCTCTGATGAGAGGGCTGATGGGACAAGTTGGATGTAATGGCTCCATTTTTTGCAGTGTAGCAAGCAAGCTAATGCTGGATTTCTATCCTAGCATCTATGGGTGATCAAGAGAGACAATGGTAAATGAGAAAAAAAAAGTGGGACACAGGTCACAGTGGTTCTTTTTGTACATTTGAGATTAAGAATCAATGCTGAAACACAAAGAAAAAAATGTAGACAGTTAAATGAAGGCGCTTTTGTAACACTGAAAAAAATTAGCAGTGATACCGAGGTACCTTGAGATGAACAACATCGCTGACATCATGACCATGGCTACACAGCTGAAGTGAATGATGGAGTTGGTATGTGGGAGCCAATGCAGCCTGGTGTTTTTAATAGAGGTACACAGGTGGACTTGGGTCATATTGCTAATTGAAACCGATTCAGAACTATTCTATCATGTTTCTTCAAAGATTAGACCCACTGATCAGACCCCAGAGCTGCCAACTCCACATCTTGCACTTAGGCACCACAAATTTAAAAAAAAGGAACCAAAATTATTCTAATCATCAACTGACCCAAGTCTGGTTGCTTGTGGTAAACTCTAGGTCTTGTGGTTCTCACGTAGGGGCTGAAGTCTGGTTGGTTTGATTTAGCTGCCGAAGCCAAAGATGCCCTTGATGTAGCCAGTCAGACCGCCCTTGCCCTTTTGCTCCACCTTGTCATCCAGCGGTGGGAAGGCCACATGATTGAGAGCAAGGTCGAAGAACAGGGGCTTGCAGGGGATTGGCTGGAAGTCGGGAGGGAACTGGACCAGATTGGGATGCTTTCCTACGAGGTTGGTGTCAAGACGGAAGGTCTCCAGTCGTTCACAAAGGGGCTGCATGGAGGCAGAGGGTTGAGGAGTCAACACCAATGAGCCCATTTACACATGAAACCTCTTTTCCCCCCCTTTTCATTTGTCATTTGAATTTAAAGATGAACATCACTTCTCTTACCCTGTTGTCTTTCACCTGCAGCTGAGTAGGAACTTCAGCAGTCTCATCTGTGTCTAAAGACAAACATTTCCTCAGGTTTATACACAGAATGAAACTGAATAGTGATGCCTTGTGGGAACGTGTACAGTAAAATACAAATGAGCTGACGAGATATCAGGCAGTTGAAAGAGTGTCCTTACCTAAAATGGCAGCAGCTTGAAGTGAGTATTTCTCAGCATTGACCTCTGCTATCAGTTCCTGAACATCAGGCAGATCCTACAGAAATTCATGATGGCTATTAACGACGCAGCTGATTTCTAACCGCGAGGTTGAAATTGCCACGAGTGATTGACAAACCTTGAGGCTGTTGTTAAGGTTCTTAGCTTTAGACTGGACCTCCTTGGCATATTTCAGCACCCTCTCATACAATACCAGCGCCTCACTCCACTTCTTCACCAGCACATAGGACTGGGCAATAAAGAAACACCTGTAAGCAGAAAACAGAGGGTGATTCGAAGATTCCATTTTGGGTGTCTCAGTAATGAGACTACATGGCACCTTCTGATAGAGATACATATATAAATTATGCATGTAAAGATGTTATCTGGGTATTTGACACTGCCTCACAAAAACCATGTCAATAAAAAAAACTTTCAGAATGTTGTACAGCAGACTCATTTCATTTAGACAGAGCAAAAACATTTAAAAATCAAAATGTCTGACCTATAAGCCTTGTAGACTAATGTCTTGAGGGACACTTCCTTTTGGAAGGTGTGGTCGTCCTCCAGACCCTGCAGGGTGGACAGCTCAGCCAGACTCTGAAAAGATAACAGACAGGTGAGGGAAGGAGATTTGGAGATGTCAGGACACAGTTTAAAACTCATCCTTAGTGTCTAAACATACTTCAAACATCACACCAGCTAAATACAACATCAAAGAAATAAATAAGCCAGATGCAGGTGATTATAATGAATGAAGTACTATAAATAAATGAAAATAAAAGCAGCCCAAAATAATCATGGAATATGCAGTGCCAGGACTTTTACCTGCAGGATGATGTCATACAGCCGGATCAGGTCCTGAGGACGGGGGCCCCTCTTGCTCTCGTCATTCTCAGGCTCCTTCAGTTTTGCCTGAAGAGTGTGGGCCATGCTCTCATTCCTCTTCACCAGAGTGCAAAGCTTGATATAGGTAAGGTAACTGAGTAAAGAGACAGTGATGCATCGAAAACATTATAACTGGCAAAATTAAGTATCTTTTCTTCATATCAGAAAGGATTCTTATTCACAAACGGACTATTCTCAAGCCCCTAGATGCATCTTTACAAGCAAACAAGCAGTAAATGACAGAGCTGATTTACCTGTGCAGGAACTGCAGTTGTGACACTTTACCACTCTCTGCATCAGAGCTTCTCTCTCGTTGCTTCTACAATGAAAACAGGAAAAAAAAATGTAAAAAACTTAACTTTCACAGTCCTTTTTCTCCTGGTCACAAATCTAGAGACATAATTTGGACATTAAGTCAAAAATAAAATCGTAAGTTTGTTGTCTTACCGCCTCACTCTTGAGTTCCTCTCTCACAGCCTGGATGGTGTCTCTGCACTCGGCCAGCAGGGTCTCATAGAGATGCTCTTTGGTCTCCTCATTAGCCGCCTGCACAACATAAACAGCCACAAAATCTATAAACGACCTTTGTGAATATGTCTAACTGCAACATTAAAAACATGTCAATGTCTGTGTGTGGAGCTGCTCAAGATGATTCTTTTGTGTGTCAGGCAGTGACCCTGCTTCTTATGTACATTTGTCTTCACTTATCAAGTAGATGAAATGTCAGTTGTCGGCTGTTTCTCCACAAAAGGCTAACAGGTCTAAGGGTTTTATGGTGAGAGGTCTTGAGGGAGTGAAAGTGTTTAGTTTTAGGAGGTCTTTGCGCTTTCCTCAAGTTTTCATTTTTCAGATAAGAAACCCGAATGTGTCTCAAATTTACAGAGACCAACAAAGTTAGGTCAGGAACAAAGTAAGGAACACAAAATGTCATCCACCTGATTAATGCAACATTTAATGAATGCATTTATACGTTGCAGAAGTCGAATACAAAAAGCAACAGTTGACACAAGAATGTGGCTGTGGAAGCATGGGGGGAGAGTCACAGGTATGTGGCCTGACAGGCTGCCCATACATTCCTGCACATAACTTATCAGTAATCAGACACTGGCGAGCTTCAGGGTTCAGAATCCTTTGAAAGGCACGATTGTTTTTCACCCTTTCCCTCTCCGGACAATAGACCTGTGTTTCTATGATATCACCTGACATTTGCTGGACATGCCTGGTTTGAGTTGCAGGATTTGTGGAAGAGGGACAAGTGTAATTAATGTTACAACAGGCAGCGAAGTGCTTGTAAAAGTGGCAGCTGACATGTCTGGTGTTACTGCCTTTAAAGGGGCGGAAAAGCCACATCTCATCACAGATGAAGAATGTTATGAGGAAATTCCACACAGTGATAATTGATAATAGATATGTCATGAGGCTGCTCTCATCCACCCAGAAGGTTGAAGTTATGTAGAGGCACACTCATGCCAACACCCTGGTAACGCCCTTTGCAACCAGCTCAACCTGTTGAGCATCCTCTGTTGTTCAGAGGAAGGTTGAACAGAAATCCTCTGAAGGAAGTTTGGTGCCGATAGGATTTTGTCGACAGATGTATGGCCAAACCCGTTTCCTGTCCCCAGAGGCTAAAATGGGGGATTAGGTGCAGCACAGTTGCAACTAAACAACTTGTTCAGTGTTGGTTCAAAATTATACCTTATGCAATAGGCAAGAGTTAGCATCCAAGCTGGTCACTAAATCGTAAATCATTTTGGCCTGATCTGTTTTTAAGTCCAAAGATATTCAACTATAATACCGAGTCGCATCCTCGAACTGGCTTCAGGTGCATTCAGTCATGGCAACATTGCCCCAAGATCCCATTTCAAATGAATGGTGTTTGGTGAGGGCAAATCTGATCTGTCCTCAGAGACCTGCTGGGCGTAGCCCTGTATTCATGTGTGGGTCGAAATGCACAGAATGCAGTTGTGCGATGAGAGGCTGCATGCCAGAGACCTGAGTGACTGTGGGTGTGATGGGTGTGTCTACAGGGTGTGTAAAGCCTTCAGGCTCAGACAAACCTGGAGGAATGATACCCTGTGTAACTAAGGTGCATTTGACACAGTGAAGAGAGCGCCATCTGCTGAGCGTTTAAGGAACTGGGCTGTTACAAGGATATAATGTGAAAAATGTGTTCTTGAGCAATTGACCAGTTTCTTATCTCCTGCTGTGCAGGTGACACATTGATGCCAGAAGGACATGCACACTGAGGATGTGATGCACATGTAGGTATGAGGAACAAACTCTGAACCACTTAATAATCACAACAAATCATATTAGGTGAGGTGTTACATTCTTATACGCACCTCTGATTCAAAACAACATAGCTGTATTCCAAGTGGGTAGGTCAGTCTGTGCAGTTATATTTTTTGGACTCTGTGTCTGGGTTGATTTGGGTTTGAGGCAAAGTCATGAGGACAAAGCACACTATGAAACAACAGTTAAAAATATTTGTTTGATGATACACTGACTTGGAATGAAATGGTGCCACATCTTCAGAGAGATGAAACAGAGTGACAGAAAGTGGCCCAGCAAGTTAAAGAGAAATGCTGCAACTGTAGATCAGTTAAAAAAGACTGAAGCACACTTAAGAGCTGCAGACCCTGGATGGACCAATGGTAGAAAATGATTAGTGCCACTGTCTAGCCACACTCCTACTGACACCAATGATAATCAGATGTTATTAGGATAGTGCCCTTTTTTATTTTTTAATGTTCCATTGAAGTAAAATGAGAAAAATGTTTGTGCAGGCTTTTAGGTCTTAGAAAGTCTGAAAAACATGAAATGGCCAAAACACTTTGAGGAGCTACTTGCCTGAGCTATGGCTGACTCGTTGTCTGCCAGACCCAACAGGAAGACGCGGGCCTTGTCAATCTTGACTGGCACCACCCGGCCTCGCCACTCCACTTCACTCATGGTCGCTGCTTGCTTGGTTCTTGCCTGAGTGATCAGGGACTTAAGAAAAAATAGAAAAAAACAAATATAAGGATCTGATAAATCACTGAAGTTCAATCCAGTGAATAAATTTCAAACTTCTGTGTGCACCTCCAGTTTCTCAGCCATCATTCCTCCTCCTCCACCTGTCAGTCTCATCTGCATCAAGTCATTAATTGCATTCTGATCACCTACAATCAGAGAGAGGGGGTGGAATCTAGTTACACTGTGTGTGTGCGTGTGTCCTGAAAAACATTTCAGGTTACCTACAGAAGTCTGTAATGGCTGCCACTTGTAACAAGGAAGATGAAATTGGAGGGGTAATTACTCACCAATGTTGTAAGCACAGTAGCGGATGTTGGGCGATATCTCATCCACACGCTGGCGGTACAGAACTGCCAGCTCCTCTGTGAAAGCACTGGCTAGTTTCTCATAGATTGTTCTAAGAAGAAAAACAAATTGTTTTTCATTTTTAGTTAGTAAAAATCCACTGATAACAAAGACTGCGTTTTTATTTTGACACTTTAATTAGAAACTGCTGTTAAACTCACTTGCACTTGTTAAAGGCCTCCATGGCGCGCTTCCATTCCTGCAGTTCAAACTCTACCATGCCACCGAGGTAGGCGGTGTAGGCCTGAAATCCAGCCAATAAGCCATAATTAGATGCTGCTATATAAAGTATAAAGACCATTGCTCTTGTGAGCATGGCTATACTTAATTCTATGGGAGTGACATCATTAATAATAACGAGTCCCAAAATTAATCACAATTTTAACAGTTGAAGATCAAAATGAGAAGACATACACATTCAAACCGACCACTAACTGGCCTGCATACCTGTGCCTCCAGTTTGGTCTTAGCATCGACTCGGGGGCTTTCACAGAGCTTCTCCAGCTTCTCACCGTGCTTGGCAGCCTTACGTAGACGTGCCAGCAGGTGGAAGCGTTTACGTGGCTCTGTATTGGCCTCCTGCTTCAGCTGCATGGCATAGCTCCATGCACGTTCTGCCTCCATCAATACCAGCAACAGGTACCTGAGTGCCAGAGGTGGAGATGAATCACTTGTTAGGTAGAACACATTATTATTATTATTATTATTATTATTATTATGTTTACAATTGTTTCAATATTTTTAAAGTCAAATCATCATTTGCTCACCTGTTGTCAGAAAGAATTTCCACAGTTATTTTCTTCCCAACAAACTTGTGTCTATTCCCCATCTTGAACCCAAGAGTCTTGCGCAGGCGACGCAGCCTGCGGGAGCAGTAGCCCCTGTAAAAGGATAAACAAAGAATTGTATATAACAGTAAATCATAATAGCATGTTTTTATTGCAGTTTCTCATAATGAAAAGGGCAACAAACAAAATATAAAATGTATGCAGGGAAATCTAAAAGAACGGATGAGCTTTTCATAATCCAGCAGTGTGGGTGAGCCATATGGCAGCAGTGGTTTCCACACTTCCAATTTACACTGTACTTATAAAAAATCAAGAAACTAATCTCAGACAGAATTAGTCACATCAATAAATCAAAGTAAATTAATGAAAGTAATTTAAGCTGAAAGCCATTTCACAGAAGACATCCATGAATGTCATCTCCTGGCCTCTGTATGAGCCACCAAAGCAAAAGTGAACAGCTGAAATCAGTAGGGACAGTTTCTGGATCATCTGTGCCCAGACTCCCTCACCTGTATCGCTGGTAGTCTCCGTGTCTGAGGCCATGTTGCTGCTGGGACTCCTTGATGATTTGCAGGACTGTGATTCAGAGTTAAGAGGCAAAATCTAATCACCATGTTAGCACTGTATAGACCCTGCCTGTACACCACTGCTGCTAAAACTAAAGAGGCAATTAAAAGAGAATAAAAACACACCGAACAACGAATTATATTTCCACTCCACGTAACATTCTAACAGCTGAGCCCTTTCCCCCTGACCAGGATTAGAAGCCAGCCTTGTTCTCAGCCCCCCCGATGCCTGCTTCACTGTGACACGTCGCCTAAAAAACGTTATCCTCTGACCGAGCTAGCTAAGAAGCTAACGTTAGCCTCAGAGCCCGACACAAATTCGCTGAGTCAAATAACGAACAGAAGAAAACGTCGTTTCACGTCTGCCGCAGAGAAGGATACTCTCCAGTCCGAGGCCTCCGTCTGATGAATTCTTGTTATTTTCATCCGTCGGGGCAACTTTCCCTTCGTTTTGCTTGTCTGCGGCCATGTCTAGATGCTAGCTGCTAGCGCTCACACATGCTCAGTCACAAGTGGAGCCAGGGACGGCCAAGGATCTCATAGCGGCATCCAAATCTCGCGATATTGACTGAGTGGTACGTTTTCTTATTTAATTGTTCCTGTACTTATCAAATATTCTTTAACAGTGACAGCGTTTAACAAACATATATGGATCACAGACAGTAACTACAAAGAAATATGTCTACCATAAAATAAAAAGTAAATATGCTGTTTGTTTACAGCTTCTATTTATCTCACAGATGGAGGCAAGGAGAGAAAAAGAGACCAGATCAAAGTCTACAAAGTTACTTAGCAGACGCTTTTATCCAAATCAACGTACCAGTGATAGGTACCAGCACAACCAAAGAACTAGGAAAGAAAGGCAACGTAAGTGGTACCAAATGTGATTCCAGTTCACTTTTAATTCCGAACACGCAATTCCTTGATCGGCACCCTGATCCAGATCAGCACCACTTACCAGAAAATGCATTTCCTTGACCCACATCCTCACTCCAGGATTTGTGAAATCTTTTTGGTTCATGTGTAATCCTGTTAACAAAGAGACTAACCAGACAACACTTGGATGAGGGGGAAAACACAATACTTGTGGACTTTGAACTAAGTCTCTTTGGCCTTTTAGATGTTCTTCGGTGTGGTCATCCACAGTTCTCACTTGGGTCATGCTCTGTTCAGCACTTGCAGATGTTCAATACTTTTGTGTCCAGAACTTGGGCAGCACAATATTTATTATCATAAACACAATATTCCATCAGCCATTTTTGGTTTCTCTCAACAAGTTGTCCATTCAAATTTTGTCAGCAGCAGAAATGTATCTGGAGAGAAAGTTCTTGATCTCAGAGATGTGCATTGTTTCTTTGATGGTTGTGTCTCTACTGCGGACCTGAAGGAGTCCACTCTCCAGTGTGTTGTCAGTGACCACCACAGTAAACAGCACTCCCATCTCATCATACCTACAGTGCAAAGACACAGAGACCAGATACAGATGTTGACTACAAAGCAGATCACACATACTCCAGCCCTGCCGCCATTACAAAACTGAGTGGCAGCTTACTTGGCATGCAGCTGCTCCATTGAGGTTGGCACAGTTTCAAGGTACCCGGGCCACACAGAGATCTTAGACTCCATGAACTCCTGCAGAAGGCCTTCACAAACCTAGAAAACACATAAAAGAGACATGACATGAGGATATTTGGTTCTGTAGCTCATGGAGTCAGAACACCAGCCTTTCACTCTCAGTCTGCACCAAGTCTCAGCCAATTAACTCAAGAGCCAAGTACAAAACCTACTATGTTGTCCCATCTGTCCTGCAGTCACTGTTATATTGTTGGTTGATAACAGCTGTTAGATATTGATTGTGACTCTTACCTGTCTCAGTTCAATTGTTGCTCCTCTGCCAATGTCTAAAGCCACTTTGACTGGAGCCAACACTGGATGCAACTTTAGAACCTGAAATAAATAGAAAACTACTAATAAACAACTTATCTACTATTTATTTTTCTTTTTTTCAAATATGGTTCAGCTGTTGAGGATCATTACCTTTCTCTGCAGCAGCCTCTGCTTGTTGCTCCTTTCTCCTTTCTTTAGCAGCTGCAGTGAGTTAGACAGATACGCCATCAAACCTCGGTCCATGTTCCCAGTCACAGAGATGACGTGAGGGACTGACTTGCGCTTGGTCCGACACTGAAATATGTTTTCACAATCATAATTTGTGAACTGGAAATACAAAAGGTCACTTCACTGCAAACATATTTAACTTGTTAACAGTTAACTAATAACTGCAACAGCCAACCCAGTGAATCGCCATCCCTGTAAGTGGATAATTATATCTTAATAATCAACCAGATATTATCAGTAAAGCACAAATTAGTCTGGATCTCATATTCATGGTGCAACGACAAAGACCTGCAATTTAGTTTGGACTTCTTTGTGTGTCTGCAGCAGCTGAGCGTCCCCGTGGTTCCACAGTGTCTCCAGAAGCTCTGATCCCCATGGGAAGTTGTAGATGATCCTCACACCATGAGACGCTGCCCCCACGAGTTCCTCTGCTGGCACTTCACTGCTGCTGAAGTCAGAGGGGGACAGAGAGAACTGGACAAGGATGGATTGAAAAAGAAGGAGGAAGACAGTAAATTACGCAATCCTGATATATCCCTTATTATGCTCTTTTGACCAACGCCAGCGTTGATACTCCAATGTTGAATCTAAAAAAACATCAACAGTTTAAGGTGAAAATATATAGAATGAAATCAGATTCACGGCTCCAGGCACTACTGCATTAGTAGCTGATGTAACTTCTGAGTGATCACAGAAACTTTGATCATCTTCACAGAAGAAAATAAACTTTGTCTACGTTATATCTCTCCACTTCTGACTTTACAGACAACAAAAGGATACTTTGTGTAGGATTTGTTGAAAACCGCATTTGGCAGAGCCGAAACTGAAGAAGGCAATATTGAGAGACTACACGGACTTTTGTGAACCTGCAGCACTTCACTGCAAACAATACTCACTTTTCTCCACCATTTCAGCCTCTGTCGTGCCCAGTGATCGAGCCACTGAGAAGAGGTGCGAGAAGAGCAGAACCACACCAGAGACGTCTGGGTGACTTCAGCAGAGCTGGTAGAAAAAGAGCAGATACATTATAATGACAGTTGCACTACCTGATATTATTAAACACCTCATTGTGTTGATTTATCCCTATTCTTTTATGAGACAAAGCACCTCTTTTAAACACATCTGTATTCCATCAGTGTCAGTTCTCCTACGGTGGTTAAACAATGAATAGTGTAACAACATAGTTGATGTGTACATGATGTAAGAACACTTCCAATTACATAGTGTATTTGACACAAGCGAGCATCTAAACCCAGGGACAAATAGATGCCAATGAAGCCTCACCAACCAGAACCGTCTGAGGGCTGAAAACACAGACCAGTCTCAGCCAGACCAAAAGGCAATTTCTTGTTCACCAGCTCCATCGAGGGGACAAACTCTTCCAAGGCACCTAACAGAAGACACAGAATTTATTGGGGGAATTCTGGAATTTTGACAGGTCCTGGTGGATGTAAATTTTACCTTTTTAAATATTCACAAGGTTAAACTCTAATCACTAAAGCTGCATCAAAGCTGAAGTAATTTAAATCATTTTTAAATGTGACATCATCTTTTATACGGTATTTTGTCCCTCAATGAAACTTGTCACAGATTGAAGACGTAGTGTACAGCAGTTCACCTTGAAGAAAGTTTGTTCTCACTGATGGGGCTCTCTGAAGGAGCGCCTGCACCTCCTGGATCATCTGCTCCTTGCTCAGATGTTGCTGCTCCAGTATATTTCTTAAACTTTCCGCCTGAACCATCCTCAGCTGTCCGCCTGTGTCTCTGTCCCTGCGGCTGCTGCTCAGGGTGTTTATCGCAAACAGCTGAGCTCTCGCCCGGCTCAGGGACAGCCACCATTGCTCCAGCAGGTTCCTCCGCAGCTCGGTGCCCAGAGGCCCATAGCTGCAGCCGAGTCCGCGGCCGAACAGCTCGGTGTTGGTGTGACCCGGCGAGATGAAGTGTCTGTCCACGCAGAGCTGCAGCAGAGTCCTCGCCTCACCCGGATCTCCGCTCGACGATGAGCTACAGCGCCCCCCGGAGGACCGCAGGACACCTGCTGTAGTCCGCTGCGCGGCAGTGCACATGGTGCGGATGCGTGTGACACCGTGTCTGACACAGTGTGTGGCCATGATGAGCTCCAGAGACAGGTCGCAGTGTCCAAAGTGAAGTGAAGGGACAAATCCTCATGAGTACACAACTGCCCGCTCCTTACCGTTCATTGACCGCCCACATACACCTTGAATACTAAGAAAACACATCGCTAAAAATACAATAGTAGCTACGTTTTTTAGCTAGCAAGTGCAATTTAGTAAAAATCAGCTGCGAGCTTAAGTGTTTCTGTTTGCCCCAAAATTGGCGAGAGTTCCTTCAATTCCTCTCTCACAAACGGCCTTAAAATACCGCAGATGTTAGCGCATGTCAGCGCAAGCAGACAGACTGCGGTGGTTTGATGGTTTGTGTTCAATGGAAGCGGCTGTGCAAACTTCAAGTTTCATAGGAGGCATACATACGATGCACGAACCGGATGTTACAGTTTTACTTCCGGGTGGCAGTGAATGCCGGGTTGGTGATTTCTGCGTGTTGGTCGTGTTCCACGCCCATACACGTGAACTAGTTGAAACAAACCTTGTTTGCGCCGTGTGTTATTTTGCTTATTTATTAAATATTCCGCTCCATTATTTTTTTAAATGGAGGTCAGCTTAGCACTGCCACCTACTGGACTGGAGTGTGGATCAATTCCATTCCATTAACACAGGCTAAACTGATTCTAGGTGGTGATAATGTGAGACAAATCCAGTCAAATTAAGGTAAAGTGTTCAATAACAATCTCTCTAAAATGTACTTGCAATTGTTTTGTGCATTCTGTTTAAAAGATGCTGACTTCAATAATCTTCACACACGACGAGACATTAAAATATAAAGTGAGGTAAATAACATACGTTTTTATGCAGCAGACATGATCAATATTTAAAAGTAGACACTGTTCTATATGCCTTCTCTAGATGCCCATACCAAACCAAATTGTGGCTTATTTCATTGACCTACTTCTACCTTCAAACTAAATAATTACTGTGATAATGTTAAGAATGTGCTCTCAGGGACATTGCAGAAACTGTATGAAGGATCAGACCCAATGTTCCACAAAAAACACAGCACAACCTTTCCATTGTCTCTTTTTATTTGAAAGGGCCACAGGAACCCTTTCATGAGATCTTCCAGAACACCACTTTAAACTTAACACAAGCTGAAAACACTGCATTACCTAGTAAAAATAAATTACTGAGGAATGTAACAAAAAACAGTCAAGGAAAAGTGCAGCAATCATAGTTGCACTATAGGAGACATGTCTATGACTCCACTTAATGCTCTGGGTTTACTGAATAATTCCAACCCTGCTGTAAGCAAAACAAAGTTAAAACAGTTCAGAGTAAACATTAGTAATAATAATAATAATAATAGTCATACGGTAAGATTTCAAGACTAAACAAAAATCATGTTGGTTCCCATATATTGTGCGTATATCAGATCTACTGTGGAAAAGGTGGCGGCATGGGGTAGGGCATCATTGGTGGTGGAGGTGGTGCCTGTTGGGCCTGTGGTGGTGGTGGGGGCTGAGAATTGAATGGGAATGGTGGGTGGTTCATGCCATTCTGGGCAGCCCTCTGCATGGCCCCGAACTGAGGGGGGCCCTGAAAGCTTTGGTTACCAAAGGCACCCACCTGGTTTGCTGGATTACCGAAATTACCCTGTCCATTGCTGTTGCTATAATTGCTGTTGCCATAGCTGCCACTTGAGTTGCCACTGTTACCTCCATAGGTGCCACCGTTTTGGGCCTTGCTGCCACCGAAGGCACTCTTTGGCCCACTGCCAAACCCTCTATCGCTGTCCCTATCCCTGTAGCTACCGCCGCCAAAATTGCTCCTCCCACCCCCATACCTATCGCGACGGTCATCCTTGTAGCCGCCTCTTCCACCCCTTCCACGACCTGGATGAGATGAGACAAGAAAGGGAAATTGAGTTCAGGCTATTAATACAGTGAAACTACAACAACATGGCAGCAACACTGGAACTAATCCTGGCAAAGTTGGTAAGAGAAGGCTACATCCATTCATTAAATCCATTAGTGAATTCAGCTGCCCATTTTATATTCATGCTTATTGTTGCCAACACCTATGAGCTGTTACCTCCTCTGTCCTCTGCCATCTGGATCAGCTTGGGGTTAATGGCCTGGTTGGCCTCGCGGAGCACAGAGATCAGGTCACTGGCTTGTTTCATGTTGTTGGGGGTGAAGAAGGTGTACGCTGTGCCCGTTTTTTGACTGCGGGCTGTGCGTCCAATGCGGTGGATATAATCCTCGGAGGAGTTAGGGTAGTCATAATTGATGACAAATTTCACATCCTCCACATCTGTGAAAGTGTTGCAGTGTGGCAAAACAAAACATGGAGGCCACACAGGATTTTGCACACCACAACAGCCAGATCAAAGGGACAAGTTAGCAGCTGTGACGGCCGGGGGTAGAAAAGGTCGTTAGACTGTGGAGGAAACATGTTAAAACAAGACAATACAGTGAATACATATATTCCATGGGAATACTACTGTGGGAAGAGAGAAACGAAGCACACTCCAATTTCTTACCATAATCAAAAAGATCCAAAAGACATTCACTCTCCCCTTTGTTACCAAGGGAGACAAAAAATGATTTAAATCTTACCATAAAGGAGTATGCATTCACTAGTCCTTTCCCAATGCAGCGAAATCCCCCACAAATTGTCAAGTGACATCCAGGAGCTTCTATGCAGTTGGGCCACGATATGCACTGGGACGTCCTCATATGCCAATATTGGACCATTCACTGGTCCATTTTTGCAGGTCCATTTTTCCCAGTACACTTTCAAAAGAAGCTTGATATTAAAGGCCGCACTGCACGTCTTGCCAAGACAAAATAGACCAGGTTCTAATTTGAACAGGGGCCCCTTGAAGAAAAAAAAAAAAGAAGAAAGAAAGGTCCAACGATTGAACCCTGTGGGACCCCTCAGCCATCACGGAACAATTCCCCCCACACCATTCATCAGTCTCATCAAGGCAAGATCTTCCAAGAAGCCAGTGTTCACTTGAGAAAATGTCTCTCGTTGGCAGGTCTCGACATGACTAAAAAACGCAGGCGAGGGAGGAACTTTGGTTTGAGCTGTATCACTCTCTCTTTTTCCTCTCACTAGGTGTTCCCACTAGCCCCTACACACATGTGCCAGGTCTCATCAATTTTCAGACATAATATTTCAAACTGCTCTCTCCATTTCAAGAAATCCAGCACTTTGTCGGGAAAAGAAAACAACTGAAAGCTTAAAGACAGGCTCACAAGCACCCATGCTGTGTGATACAAGCTCCGAAAGGTAACAATTGTTCCAAATCTCAAACCAGTGACTTGCAATACAGCGATCTCTAACACAACTTCATGCAAGGCAAAAGTCACACCATCAAGCATATCTTTTCCTTTTTTTACATTTGAGTTGGAAACAGCTGGATGGCATTTGTCAGGTGGAATCCATGGATAGAGAACAGATGTGTGTGTATTTCAACCACATATCAGAGACAAAGGCTTAGCCACACAGCCTTTTGCAGATCACTGGCACACAAGAGCTTTTCGCCTCTCTAGGCCCACTGGGTGGCAAGCCAGTGGAGCACTTCCAATATGTCATCCTTCTCCCTCTCGAGGCCTGGGACTTGTCATGCCTAGCGCCTGCCACAAAGACTCCACCTTAAGGTGAGAAAAACTCAGAAAATGCATAGAAATGTTAAAGAAAGCAAAACCACTTTCTTTAAAATAAGTGTGACTGATAAAGATGTGGTGCTACTCAAAAGTATACTGACCTAGGCCGCGGGAGGCCACATCTGTAGCTATGAGGATTGGAGCTTTGCCATATCTGAACTCTGAGGAAGGAGAGACAGTATTCTTTTTAAATTTGAATTACAGGGCACCCAGCAAAGATTAATCCTGTGATTATTCTTGATTTTTAATATTCTTTCATTTTACTGGCTTCTCACCATTAAGGACCCAGTCTCTCTCCTGCTGGCTTTTGTCTCCATGAATTCCCATTGCTGGCCACCTGTGACCGACAGATGAGTATTACAAATCTTAAACATCGTGAACACAATTCAGTATCTTTGTGTCCAACAGCTAACGAAGAAGATCAATGAACTTTGAATGGATGGGTGTGGAGATCCTTACCCATCTCGTCTCATCCTCCTGGTGAGCTCATCGCAGCGCCTTTTGGTCTCCACAAAGATGATGGTCTTGTTCTCCTTCTCACTCATGATCTCCTCCAGCAGACGGATCAGTCTAACAGAGAAAACAGCAGAGCGTTAGACCAAAGTCATTCTCATCAACTGAATCCATCAACTCATTCTAAAAGATAACTACTGACTTGTCCTCCTTCTCCATGTCATTGCAAACATCAACTATCTGCAGGATGTTGTGATTAGCACTGAGCTGTAGTGCTCCAATATTAATCTGGACGTAATCCTTTAGGAAGTCCTCAGCCAGCTGGCGAACTTCCTTGGGCCAGGTGGCACTCCACATCAGAGTCTGGCGGTCTGGCTGCTTAGAAAAAGAGAAAGGATGTGTAAAAGGTTTCGACGGCTTCATTATTAATCATTTGAATTTTTCAAGAATGCACCAGTAGGACATTTCAGTTTCAGCATAAAGGTTTCTGAACAACGAGTATTAATAACCATATTCTGTGTGACAATTTAATTTGACACCGGTGTCTTAAATGGTAATTGGTGGAGGTGAAACAACTGCGTACCCTGATTTGTTCAACTATCTTGCGGATTTGAGGTTCAAATCCCATGTCCAGCATGCGGTCAGCTTCATCCAGCACCAGATAGGTGCAACGCCTCAAATTAGTCTTACCACACTCCAGGAAGTCAATGAGACGACCTGGGGTAGCGATGCAAATCTCAACACCTTAAAGAGAAGAAGAAAAAGTAACAGATCTGTTAAGAGTAATACCATTAAGCTGTTCTTCAAACATATTTGACCAAATATGGGCAATACTCAATACATTCCAAATGAATATAGTAATATGACACATTAATATCAAATAAATAGAGCATACCCCTCTCAAGGTCCCTGATCTGGGGTCCTTTGGGTGCACCACCGTAGATGCAGGTGCTCTTGAGACGGGAGGCCCGGCCATATTCAGCAGCCACTTGTTGCACCTGCTGAGCCAGCTCACGGGTTGGTGCCAGCACCAAGCACTGAAGAAAGAGGCATAATAAGAGTAACAATCATATATATATGTGGAATTATTAATATAGATATATGTTCAACAGCATTTGATGCGTGTCCATAAATTTACAGAGAACATTCAACATTCTTCCAGATCAGAGGCGCTGACACCTATTTAATCAGGACAAGCTGCACCACTGTAAACCATTCACTGATCATGGGCAAATGATCACCAATCATATTTCGCCCATTGAAAAAATATTTAAATAACGAAATAACCAATATTCAAGAGAGACAAAATCAAACTTCAGCACAATGTCATGACATGTACTTACAATAGGTCCATCTCCATGCTCCAAGAATGGCTGATGCTGGATGTGTACAATTGCAGGCAGGAGGTACTATATGGAATAAAAAAAAGACAAAGTTGTAGATGAAACTATAATTTAGAAAGCAAACAATTTTATCACTGAATATGACTTGCAGGTCTAACAAAACCATGAAAAGTCATAAAGAAAAAAACTCCACTTACTGCAAGGGTTTTTCCAGATCCAGTCTGAGCAATGCCAACCATATCTTTGCCACCAAGGGCAACTGGCCACCCCTGAGACTGAATAGATGTTGGTTCAGTCCAGTTTTGTTTGGCAATAACATCCATAACATAGCCTGGAAAAACAAGAAAGACGTCCAGTGAGTTAAAGTCAATAAAACTGACAATAACAGAAATTACTGAAATGTTTATGCCGTTATTATTTGTTGTGTCCATATGGCTTAGTTAAAATTATGTAATAATTAGAAAAAAAAAACACTTATTACAGATAATAAATACTACTCACTTGGAAATGCAGCTTCGTGGAATTTCATGATAGGTTTGGGGCACTCTCTGCCTTTGACCGTAACTTCTTTAGTTCTGCGGTACTGTTCAACCTCTTGCTGGAGTTGGAATAAATAATAAATCCAAAAAAAAACACACACACAATAAGAAAACTATTTTAGTCCACTGACAAGGATCTTTTAAAGATAACTCATCTTAGTATAACAGTATATCGTGAATACAACAAATGCAACAGAGGGGAGCCATTCTTACAAGTGGTCTGCGGGTGACATCTGGGTGCTCCTGGTAGAAGTTCTTCTGAAACTTGGGAAGCTCGTCAAGGTTCCAGTGCTTCTTCCGCAGCCTCTCACCAGGGTTGCCAAATTTTCCTGGAGGAGGTCCACCCCTGTTGCCTCCTCCACCACCTCCAAAACGAGGGGGTCCCCCACCATACCTAGGTGCAAGACAGATGAGCATGCAAGACTGAGGACAGATGGTACAGGTGGCTGAATTTGATGGACTCAATTATATTACACTGCAGACAATATTCATAAACAAAAATATGCACAACAAATCAAAATGGTCACTTGTCATCTTTGGTTGTTTACGAGAATGCTACACATACACACAGAAATGTCCGTTTGAGTTAGTAGATCTCCAGAAGCAATACTAAATCGCAGGATTTAGTATTGCTTCATTCAACTACTCATATACGGTCCAGCTGAAAATCAACTCGCTTATCAACATTAGGCAACTCTGAATAAAACCTCTGACGTGACCTAATTGAATTGTCTAGTGGCTGGAAGCAGCACCAGGTGATTCACAGGTGCAGTCATCCTCCAGAGCAACATCTAACTGGCATCTCCCTGAAACCAGCAGCAACAACGCTGGGCTGGTGAGGTTCAGTCAGGCGCAGCGCTCATTGGAAAAAAATGCTCGGTAAATATATATCAGCAGGAAGAGACACGACTGCGTCACATGGGCAGACAAAAACAAGTCGGCTGCACAGAGGCGTCTTTAGCTGCCATTTTACCTCTAACCGACTGGAGACAGGAAAACATTTGCAGATGCCTTTTTTGATTTCAGAAGCGACCACACAACAATGATTTACACCTACATCTCAATACACGTGTGTCGCTATTTAACAACTACTGGCGTGTCAGGTGTCCGGTTGAAGACAGCCATGGCAGCGATGCCGCTAGCCAAGCTGCTAGCGTTAAGAAAACCGGAGTTGACAGCTGGCTTACCCTCTATCTCTGCCGCGATCTCTGTCTGAAAAACCGGGCATTGTGCAGCAGACTACTGTTGGTAAAACAGAACAACCGTAGTCTGTGTCTCGGTACACGAAAAAACAAAGCAGGCAATGACTCTATGAGCAGCGGCTGAACACAGGGAAAATAAAAAGAAAATGCCGGCAGACAAAAGTCAGTCTGGGGAGACGGATGTGACGTTAAAAAGACGGATCACCATTGTATCGTTGCGCGTCTTACCGTGGCACGCATCACCAGTTTTGGTACTATTTTACTTCTTTACAGTGATTTTCGATGCACAAACAGTGATTAAGTTTAAATGAATGGAAACAATTTGATTACAGAAAATGCAATTTATTATAACAACACGTGTATTTGTATGAAAGAAGTAGTTTTAAGTATTTCTGATTTCTAAAACAAGGTTTTCACAAATGAACAGTGAGTTGTCTCTGCTCAACCATCCGCATTCAGAAAGAAAGGTTCAGAAGACATTCAGGTGAACAACTGGTGAATTGTATTTTATTATTAACATACTTTCAAAGGATCAAAGGTTGCACTGTAATGACCAGGGATAGAGCAACATCACAGCAGCAAAGTCCAGATACTGACACCACAAGTGTAAGTGCTACTGTTTTGAAATGTGAGAGTTAAAACCAACAGAAGAATAAGAAGAGAGTATTCTCCACATAAAACAATTACATAATTGAATTCAGTAATCATTCTTGATGTGAATATTCATATTGACAATGTCCATCTTCACCTAGTTACCTTTCTGTCATTACACACTTTTCATTTAGTTAATGTGAGATTTGTGTGACAATGACTTTGCTCCTCTAGAGCAAAATGTTGTTAATAGTGTTATATGGTCAATGTCATAGCGCCTATTCAGTCCTCATACATTGTCACAGGGCCATCTGGTTGAAGCAGGCCGTCACATTTCCAACGTTTTTTGTCTGTTTCAGAGAGGAGACATTTAGTGCTCATTATATACAGAAATGTGCTGTTTATGACAGAGCATGTAATGAGTAAGGTGATGAAATGGTCAAATTTAACTTACTACAAAATGTTGTCCAGAGGGCATCTCTCTGTCTCATCAAGTCAGTGTTCTCGGCTGTTAGTTGTTTTATATCTGCAGATAACTGGATCTCTGTGTCGAGGTGACAGACAAAACAACAACTGAATATTCCCCCATGCTGTGGTATTATTGCAGTCAGTAATATATGACCCTTTAAGCTCTCTGTGGTTCTTATATAGTCACTGAACTCATCCACACAAACTCACTTTCAACTGCAATAGCAATGATTCCAGCCAGGAGCAGAAGACACATTGCAGCCAGCAACACCGACGAAGCCCTGATGTTACACCTTTGTCCCGAGCGTTCACTGACCGCAGACACTTTTCAGAAAACAAATATTTATAGAGATTTGAACCATCAAACCAACCAAAACATTAAAAACCCACTAATTTCATGAAACACTTGTAGATGCACGTTGAAGGAATGTAATATTGCACAGCAATGCTGCTCATACCTGCTGACTGCTGGGCCACCACAGGTCCTGGTGTGTTTGTTGACTTGGCCTCTACCCAGGGATTGTCGTACACTTTCAGGCTCTCCTCGCTGACATAGATATCCACTGCACTGTTGATGATGTCCGGATTAGCATACACATGCTCTGACATGATGGCTGTCACACGTCAAAAACCCCCAGATTCAAAATGATGAATAAAATCTATATTTTTAATCTAGATATAATAGCTCTGCCTGATCTCTGACAGACAGATTGGGCACTCATGACAAAAGAGGAAGAGATGAAAAACGGGGAAGTCATCTCAGCATCATTTGGGCATCGACTTGTTCCCTCGAAATCCACCTGAGCACCTGGTGACTTTGATTTGCATACATTTAACTTAAAGTTCAGTGACCAGACCCAATGACTTTGCCCATTTACATTTTACAGTACAGCTTGTAAGCAGACATTGTGGTGCATCATGTGGTGAAAGTTTTGAAGGGGCTGTGTTTTTGGCCATAACAATGCAATAAACCAATCAGACAACAATCTTTCTTTCTCCTTTTATTTATTCATTACATTTTTTTAAAGATATTTCAAAGACTAGACAAAGTCCCACTAGACTGGTCCAATGCAAAAAAGGAGGTACAGCACTGACATGATATGAAAAACAAAATGAGGACAAAACTGAAAACTGTCCATTTCTTTGTCCACGGAATCCATCTTTCACTGCAGATTCAGATCAAATGAGAAGACAATATTAAAAATGAAATACAGAAATATTTGACCTCAGAATGTGAGAATACATCGCAGGGAGACCTTGTTCGTTTTTACAGCAAGTGAATGTGCACTTTGATGCTCTTACTTTGATACTTTTGATTTCATTTAAGTACTTTCTCACAGATGAAGTATAGATCTTTATTGCATGGAATATCATTCCACCTGCCGTTGCTCAGAATCTGAACACAGTCTTCATTCCCTCCGCTGTTACTTGGCTGATTTTGTTCCCAATTCCTAGAAATGAACAAAAACTGCTCAGCAAAAATGTATGGTGTGGTATTTGGCAGTAAATGTGTCAGTTCGAAATACACAACAGAAAACACAGCAGAGCTCTTCTCTTCTTCTGTATTATTTTGCCAAACAATGCTGTACATACTTTTCTCAGTATGACACTAGGCTTGAATTAATATAAATGAATTAAGCAGAATATGCAAATGTCTTACATTATTGTGGCCTCAGATCCATCCACCCATATCCACCTGTCTCTTTGGTCCTTCCTGAGACCAATCCAGCACATGTTGCACAATGTGCTGACAAGTGCCTGAATCGAGAAATAGTCAGATTTAATAGTTTTTATCATTGTTACCAGCATCAAGAAGGATATGTTTTCACTTTAATATCTTAACTGTTTTTACAATGTGAATCTAGTTTGTAGTTTCATAAAGGGACTGCTGGGCATTGGTTGAGGTATCTGCTATACTGAGTGATATTCTAATTTTGACTGGTCGATCAGGAACTAGAATGGCATGAACAGACAATAAGCTGGGCCAAACTTCACACGCTCATCAGTTCCCAAAATGTATTATGTGATTTTATTAAATAACATTTAAAATCCTGTGATCTCAGCCATCACCAAAATAAAATGGGTTCTTTCCTGACTGATAAGTTGCATGGAAACTGTTCAGTTTCTTTGCGTAATCTTGTTTCCAAACAAATACACAACTGACAAATGGCCTGGGGTGAAAACATAACTTCCTTGGTAATAACACTAGAGCCTAAAAACACATAGGACAATCTCTGATATTATTATGGCAGTTCACTGTCCCGCTGTTAAGGCTAAATTGAGACCCTTGACTAAAACATTGTTACAATATTGAAACCTGTTCTTCACAGGTTAGAAAAAAGGAAATAAGTGTTGAGGTTTTGCTCATCTGCATCTTCAGCTCCTCTACCCCATATTGTTTATTCACTTCTCCATGTTTGCAGAAGTGACTTTCTTCCCCTTTTAAGACATTTGGGTAAGACTAAACTTGTTTTTATAGTAGTGATCATTTGCAAGCATTCATCATTTAAAATGTAAAAAAAAAAAACAAAGAAAAAACAGCATTCAGTAAATGAAAATAGGGTCAAGAACAGAAATATTGAATTATTTCAATCACCTGTTCCTTTCTGCTCGATATGATCACCAGATCAGCATTCTGACTTTGACATATTTCCTTGCTCTGTGTCCATGTAGTCATTGAATTTGAAAGGAAATAACAACTGTTGCCAATCCTCATCCAGTTCTCAGGGCAGCATGAGCACTCTGCTAAACAAAATGACATGTTTCAGTCATAATACACCATGTACCTGTAAGAAGAGACACTTTACCAAGCAAAACTACTACTCCACTTTTATACAATATGCTGATCACAATTTCTTAAAACAGAAAACCTATCCAAGGAATAGTTAGTAGTAATACAAGTCCTCCTTTGACACATGTTACAGCTTCATCATTTTGATTCTGTCCCTCTCATTATCCCAGGGGAAATTGAGGATCATTTGTTTGGAGATTTGGTATTGTCTCCTGACCTGTCGAGGTTGTCACTGTCCTCTTGGCACAAAGGTCCGATCTTGCGATTTTAATGATTGCTCACAGTCTGGCAAATGCTACCAGGCTTTTACACCACAATTTTGTATAAATCAAACAAATTTTGCAAACCTTTAATTTGATAGCTTTTGTCGTAGTTGTGTATTTGTCATTCATTTCAAATAAGTATTTAGTTTTTATTCTTTGTGCCATGGGAAAGAGACTTGAGCTTTTCATTTATCATGTATACATATATATGAATTAGTATATTGAAAGAAGCTAATGTAATCAAAATCATTATGCATATTTTCACTTACCTATCTGCTTTTGTAATTCGTCTCTTTCTTTAGTGAGGTTCCTCTCAATGACCTTCAAAAGATCATTCTCCCTCTCTAGCCCGGTTGTCTTCATGGTCAGGTTATCAATGTGGCTTTCCATTTGACCATGGCTTGTCCATAACTCATCATTTGCTCTGGTTAGGTTGGAAATTTGGCTTTTGTCTTGAATCACTACCGAAGCACGAGTCCAACATGTGAATGAACAAAACTCACTCACATATATTTGGGTAATTTACTTCTAGCGTTGGTTTGAGCAGATTTTTCAAAGCTTTGAAAACTTACAAAGGACGACCAGGGAGATGACTACAGCCAGGAAGAGGAGACACAACAGCGCCAGCAACCATAAAGCATGTCTGAGAGGATTCTTGCCTCCTGAAGGTACAATGACTGAAGCGGCGGGCACTGGAACGTGAAAGAGAGGAACGTGTCATTGTCAGATTTGCCTGTTGAAAGCAAAGAAGATAAGTGAATATTAAAAAAATACCAGACTGCAGTTCTATGCCTCCACCAACAAGCGCAGTGTCCATCTGTGTACATTTTTTTTTCCAGATTCCCTCAACGTCACCCGAACATTTACCTTTACCCCCCAAAATCAGCAAATCTTAACATCCAGGTGAACGTGCGTACCAAACTGGAGTAAGGAGATTAAAAGGAGACTAATGCATATGTTTGTTTGTTTCTCACTGGCTTGCACTGAAACAACCGCGGGCACAGCAAACCTCAAACCAGCCCCTCAGCAGTGCCACTGCTGATATGGATACAAGTTTGCAGGTGAGACACTGAGTTAAAACCAGCTGCAGGCATCCCCACCATCATCTGACACCTGGTGAAGGATGAAGTGACTATTGAAAGTTAGTAATGAGGGATGAGGGAAAAGATCATGTTTTGTGTTTACATATGTCGAACATAAGATACAGTCAGAGATGGACAGATGTGGTACCTGTCTGCTTGTCCTCAGTGGTGCTGTCCTGTGGTCCTGGTGGCGTTCTCCCCTCTGGCACATAGTTGTCATAAATGTTCATGGTGTCCGTGGTTTCGCTGACATCTGCATTTCCGTTTGCCTTCCCACCCGTCTGAAATCTCACTTTTTTGGTGAGGTCTGGCTTAGCATAGATATCCTCAGACATGACTGCGTAATTCTATCACTGCAC
Organism: Pseudorhombus dupliciocellatus; assembly: GCA_016785235.1. NCBI lineage: Eukaryota > Metazoa > Chordata > Actinopteri > Pleuronectiformes > Paralichthyidae > Pseudorhombus > Pseudorhombus dupliciocellatus. Next base: position 1,079,313 of record JAFBJW010000152.1, on the reverse strand, counting down.
TCTGACTCACGCGTACTCTCTTTTGCGTGGACGCGTCCAAGTGAAGTTCTCGTGCGTATGACATGCATGCATGCTCTAGAAATAGAGAAGTAATGAGGGTTCACAGGGCCATATGGGTTTTAGGAAATAAGGGCAATCTCTGGGCCAATGATGCAAGAATACAGACCAAACTATCTCCATAGTCATGAAACCCATGCCTTGCAGCCAAAGCAGAAGTGGACAGACTGACATAGTAAGGAGGAGTCAGACAACTTGTCGCAATATGGACATTCTTTACACACAGGCACACACTAATAGAGGCAGTCCTTTTACCGCAGTGCTCAGCACACACTAATAAATATTATGTTTAAAATATTTTATTTGGATTGGTCAGCTGGACTGTCATTAGGGGAAGAATGAGAGCCCATCATGTTATTTTTAATTGTTGTGTTTTTCACAAGTGCCATTTTCAGCCAAACACAATCTGTCACATGGGATCCTTTAATTATTTCAACATATTAAGACCAAGTACAGTTAGAACTCTCCAACACTACTTAACACATAAAGAAGCCAGAGTAAGCTGAAAACATTAACGTTGACATGTATAAGGACATAAAATTGTGTTCTAAGCTGACACCGGATGGGGACATGGATCTCTCTCATGCAACCGCCTATGCCATCCGTCCACAAGGGCCATTCCTCCAGCTGACCCTGGTCGCCTGAATCACTCAGCTCCGAAGACCTAAAGGAGAGTATAAGGTAAAAAGTATTAGTGTAAAAAGTGAAGCAAACAAAGGCAGTGTAAACAAGGTCAAAGTTCACTTGATCTTTCTTCCCTCACCCCTGATCACATTGTTGAGATCACTGATTTTATTTTGAAGCAGGTTGTTGTCTCTCGTCAGAGCATTGAAGCGTTCTTGTAATCTGTTGCAGTGACTGGGCCACTTCCTCTCACAGTCAGTTGCCACTTCCGGCTTCTGGTTTCTGTCGTGAGAAGTGTCGCAGACAGAGGGAGCTGATTCCTGACTGGAGTTCACTGATGGTGATAAAACAGAGCAATTTCATTAAATACAATCCAATAGAACCATATTTATCAGACTTCTTTCTGATGGAAGTTTCACAGAAAGATCTTGGTGATGTAGCACCTTTGTGAACGTTGGGAATGGAGCAGATGCTTTTCCATTGCGAAGGAAAGACACAAATCAGAATGTTGCACAGCGTTGTGTGATTGCCATTTATACAGTATAGATGACAAAGAATGGGCCCTTGAGCGAAACTAACAACACTGCATTTTTTCATCTTAAAGTTTCAAAAAAGAAGAAATATGCCACGTATCTTTTAGGTAGGGTCAAGGTTTTGGATTTTGTTGTTTTACAGTCAGGTAGTCAAATGTAGGGAGATTCTGGGTCTGATGGCCTAGATCCTCTCAAAGTGTTCTTGTTTTTATCTAGGTTCCCTCTGCTTTGATAAGAATAGGTTTGCTTTTTTAGTTTGGAGAGGCTCTGTACTTGGCGGAGCCTTTTTCAGGCCTGATTGCAGCCTATTCAGGCACCGTCTTTGCGACATCTGTGCTGTGTTGGGCCCCTGTTTGCACCACAGAGTGACATAGTTTGCAATTGCATTTTCATTGATGCAACTGTCCTCTGAAATCTTAGAGGGCACAATCCCACGTTTATGAAATGCACATTCAAAGGAGAGAGATACTCACAAGAAAGGCGTAGAGAAATATTGAGAACAGCTTGTACCATGCACAGCACACCGAAGCTGAGGAAGAGCAGCCGAGGGACTCTTTTTTCTGCAAAATGAAATCAACCTTAATAAAAGTCTGTAACCCCCACCCCCTGTTGTTTTTGCACAATAGAAATGTATGTTTGAACATGGATACATTTGTTGTACCTGATCAGACACAACATTGTCTTTGACAAATGACTTGCTGTTGTGCAAAAATGAATCACTCTAGGAGCAAAGTCAATTACAGTTGAACATGTGAAGCGATACCATTGGTTACATGTGTGATTTATAACAGCTTACATCAGACCATGAGACTGGAGAGCGGCGTCAAAAACCCTTTTACTGCAAAATATTATTGAAGTCAAGTCACATGCTTCTAGCTACTGTGGATTTCTATTGAATATTTAAAAAACGTTTTTTGCCTCAGTTTTCTAAATCCATTGCTTTCCCTGAATATGTCAAAAACTACTATTGTTGTGTGACTTTATACATGTAATAAGATGTATAAAATTCATTATTACCTGTTTGATTTGTTTTGCTGCTGCATTTCCGTCCATGTCTTGGTTGCTCATTAATATATTCTGGGAGACCTGTGGATGTTGCCATTGCTAATGCCCTTGTTTAAGTGTACCGTCTGGGTCGGTATACATTTCTTCTTTTGGTTCTCCATGAGGGAGTGGCCTAACGTTCAAGATTCAGGAAAGGTCACAGACGAGACAAAGATGTGGATATGAAACAAAAATCTCAAAAAATCTGTTCATCCTGAATGACTGAACCATGAGCTGTTTCATTCTCATGCTATGGAGTTTAAAGCAGCTCAAACACTTAATATAAAAGATTTCTTTATCTTTCATCATCGGTATCAATTCTCAAAATGTATTAATGTGGGGAAAAGTATTTGAAAGGGAAAAAACAAATGTCCTAATTGGTGATGACATATTAGAAAAAAAATCTGAATTTCTGGTGAAGAAAAGAGCTTTTCTTGCTTAGTGACGCATATTGTGAGATGTGGAATCCGTGTGTGGACACATTGTCACACTTTGGAAACAATGGTGTTGCCATTATGTCCCAACACCTATGGTGGGATGTCACAAACTAGTTTTGCTTTGACACTTAAAGTGTGTAAGATTTGGTGAAAGGGATGTAATGGCAGAGATTGAATTTAGGGTAATTGTTGTGGTTTTTCTTTGTGCATTTCATCTACACTACAATGAGCATTTATAATGAAATACTTTTTATTTATATCTGCAGCGGGTCAGCTCTACAAAGGCCACCATGTTTTTTTTTTTTACAGTTGCCCAAACTGGACCTCCTTTAGAATTTTTATTCAGTATATTGAAAATCAAGAACTTGCTTTATTCAGCTCAAGTAGAAAAATTAATGGGGTACTTTTACTTCAGCAAAATGAAAAAGTACTTCCACCACTTATGTGAAGTATATTCCAGAAAATCTTCAGTAAAATGTCTGAAAGCAGCTTGAAATGGCACACACTACATCACTGCAGGGACTGGATTGAAGCACAGCTGATCTCTTTTTACAGATCATGGCTAAAATTTAAAATAGCTGTTAAATACTTTACAGAGAGCTTGATGTAAAACAACACAGGGAATGGATCTGAATCAGTGATAAAAGAGACTACGTGATCAAAACAGGAAGAGAGACTGTTGCTTCATGTTACTCAAAAGAAGCCTATGAAACATCAGCTTTACTCTCAAAACACTTACCATCACCCACTGTCAATCTGCTGTTCGAAATCCGGTGATGATTTCCCATCAGGAGCGATTTGATTTGATTAAGACAGTGTCTGGTCCGTCTGACAGCGGCTTCACCTCAAACCGCCACACTGACGAAGATGGTCCAGTGACTCCTGCCATGTCAGGTGAGACAGAATAATAATAATAATAATAAACTACTGTTCAATCAAGATTTCACTTTTGCTGAAACTGGTTGCCTCTTCACTCAATTTCTATTTCTCCGATTTTGATCATAATTAAGCCAGCCTGTTCCTCAGAAATACGTACACATAAACAGAGAAAAAATGTAAAATGTGAATGAATAAATGTAGAAATCAAGATTTTTGATTAATGGAAAAAGTGCATAAAAATAGATTTAGAAAAAAAAACTCAGTGACAACTGTATTCGTTGATCGATACTATTTGTGCATTTATAACTAATGCTTGCATTTTACAACAAGCAGCAAGCAGTTTGAACGAGTAATCAGTACACGACAACCCATGATTATTGTCTCTGTGTCTGTAGGAAGAAAACTCTACAGAGTTGTTGGGCTGAGCTTTGGACTCCTGTGTATCCTGCAGGCTGCCCTCAACATTTCCCTGCACCTTGCTTTCTGTGAGTCCGCGTCTCTACTTTCCTGAACGCTTCCTCTGATTTTATATTTTTTTATATTCCTCTGATTTATATATATTTACGATAAAGAACTATTTTGTGAAAGCAGAAACAATGAACATTTTCTTATATACGAGACATGACTATCATTTTTCATCTTTCATTCATTTTTTTTTTTCCCTTTTCAGTTTTCTTCCAGTATCCTGTACAGTTGGCTGAACATGCCCATTTGTAATCACATAAGAACATCAACATTCAGACAGAGACATTGTTTGGAATCACACACAGTCACGAGGCAAAATTTCAAAACGTCAAAAAAAGCTACGTGAATTATTCAAGGAGAATTATTGTTATTGAAGCCTGAAGACCCCCTCCCATATCTCTAACCCTAGCCTAGCCTAGAAGGTCTGATATCACCTATCGGATCATTACAGACGTGCATCTGAATGTGCAATGCATTTCTCAAAAAAAAATGGAAATCTTTTTTCTCAAAACAGACAGTTCTTGTACTGGGACGCCAGATATCGAGGCTATGGCAAAAAACCTGACAGAGGAGGTGTACGTATTGAGGTTGAAGTCTGAAATATTTGGTAAATATGATCAGAAAAAAAACAGCAACATAAAAAAAAAAACTTTCAAACAAACAAAGAAAAATGTCACTTTTTTTTTTTTTTTTAATTCAAATTATGTTATTCTCAACAGAACACTACACAGTAAAGCAGTGGGTGTATTTCCACTCTAGTTTCTATTATATGTCCTCTGCCAGGAAATCCTGGCAAGACAGCAGAGAGGACTGCCTGCGGAGAGACGCAGACCTGGTGATCATCAACAGCAAAGAGGAAGAGGTTTGTGCGTGGACGTTGGACTTGTCACTGTTTTTTTCTTTTGACCTCTATCGATTGATGTTTCTGTACTGTATTTATTTGTTTTTGTTTTTTTAAACAAGGACTTCATAAAAGGATTTCACAAAGGCATGTGGATCGGACTGACCCCCAGGAAGAGAAAGGGGACATGGAGATGGGTGGATGGCACCCCGCTGAGTCAAAGGTGCACAGCGTACTCTTTTATTCAGCTGCACCTGCAGACTTTATGGCAAGTTGCTGACTGTCTGTGAAATGCTTCTCGGGTTTTGTCACAAAATATTAATTTTTTTGGGTTTCAGCTACCGGATTCCAAACACCTATTTTTTCTACAAGGACTGTGTAGAAATCAACGGCATTTGGAAATACGTGCCATGTGGAGTTCAAAACTTCTGGATGTGTGAAAAAACTGTCTCTCTATAAATCTAAGTAGAATACTGTAAACTGGTCACTCAGCGGGGGAAGGAGAATTTTTCTACAATTTAAATCAGAGTCATACAGGGGCGGCCAGCTGTGTATTGGATTTGTTACATTTTCAAGATATTATCAAAAATATAATCACACAATCCTTAATGTAACCTGGACTGGTTTTAATACCTTATTTTTTTAATTAGTGATACCTGGTTAATAAAATCGGTCTTCTGATGCAGGGAAAATGTGCAGTGTATTTTTTAAAAGGGTCATTTTGACTTTTGAACAGTGAGTTGAACCTTTCAAAGCCCTTTCCTCCTGTCTTAAGCATTTAACCACTTCCCCTGATATTAAAGTCGTTAACTATCAGGAACAGAAACAGAAGCAGTTCACAGTTCCACACACAGGAAAACACGGTCTGAGGTGAACATGGCCAAAAATCTGACGGACGCTTCAACAAGAAGTAAGTAAAGAGTGATCAGTAATAACCGTTCTTAGCAACAAGCTACATTTTGAGAGGGCTTTTTTTTTTTACCCGGAGACAGGAGTTGTTTAATCTCTCTCACAGAACACAGCATCAGACATGGCTTCCTAATAACAGTAATGATGGTTTTGTATGTGTGGTATTTGACACAGATCTGAAATGGGTTGTCCTGGTGCTCGGACTCCTGTGTATCCTCCAAGCTGCTCTCAACATTTCCCTGCGTCTTGCTCTCTGTGAGTTGCATTGAATTCATTGTGTTGTCTCCTCTGACTCACATCAATTTCTGACTCAACCAGAAATTGAAACGTTAACTCAACTAATTATGTTGCTCATTAGACTGCTCTCTGGATATATTGTAGTTAGTTAGATCTATGAGGAAACAACATTTTGAGCCTTGTGGTTATTGGGAAGTAAAAATTCTAAAGTTACATGAGAAATACTGGGGAAAATACTGGTGTTTTGCTTTTGAATAAAAGCAGAACCTTTTCACATGTCTTGGCTTATAAAAATAGATTTGCAGGAAACAGGAAATGTTAGGCATTCTCTGTGGGCTGGACTCAATACTTTCTGCAACACGTATATGGAACTGCAAATCATAGAAATGTTGGTAAAACATTTATATTGTACTCTGAATTTTACTGCTGACATAGTCGAGCAGTGACTAACCTGGAACACAAGAAACGCTTATGGATCGGACTGACCGACACAGGGACAGAAGGGACTTGGACTTGGCTTATAAAAATAGATTTGCAGGAAACAGGAAATGTTAGGCATTCTCTGTGGGCTGGACTCAATACTTTCTGCAACACGTATATGGAACTGCAAATCATAGAAATGTTGGTAAAACATTTATATTGTACTCTGAATTTTACTGCTGACATAGTCGAGCAGTGACTAACCTGGAACACAAGAAACCTATGTCTCTTTCCATTTTTCTGTGGCACTGTAAACTCTACATAAACTGCACGGTTGAAGGTTCTGTGTCTCTTTGCTTGCACAGACAGTTCTGATGAAAAAGAGCACGACCAGCTGAAGAGGAAGTTGGCCACATTTGGTGAATATGAACTGACGTGTTCATGACATAAAGCAACATGGAGAAAGATGCTGTCAGGTGTCAGGTTTATTTCTTATTTTTATATATATTTTTTAATTATTCTTCAACAGATCAGTACACCCAAGAAGGATGGGTATACTTTCGCTCTAGTTTCTACTCCGTTTCCTCTGTCCAGAAATCCTGGTCAGAGAGTAGAGCCGACTGTCTGCAGAGAGGAGCTGACCTGGTGATCATCAACAGCCAAGAGGAAAATGTGCAAATGCGACACGAATTAAAGATTCAAATCATGCTGATTGTATTCCAATTTGAACTAATGGTAAAATATGAATTATAGTCTGTCCCTCTGTCTTTGAACAAAAGGAATTCACAAGAAAGTTCAGAGGGCGCTTATGGATCGGACTGACCGACACAGAGACAGAAGGGACTTGGAAATGGGTGGATGGGACTTTGCTGACCACAAGGTTCATCAATATTCCTTTTACTTACATGGCCATATTGCTGAATTAAAAGGTAGTCTCTTCCATCAAATGGTTGTGAAGCACTGAACCCTGATATCCCCAATAATGGTAGTGTATTTGCAGTTAGTTTGCATTAGTTCAATAGGTGTCTCTGGGTTCCTGATTGTTTTCCTGATTGATTGTCAGGTCTGTGGCTTGTTTGGGTTTCATCTGAAAGCGCATTCTGATTTTGGTTTCAGCTACTGGCACGCTGGGGAACCAAACCACTTGAACCGTGATGAAGACTGTGGGATAATAAAGTTCAACGACGACAAGTACAACTGGAATGATCAAAATTGTGCCGACAAGAACTTCTGGGTGTGTGAAAAAACGTTTGCTTAAAAATGCTGCACCCATAACAATATAACATGTATGAAATGTATCAGTTCCCATCATAAATATAGACCATGGAGCAGTAAAGTGTGCCTGTGTTCTGAGTTGAATGCAACAGCACAGGCTGTAATTATCTTGCAATTATTGCCTGCACTTCAGCACGGCCGCCAGCAGATGGCGGTACGCCCACATCGCGGGGACACTTCCGGAAACAAAGAAGGAGCGTGACGCCCAATCAAAGCAGAGCAGAGTTTGAACTGAGCCGATGGTTCCGTCTCTCTTTAGAAGCACAACATCACAGCCAGCCACCTCCGCTGGTTCCAGACCCGTCTCTGAGCCGCTCGGTTGTTTATGTGCTGTGCTCTTCCTGTCGACAGCTGTTTCATGGGAACCCAGGAGGGAGAGCGAGGTAGGGCTGCCCGGGCTGACTGCTCCCTGTCCGGAGAGAGCTAACGACACGTAACGCTAACTTTACCCCCGGCTAACGCTTGATGCGCGGTCTACGCCAAGTGTCCTGCGGTCGCCGAGGCGGGCAGCTTCTAAAGTAGTTTGTACTTCACGGTTAAATAAGTTTCCATGACTGCAGCTGTCAACAGTTACAATTATTCTGATCATGTGTCCGTTAGTAAACACACCGCATTAGCATCGCTTGCTAGCTACTTTTGAGTTCACCAAACCGGTGAAGTTACAGTCGGTGGAGGCAGGGACGACTTCAAAGAGATCGGCGACTTCAAGTCACAGTTGGTGTGTTGTTCCATCGTGTGATTTCCAAAGCCACTGGTTCTAGTCGTCACAGACTGGCTGTGTGTGTGTCAGGGTTAGCTGGTGGAGCGGTTTGTTGGTGGGTATATTACTGCCCGCTCTCAAAGTGAAGTTTGCCGCGGATGGACGGATTAAAAGTTTACACCTCAGAGGAGGTGCTGAGCCCGGTCTGTGAATAGATAACCAGTGAATGAACGAGAGAAAAAAAGAAGATGCAGGCTTTTTCACTAATCGGTAGATCGCTTAATGTGGAATACATTTTAGATTTCTAACAGATCTTCTGCATAAAAATGAAGTTATGGAGACGGATCTTATTTCTTCTTTCCAGATTGGGTTGATGTGGCTAATGATCTGTTCCGCAAGTGTCACTTAAACCTGAGGCTGAGGTCACTGACGGAGTGCGATGCAAATGTTTTCATCGGTCTGTATGAGAACATCTTGGGGGAGAAAGTTCCAGGTGAGAGCAACGCACCAAGATTACTAGAGTAATCGATGATCAGTAGATAAATAGTAAAGAACTGGGCCACAACAATTGGACGACAACACACACACACACACACACATACATATACATATGTACGTACATACATACATACATACAGTATATACACACACATACATACATTCATACACACTGACTGTTCTTAAACTTGAAAGTTTAAAGGAACAGCATTTCAAATACAACCATAGAGCTTCTGCGCAAACAGATTAACAAGCTGTAAGCTGTGTGCTTAGTATGTAAAGCATTCTTCCTAAGACTATTGACTATACTGTCACGAGACAGAACAGAGTAGTTTACGTAAATGCTTTTCTCAGCACTGTTGAACATGCTGGTGTGTTTTACTGTTCTGGTCATGTGCTTATGTCTTTCATTTTATTCACATTTGTGTGTTTAGATTATATTGCAGAAATACGCAGTCAAGAAGATGACGTCCATAACGTTCAGTCTATGATTGATTCACTGTCTCTGGATTACCTTCAGATCAGCCTCTCACACATCACAGGTACTCCTTTCATTTGTAAACATGTTTCTAACCTTGCATGTGTACACTTCACTGTGGTTTACTAATTAATAACTGCAAAACTTTCACTGTGAAATTTAAAACGTTATTTTGAGATACATGGCACATTGTAAACAATAAAATGGAAGAGCAGAGAGTTGAGCATTGACAATGGCTGTTTGTTCACAGGAGAAAATGTTGTCAGAGGAGACAAAGAGTCAATCAACAACCTCCTGGAGATCTTCGATGGCCTCCTGGAATATCTCAATGAGGAGATAAGTGTCGAGTCACAGAATGGTGGTAGGCAGAATTCACTTTCCTCTTGTCAACTTAATAGTTTGTCTTTCGTGCAAATAGTAGTACTTTTATTTTTTAATCACATATTAAAACATCTTCATAATTATTTTCAATATTTATTAAGTTTTTTTTTTTCACCTTTAGAAAGTCAAAGCTGATTGCCTGTCTGTCCTCCAGCACCTAACTAGACAAAATGTGTCTTAATCCCAGTATAAGGCCAGTTGGCCAGTCAGCCCTCTTCATGAAGAGAAACTGAATAGGTCTTTGTTTGATAGCCCGTCCCTCAGATTGGTGCCAAACAGCAATTAGTAGTTGATGACTGTCGGCATGTTTGTAAAAGGCTGAATGTAGCACACTGAAACTGGAGTTCAAGAGAAGTAGTCGCCTGTTCTCACTTCTACAACGTCATTTCCCATTTTAGGGTGAAATAACAAAAAATGCCACTTCTGCATTTAGTGACACTACATTTAAGGTTGCTTGATAGTTTCTGTATTTGTCTGAACACTTTTTCCTTGAAAGACTAACATGAAATCAGGTCTCAGTCAGACTTGTTTGCATGAGCTTGATGTTTATCTTTTCATTCTTTGAATTCATACAGTTTCCCACAATTGTATGGGGCGTGATGTACCGCCACTTATTGCTTTCTTTTTGTCACTTGTTTGAATTTTCCTTAATTGTCTTCCTCACTTCCGTTTTTATTTTAGAGGAACTGACGAACGGTCTTACTGAAGATGTCCCCAGGGAAGAGGACCCAACAAACTTCAATGGCACAGATCTCGAAGAGACTAAAAGAGATGAAGCATCATTGTCTTCCACCGGAGAGTAAGAGCGTCTTTTAGATGCACTGCATGTCCTTCACTAATACTCCAAAACACAGGGTGACTTGATAAAAGTGCTGTGTTTACAAGATACATTAAAGTGGGTAGAAGTAAAGTACTGTATTTTATTTTAATGTCCAGGAGAAACCTTTAGAGATTTTGACAGAGCTACTAAGAGTTTAAACAAAAGACTGTAAAACTTGAGGTTCACTTTTCATTACACACTAAGAACACTAATAATTTCTTTGTTATGATGATAGGGGTGGTCACAGCTCATGCCAAGTATGCAGTTCAAATGTTTACCCCAAACACACCAGTGCTGCTGCTGTCCATGTGAAATCAACCTTTTCCTCTCATTATCTTTAGAAAGTATATGGATACAAAGGAACGTTCCCTCTTTTTGCTGCAACATCTTCAAGTCTTCCTGCTGACAATTTGCTCTGTCACAGCCAAACCAAAATGATATCTCAAACTAAGCAAAATAACACCAGCTGTTATTTTTCCATTGAGCTTGACCAAAACCCTTCTGACAGTCATGTTTCCCCCCACATGACTCTGACCGCGTCACTTGGCTTCAGTGCTCTGTAGGTCCGGGCTGAGTGTCCTGTTGACACAGCTAAGCTAAGCTACTTAACTTCTGCAGTGTAAATATTAAGATGTGTATCTGGTAGCTGTCATATGAGGGATGTTCTCACACCTCATTGTGGTTTAATTGTTTTTATTGGTTTGAGTGCAATGTGTTACTTCTAAAAATAATTGGAAATCTATGCATATTTTTATATCTTAGATTTAACCTATAGATACAAGAGGAAAGAAAACAAAATAGTCTAAAATGGTTTGTATTCCATAATCTTACTTGAGTACTTGTGGCATATTATACTGCATTTGTCTGTGTCATCCAGGTCTGCTGCTCAGTCCAGCAAACACTCCCTCCATTCCTGGAATGGTGAGGAGATGGGATCAGCTAGCGAGCTAATTGGGCTTGGCGACTCGGCCCGCACATTTACAGGAAAACAAGAAGGTGAGTCCCACAAACATTAACCATCTATACCCCTGCTTTTGAGCAATATCTTTACACATTAGCATTCATATTCACAAACTTGAATAACTCAATTAATCTTCCCTGCGGTCCCTATGCAATCCTCAGACCTAATCGCCACCTCTGGGCCTCTGGACGTCCAGGATGCTCCACTGACTGAACCACGGCACTTAGCTATTGCTCTGCAGCCACCCACCCAGAGCAACACCCCCCATAGGCCTGACACAGAGCCACACACTCACATCCAGCCCCCAAAAGCAGCTGGGCTGAATCTGGGATCTACAGAGGAAGAAGCTGCCCCTGTCACTACAGAGGTAGGCTTGTTGCTGATAGTGATGACAATAAATCATAGTTAGAGCAGTCTGCTCTTTATTTTCTTGCAGTTTGAAAATCATGCAAAACTGGCAGTTTTGGCGGTAGTGACGACAATGAAAGGCTGTGTCACACACACATGCTGATTCATGCAAAATGGCCAAGGAAGTACTTCAGTGAAAGAGATTAATTTCATTTAAATATGTGCTGCACCATTAGAAACAAACATTTCTATGATGTACTGTATATGGCCTGGTTTATACTTGAATATTTCTGTGTGACTACAACTCAAACGATTATTGTGCACATGCTTTAAATTTCCTATAAAGCAAACCGTCATTAATTGGAATTCGAAGAAGAGTTTCAAAAAGCAGACTTGTATGACTCACTCAGGACACAGGGGATCCGGTCCAATCCGAGCAGACAAGATGAGTTTTTTTCAAATACACCACAAGCTCCAGGGATCAGCTTCTTGTTCTCATGGTCCAGCATGATGGTGGAATACAAATCCAGCAGGTTCTTGGCCTCCGTGTCCAGACACTGGTTATTCTGCTAGCTGTTTCTCTCACTACATGTTCTTCCACTCTGTGCTGCCTTTGTTTGAGTTTCCCTCCTGTTTTTTGCTCACAGGTGTGTCCGATTTAGCATCTCCCTTGCCCCTCCCTTTCCTGTTAAAGGGCCATTCTGTCTTTTCAGTGTTCTTTGAAGACAAGTCAATTTGTGGTTTTTCAGGAAAACTGTTCTTTTGTAGCATAAACACTTGAATGCAAGAATCTCTTCTTAAGGAAATTGCACACAGACAACTTAATGTCCTTAACTGTCCCTCTAACTGATAATTTTATTATACATAAACCACAATAGAGACCAAACTCAAGACATACAGTGGACAGCAACCTGCCCGTTCCTGAACCTGTCACCAAAAGTGTTCTATTTCCTGGTGATTTGCTAATGGATAACTTTATTTTGGAAAATAGTTTCCTGCCCTCTGCAGTAACCCTTCTGCCTTTAGTCCTCTGACTTCACTATGCTTTTCATCCAGATCCCAGAACTGAGAGCCGAGACCGCTATCAACAATGGAAGACAGTCTCCTCCTCTATGCCAGTCACCTGGTGAGTCGAATGCACGCGCCCTCACCGTGTTCCTAATAAGAATGGTTAACTGGTTGAATTTTTTAATTTTGAAAGCATTACTGATGCCAGGATTGAAAAGACCTTCTGGTGACTGAAGCAGTGTGAAAAAGCGATCATTTGATGAGCACCACTTTAGAACAAGTTCTGTGAGATCATGAACCAATTTGTTGATGCTACGTTTTGCTCTGTTTCCAGCTGTGAGTGAGAAGTCTTTGTCAAGTCAACAAAGAGCCAGGACAGAAGCAGACGGGGAGACACTCGAGGTAAGAACCTTTCACATTCACATCGTGGAGACTGCTGGGTGTTCTGTGTGTGTGTGGATATTTTTATTGCACTGTTCAGAAAGAGAGCATTCACTTCCTTTCCCTCTTTAAATGTTTTATATCTGGTCCTTCATCTTTAGCAAATTACTCAATTTGTCAAAATGTTTTAAAAATCTCAGCCAACGAACGGAGGACCCAGGAGGGTTTTGTTCCGCACCCAGCCAGATGTGCTCTTCCTCACCCTGCAGGATGAGATGGCGCCCACCACCCCTTCACCACCGGACACTGAAGACGAAGATCTGAGCTATACACCAAGACTACAAGGCAGAAGAATAAATCACAGCGATGGGACAAACGTCAGGTAAACGATTATGTTCGGAATAAGGAATGGAATATCAAATAAATTGTTATCTGATGGATTTTGAGGACACTATCTCAAATCGTCTGTCACAGCAGTGACCAGTACGAGGAGGGGTTCGAGGAACCTCTTTCTAACCGCAGACAGAGGAATAGGAAAGCAGAGGAAGAACTGCATCAGATATCGGAAAAACTGTCTCATCGTCTCGAAGAACTCGATCAGGTGCGTCTTTGTGGCAGATTGCATCGTGTCACAGAACCATCAGGAGACCCATTTAATGATGAAACTGCGTGTTGTGGTTTAATTCTTGTAGATGCTCAAACGTGTTCTGGATGAAAGCGGAGAGTCCAGTGAGGTCAGAGAGGAGGACAAGCAGTCCCATCACAGCGACAGCATCATGGAGTCTGGGAAGACTCCCAGACACCACTTGGGTACAAACACATAATGCAGTGTTGCTTTCGTTTGTTTTTAAAGAGTGCAACAAAGAGCATGCCACTAATGCATGGAAATGAGCTGGCAGGTATTTGTCCTGTATGGCTCTTTGTAACGACATGTTTCCAAACGTCATGCACGTCAACTGTAACACTTGTTCGTTTCAGGTGCACCTGAAGTCGAATCTACGCAATGCACACGCTCCTTGTCGCCCTCCCTGCCCCGGGCCCGTTGCACCCTGCAGGGACAGTTAGAAAATGTGATGGACGAGGCCTTGAGCCTGAACGACGGGAGACAGACAAACCTCTCAGCTCCGGATCATTCAAGACGAAGAGAACACAGAAAACATAGCAAGGTAAAAACGATACCTCACCGTTCCTTCCTTCCGAGTTTCTGTCATTGCTTCCTAATTAATCGTATTAAATCACATTGTGCTCTATCCTCATGCTTGGAACATTACAGTAAATCAGTCGCTTTCTTCTAGTATCTGGAGAATAAGGCCTATGAGGAAGAGTTAAAAAGATATGAAGACAAAGAACGGGCAAATCTGGCCAAGGCGCGCCTCAAAGCTCAGGAAGCCGTAAGTCATTTGTATGAAATCTGATCGACTGAGCGCGATAGGGAGATCTTATCCTCTCCCACTGTTAAGGTCACTGACACACAGCGTTGTTAGCTGCCGAATTTCAGGTTTCTAACTTTCCACATCCCTCCAGAGGGCTGTTTGTCTTAGTCTTATGCCAATGAGTATTTGGGTGTTTGTAGGAGCGCGAGTACCGGGAGGCTCTACTCAGAGACGTCACCCAAGCTCCCAGGCTGTCTCCAGTGAGAGTGAAGACTCCGCACAAGTCACAACGAATCACACAAACCGCACGGAGGAGGCAGGAAGCCCCCAGGAAAACTCCTTCAAGTAGGTCAAGACTCGTGTTTTTACCAGGACACCCTTTAGCACAGGTCTGTTTACCTAGATATTATCCTTATATCTGTATCCATAAAAGAAGCAAAATTAGTAAAAGGAGACCTTTTACTTGAAGGTCAGATTATTTTACCAACTTTCTTCATCTTAATGAGGAACTAATTGTTAAGGAACCAATCTGTGTGAGCAGCAATATATCTGAGTGCATCACACAGAGCTTTGAGAAGTAATACACACTGTAAACATAACTGCTCTCAAAAGACAAAAAGGTCGTAGGGAAAAAGCTCCATAGAGATTTAAATCATTTGACATATTTGTGGGTACAGACTTCAAAAGTGCTTCTTGTGTGGACGTCCTGTTGTAGAGCTGGATTTAAAAACCTTCTGCTCAAACCATCGGCTGCCTATGAATCAGAGATTTGTTTCCTGTATACAGCTTCTGCTCTGTGCAAATTCTTTTTGTGGCTGCTTGAGAAAACTCTTCTGTCTGACGTTAAACAAGCTGGCGAACGGGCTGATAATGAAGCCCTTGTGCACATGGAACTATCATTTCTAAGAATCTGCAGCAAGCATCACATGTACCCAGAGATGACAGAGGAGATCAGACTCACCGGGCCGTCTGAGCCGCGTTGGCCTGTCCTGTGTCCTGCGGCTGTAAAATACCACAGCAGTCAGACACTGCAATGGCTACCCACAAGCACACACAGTGTTGAGCTGGACATCCACATGTCTTCATGCTTGAACAAGCAAGAGAAGAACGATAATCCCAGAGTGTGGTTATTATAATATTCTCTGTCTCTCTCCAGTGAAAATCAAAGACAACGACCTGCTCCCCGTGCTCGTGGACGAGTTACCCCACCTCCACGTTACTCCTCACGCTCTGGGCAGGATGTGGGAGCAGCAGATGCAGCAGGTGGACAGACTCCACGCCATGTCGTCCTCCCACAGCCACCAGCGTCAAAGCAAACTCTCCAGCCAGGTGGGAAGGTCGACGTTACCTGTCGCACCTACACTGACCGCAGCTCACCTCTGGAAAATATGAGCTGAACATGAATGAGAACAGCCGCCTCTCTTCCAGGTAGAGGAAGCTCAGAGGAAACACGACCTGCTGGTGCAGATCGTCCGCAAAGACCAGGAGCACAGCAGGCGTCTGGTGAGAGCCCCTTCACACGATCACCTTCTGATTCTGTTTAGTTCAGCGTTTCGACACCGAGCCATTCAGTTCAGTTACAGGAGGAAATGTTTGTCTTCCAGGCGGATTTCAAAGAACGCATCCAGCAGCAGAAGTCGACACAAAACAGATTGAGAGAACAGAGGCAGCAGATCGCCCGCGCCAAGAAGTACCACAGTGACTACCACGTCCAACACCGCGCTCGTCTCATGAGGGCACGCACCAAGGAGGAGAGGGTGGGCAGTGAATGATATTCTCATCTTGTTAATGTTAAAATTGAATTACACATCATGTGTGGGTTGGATGTCACGGTGACCCGTGTGTGTGTTTAGATGTTTCGGAAGCTGTTTGACGAAGGGTTAGAGATTCAGAAAGTGCGGCTGAGGGAACAGAGAGCCTACGCCAGGGAGCAGCGGCTGGAACATCAGAGGAGACACCAGGACCACATCAAGTCTATGGAGAACTACTACAAGGACCAAGTAGGACACGCACACCCACACACACACACATACACATACTAACAGGGGAGATAAAATGTGTTTTCCCTCTTTCAGTTTTCACTACTTGCTGAAAAACTTGCACAAGAGCGACAGGAGATCCAGGTTCGGAAAAAAGCTCAGGAAAAGGTAAACTTCAGAAAATGTCCCCGTCTGTGAGCACACGCAAATCAACACTGAGAAGCGTAAAAGGTTGTCAGTCAGGACACAATGAAGATGGGTTCCTTCAGACCCAGGCTTGGAGCCAACCACTCGCAATAGGATAGATCAGGACAGATGTTAATGCCAGGTCTACGTGTCATCTTAGCTTTTCTCCTCACTCTGTCTATCCTCCCCGCTGACTGCAGGCCCTGCTGAAGATGAAGCGGGAGCTGCGAACCAGGATGGAGCGCGAGATCGGCGAACTGCAGAAAATAATCATCCAGAACGACGAGGACGACTACTTCCAGGACCTGGATGTCCAGCGGCTGCGTAATCGCGTCCACATGGCGTCGTTTCAGTACAGTAACAGTTATATGCACTAATCAGGACTTTGTGAGATCCCATCTCTAAGGCTGGATTTTTTTTTAAATCGGGTCACATCTAAGGGTACGACACAATGACGACTGAATGGAACTGTCTTCCTCTGTAGACGAGAAGAGATGACCTGGCTTATCGATGAACACTCTAACTAAGCGTAGCTACTAGCAAACTCTTCCTCTCACCTCAGCTGCTATGAACCTGAACTTGAAGACACCTTGGACCAGGTCCCTCTCTTCCATGGTAACTAAGAATGTTTTAAAGTGGATCCCTCACTGTGCAGTGTGTGCGCTATTACTGTAGCAGAAAATTAGTAAAACACGTTCTTCCTCTTTCCACATAGGGACCAGCAATGTAACGTTAGTGTGAACGTCACCGACAAGATTTTTAACTTCCTTTGTTTTATGTGCGATGTCTTCCTTTAATGTTTTAACCATGCCAGCAGATTATTTATTTTTTACCTTTAACGTTTGTGTATTTTTAATGGACCCTGGTTTTGTGCTTTCTGATCACCAGGGGGTGTTGATAATCAATGTTTGATGAGCTCAGTTTTGATTCGTTTTGAACTTGCAGGCAGACGTTAGTGATGCTAACACACTGTCCTCTCATGTCTGTGCATGGACCTAATGAGCACACGTCCTGTCGTCTCTCTCATTAAACATGTGGGCCCCCTCTCAGGCTGCCTTCTGTCACAGTCAGGGTGCATGTTGTCATTTTAGTATTTTATTGAATTTTCATCCTTTTAAAAGCCACCAAAAAGTATCAAAAGCATGAGAATTCTGATGGTGTGAAAAAATTAATCCAAAAGTTTGATGAACAAGGAGAAAAACTGAATGGCTGTAGATTTACACTTCATACTGACTGCTCTGATAGGGGGAGTTCCTTAAAGAAAATGTATGAGGAATAGTTAAAAAACAAGAAGGTATAGGATGTCTGGATGCAAAATAAAAGCCTGAAACACGTCCTATTTACACCTGATGCTAATTATCTGGATAAAGATCCTCAGACCTTTGATTCTGGGTTCTGAAAGTGGTTTTCCTGCAGTTTGGCAACTTAACAGACCATAATAAAGAGGACATTATCCCCTTCTAATTTGCATCAGATGGTTCTTTAAACGCGTGATGGCATCATTAAATAATCAATGGCGAGAGAATGTGAACACGTTCCAGAGGACCGCAGCGTCCAACTGAATCCAGCGATAAAACAGAAAAATCATCTGAACATGTTTCTCATTGCAGAGACATCACCTCCTCATTGGAGACGTTGATGTGTCTGCCTGCTCGTGGGCCGTGTGGTTACCATTGATCTGCAAGTCACTATTGTCTTTGTTGTCGTCGTCTACCTCTTGCTCGTGTTTCTCATCCTCGTCTGGCAGGTTAGTCCATTCAAAGCTGCTTCGGCAGAAACTACAATCCTGGAAAACCACCAGCTTCAGTCCTTTGACGTATTTAGTCACTTTGCATTGTCTGCTGCATTCGCGACACGACCTGAACAGCTGCAGGATGCAGGCTTCATCCACGATGAACTCTGACGGGCTGTGAGAGAAAAGACACAACAGTCAGTAACAGGAGAGGAGCTCGCTCTCCAGTTTTATGCCTCGATCCAGTTCAACCAGCTACGGGAAGAATCAGGGCCACAGAATGTTGAATCACAAAAAAATAAATAAAAAATTGCAGCGTCGCTTATAATCTAGAAGCTTGTGGCTGGGACTGACAATGAAAATCTTTCAGAAAATGTGTTTTTTAATGTTTGGATAAAATCTGTTGAACTCTTTACATTGTTAGCATAACATCCTCATACCTTCCTAAGT
The DNA here is from genome assembly GCA_016785235.1 of Pseudorhombus dupliciocellatus. Taxonomy (NCBI): domain Eukaryota; kingdom Metazoa; phylum Chordata; class Actinopteri; order Pleuronectiformes; family Paralichthyidae; genus Pseudorhombus; species Pseudorhombus dupliciocellatus. Next base: position 1,060,297 of record JAFBJW010000152.1, on the reverse strand, counting down.
CCACCAGGTAGCGCCCGTCTCCCACACTTAAAGAGGTGCTGAATTCTTCATCCTCCTCTTCTTCCGTATCTGTGTGAATCAGTTTCAAACAGACATAAGTGAGAACGTCACTCTGCAAACTAACTGATCCTCGCGTTGTTTTTCTGGAGAAGTGTGAAGTCGTCTCACCGTCATTTTCTGACGTCCGCTCGTCTCGACTGTCCGGTCTTTCGCAAGCTGCACCTTTATTCCCCCACTCCTTAAAATGGGAACAGAAATCCATTAGTAGAGATCAGTGGAAACGGGTGGTTTTATAAACTGTAATATCAAAAGAAAAACTTAATTTTATGAATTTAAGGAAGTGAGCAGCAAAGGGAACCTGTGCACGTAGCGAACAGACGTCTCCCATTTTATTATTTGCTCGACATATTTTTAAAGCAAACTAACTTGAGCTATAAGAGAATCCTTTTTTTCTCAGTCTGTTTACCTTTGCATTTCCAGAGGACTGAAAAGAAGGAGCAGCAAGAGTCCCCCACTCAGCTTCATGTGGTAAGTTCATGAATGGGTGTTCATAATCCATGCTATCACAGTCACTGCATAAACACAGGAAGAAGGTTATCGGTTATCTGCACAAATGACAAATTATCGACAATCATGTTTTCATCAGTTGCTCTTTTTCATTGCCATCCAAACGTTAAAAGCACAAAAAAACAATTGTATGCAGGAGTAACAAGGTGCAAATAAAGTTTTATATGAACAATGCAATCTCATAGATCTGCAAACGTGTGGATGTTTCTGTAGAAATCTCATGACATGTTTAGACTGTTACAAATCCGATGATGCTCAAATAAAGTGAGTTAAAGTAACACAGCTCTCCATACCCATCACTGAAGATGTGATGACATATATATCACGTGACTCTTGTCTCCATAACCACAGCAACGCAACAGACAAGCACATGGACAAACTGCCACGCCACCATGACTGTTACCTTTGTCCGAAGCCCTGAGCTTCTGCGGGTTCTGCTTTGACATTCAGATGTTCGCCTCTGTAGAGAAGAGCGTGTTCGATAAATCTCACACATGCAACTGAACACAAAGCATCCATTAGCTCGCTGGTAGTCCAACGTATATTAGCACAACATGAGACTCGCCTGTACATCCAATTCGAAGCCCCGAGGCCGCACACAGCTGGAGCTGAGACCTGAACCGGTTTCTCATTCATGTGAGGCAGTGGTGCAAGATCTCTCTCAAAGCTGGAGGGAAAAAAGCAACATCAGGGAGCATTAGTGCTCGATGGCACAATCACGTCTTCATCACATCACGGGAGGTCCTGAGGACATGGACAGATAATATGGGAAATCTACTGGACCCCAAGTGTCTGCTTTGACTATACGTAATCAGCTTATAAAAGCCTGAGGGTTTTCTACCAAACAAGACGTGTTAGTCATTTTTCTGCAGCCAAAGACCAACTGTAAGATAGAAAACATTTTGTAGAGATCTCACTCTCACTAGAGAAATGTCTCAGAAAGTTATCAATGGATGTTTGTGGCCCTTCATTTCAGGCTCACTTACCTGTCCAGAAGAAAAAAGGCCACATCAGCATGGCTCTTAAAACATTTATCCCTCAGCAGCGATTTCCATTTGGGATAGGCAGCGCCAAGAGTTATCCTGGATTTCTGGAGCCGCTTGAGCCGATTCAGCCTTGCCTCTTCGCGTTTCTGCTTCTTTGTGAGCGAGGGATCAGGCTCTTTGGGTTTGTCTTGTGCTAAACAATAATCGTGTTGAAACATCGTCAGCCGGCACCAACTTCTTCAAACGATCGCTTCAGTGGCGCCGTGGAACAAGACAAGCTCCTGCGGAGACATGAAGTTACATGATAACTTTATATAATACAGCAATGATTTCCTTCCTCTACTCCTACAGTGCAGCCAGCATCAGAAGTGGTTCAGCTGTATTTGTGCATTCAATTCAGATAATCTAACACAACAGTTTTCACACTGTTGTGTCAGATTATGTTTTCTCCAAGGGAGGTTGTTTCTGTTGACTTTCACACATGAACAACACAGCAGGAGATTCTCCTCTGAAACGTCTTCACAATCATCACAGAAATCCGCTGAGCGTTACAGTAAGGCGTGAGGCGGCAGACACCATCTGTAAACCATCACGTGTTTGTGTTTTCAGCACATCACCTGTGTCCGCCCAGGTCAAACAAAGCTTAGAGAGCTTGAGATGTTTCTCTGTGTCTTCCCAAAAAAAAAAAAAAAAAAGCAATACATGTAGACAACACTGACACTGCTGTCAAGAGAGCTTTTATTGATAAGGGAACACATCAATGATGATGAGATTCCAGCAAAAACAGAAGTGCATATCATACAAAAAGTTGTTTCTGAAATCGCTCAGCAGATTTTTTTAGCCAACGAGCGTGTGAGTAAATCCCATTTCCTTCATTTTTTAACCATAAAGCAAAACCCAGCCAACTTAACTTAAACCGGTCTCAATGTAATCACTGTCAAAGCCAAATTATTAAAGTGTACTGCAAGGAATTATGGGTTTGCTTTGACAAAACTAGACTAAATGAGTGTTGGAATTGAGGAGATGCATCCCAGCATCATCATCAGGATGGTCTCAGAATGTACTCACTACTTATTTCTTCGTTGTTTATTAGCGGATTGGCTGTAAATAACCACATGTTAACCGGAAATGTCTGTGTCCGGATAAAGTTTGGCCCGAGGCCACAATAAAATCCCCGGAGTTTGTAAACATCACTCACCATGTGCTCTCCCGGCTCACAGAAACCTGCAGACATGAAACATAGTTTATAAAAAAAAACAGGAAGAACAGCCCTTTGTGTCACATTAGCCCGGAAGCTAATTCAGCAGTTAGCTTACACACCACAACAATAAACTCGTATCCGGCTTCGTTTCACACCGGAACGTTTCTTCACTAGTTGAAATTTGTTTCAACGTGACACCGACTCCATCTCACCAGCAAGGAACCTTCTGTCGCTTTCTCTCTTCCTCTCCTCCTTCCTTCACTCTCATTATTCTCGTCCAGCGGTAGACGCCATATTTGTGATGATGCTACATACGTCACTTCCGGGTAATCAACAAAATGGGCTGTGCTGCAGCCGGACACCAGGGGGCGGTGCAGGCGCATTGGCTTCACTTCCGGGAAGCTGTTTTGTTGTTTATTTACAGCCCGTGGTTCGTAAACACTAAAATATAACGTCAGTAAAAGTTTAACTTCATCTCATGATGAATAGCTGATGAGATCAGACACAAGCCTTCAGTATATGGATTGTCACCAAGGGTAACATATGAAAATGAATCAGTTTCAGTGCAGCTGATTTAAACAGTAAAATCTACCTCTCTCTCTCTCTTATTTTTGCTCATCTTTTTAAAAATAGTCTTCTTAGTTTAATAGTTTTACAGTTGGTGAGCCAGCAAAATAATAATTATATTTACACACTATTCTAAATAAGTGGCTTTAGTGGAATTGTATATTGTTTTACTAGATGTAAGACTATGCATACATCTCCAAATGACCCATTAAATTAAATGCATCATTAATTCAGTCATTTAATATTTGAGGTTTAACATGATAGTCAATCCTATTTTTAATTTGAGTATACAACTATGCCATGGACATTTTGGCCGAAAAAAAAAAACAAAAAAAAAAAACACAGTGATAGATGTTTTTCTATAAAACGTAATGCTGTGAGGTCAAACAGCATAGTTTTATTGCTCAGCTTTCTGCAAGGGTACAAGAAGTTTATTACATTGCTTCTTTATTGTCCTTATGTACAGGTGTCAGTTACAAGCTCACAGAGCAGCTGATGTGAAAAACTATGAACACGTATACTGTCGTAATAAATACAAAAACCGAGAGAGGATCAAAGAAATAAAACATGGTGCAGTAAAAAAAAAAAAAAAAAAAAGGTTTGTTTGATACTTAAGTCAATCAAAATGTTCACATACGCTGCACACACACAAATCTGTGCTAAAACTGTGGTGGGGGGGGTAACAAATTAAACATAACGACTCGTAACTGAGATCAGAAGATTAAACATCAGCAAAGACAAGAATGTCTTTTTTAATCAGATATTTCACACTGATCAACAATTCTGAACAGATTATGTATGAATGTACAATTTGGCTGCTGGACTGAGAAGACATGTAATTCCTCCTCATCAAGCCCCCACAACATTTTGCACTGCAGACTGAACCAGCCAGAAAACGTGGTGCTGACGTTAAGTAACAAAGAGCAGAAGAGAACTGTGTGCATTGGACAAACTTACATGTGTGTGTGTGTGGGTGAATACCGAGAACATGTGTGCATATATACACGTTATCTACAAGAAGATCAATCAGTCCATTAACTATTTGGTGAATAGAAGGAAGTGTGCAAAAGAACTACTGGTTTCATTTTGTCTCATGATGATGAAACAAAATGTGTCGGCTGACAAACTGTTCACGGTTGCAAATAAATGCAGAATAAAAAAAGATTTTACTGATTTTTGAGTCAACATATTTCCAAAGAGTAATAATAAAGTAAATAAATAGTCTTGAACTCTGGTGCAGTTCATGCAGAGGTTCGTTCTAAATGTTGGCTCTGGTGGTGGAGTTTCTTCTCACTGTGGCCTCACAGGCTTTAACATTTTCACTGCGATGCATCAGTGGGCAGATAACTGCCGACGTCTACAGCTCTGAGGACGCCGATGGCGTTCAGGCTGTTTTCATATGAAACAATGTGGTCATCTGTGCTGTTTGGTATTTAATGGTGACACAGATGTCAGGAGCAGCATATATATATATATGGCCTTTCTTGTTCTCCTATGAGTGTGTGTGTCAAGAACTGACTGTGATCTCATTTTAACTCTCACTCTATGGTGAGTCTAATGACAGGTCCTCTGAAATATAATTTCCATTAAAACCAGTTTGACTCCGCCTTTCTAACCTCATAAATGTTTAAAAAAAAAAAAAAAAGAAGAAAAAAAAAAGCAGCTTCACCTGAGAATGCAAAGATGCAAAGAGCAACATGCTTGCATTTAAATTGAACAGAAAAAGAAAAAAAGCAACAATATACAAAATAGCTATGCATTTGTACATATATTTATATATATATACTCAAACATTACATGTATATAGATACTTTTTAATCTGTATATTTCTAATGTAATCGAGTAGCAAATAAAAACATGATATATTTGAATCTAAGGGGAAGGAAGCCATCCTGACATCACTGCTGAGTTTGTAAAGTGCTCTAAAGTGACATGACAGAGAAATGAAATACTTCTGCTTTTTCCTTTAAAGGATTTTTAATGATGCCTGTCCCGACTATTGGTTGTGCCCTTCACTTTTGATCCAGCAGGAAGTGTTCTGAGCTACGCTGGGTTGGATAGAATGAAAAGAAAAAAGTAAAACATGCATACTTGTAACCGCTGGAGAGAAGGAAGACGAACCGGACTCAAACTGCGAGGTTCAATCAGCACGGGGACATACACAGGTTACCGTGGCAGCAGAGGAGACGGGGAGCTTGCTTACAAAATGTCTACCTTCCTTTCACACATCCGTTCATTTGTGTAAACGTGCAGAAACAAACACACACACACACAGGTTTGCAAGAGCTGTGGCCAAAGTGTGCAGCGATTCAGGGTTGACAAACAAGATTTAAGCCTCCTTCTTATTCTTCTTCACCAGAGTCCGTCCTCCTCATCCTTGAACCATCACCACAAACTCGATTCGAAAAAGACCTAAGACCTGCTGTGCAGCCAAGTGGGAGTTTCATTTCAAAATGATATTCACCATCATTATTTTGCATTTGAACAGGGACAAAATAACTGCTGGTGTACAACTTGAACTAATTATACAACGTTGTTGTTCTGTTCTGATAGGGAATGATGTGAGCAGTCAGCCAATGATGCAGATCATTTTGGAATAGAACTCGTCACATGTCAAAGCGTTCCACTGAGGTAGGATGAATTGGTGGTGCTCTGTATTGGTTGAGGTTGAGATGGCTACTTAGGGCAAGATCTGGCTACCAGCGACGTTACATATTCAGTAGCATAACGAGGATCCTTTTAATAAGCTCAAAATGCAAAACAAAAAAATAGAGCTTCGCTTTCTCTTTTTAAAACACTAGAACTGCATGTTGATAATCTGCTTCATATATGATTAGACTCAAAGTCTCAAAGATGACCACATTTTTTTTTTGTCCACTGCACAGAAGAAAAACTGAATTAGGAATTGCTGCAGCTCTTAATTTGCTCTCTGTTTTTCACACGATCGACACCGTAACAAATAAGACAAAAAAGGATGCGATGACTCTATCAGCTGTTCAAACGTGACGTGGACAGCGGTGAGAGAGGAGGAAGACTGCAGGCTGGTCAAAGATAAACGTGTCCGACTCACAGTGAGCCCGTCGGCATGTCGCAACCACAATAATAAATCTATCAGAGTCTGGCACACAGGTACACATATTCATGCACATACACGCTTTCCTGTGCATCTCTCATTCCACTGCAAAGCCGCATGTCTCCTCAATAGCCGTTAGCAGCTTGTCGTACAGCTTGTCGTAGCTCTCGTAGGGCGGAATGTCGATCCGGTTGAAGCTGGAAGGAAGAGGAGAGTGAATGTTTGGCATTGTTGTGATGAAAAAAGGTTATGTGTGTGTGTATTTGTGCGTGTAGATGCATGTGACACACACCAGGTGTGAGCTTTGGGCAGGTTGTTGGCGTTGGCATCGATCTGATGGATGGTGAAGAGTCTCGGTCCTGCAGCACCTGCAGTCACAACACAAATGGCGCAGCCACCCTCTGTCAGTATCGAGCTGTTGTTATCTGATTTATTGATGAATAATTTTATTATAAATATTATCTGAGCATTAAACATGTTCAACGGTTCAGACCTTAAGTGTGAGCCACATCATGGTGTTTATAGCAGAAGAGCAGCAGCAGATTTTGAACTGTGGCACTGAGGTCAATAGTTTGTCTTTGTGGTAACAATCTGTAGAGGGGTTGGTCTTACTTTATTTTTTTTATTACTTTTATTACTTTATTTTTGAGAAGCAAAGTGCTTCACTTGAGGAAAAAATAACTGCTCTGTTCTTCTAAATTAACAAGATTATTTTCTCGGAAACTGAGTAGAACAGAAGCTGAACCATAACCAGGACAGGATGCCAGCTCTCGAAAGCTAATTTGGGAAACAAGAATAACACCCTCTAAATGATTTGGAAGCCAAACTTTGATTTGTAGAATAGTAGAATATGTAGCACATCGACTCCTCTAAGGCCTCAGATCATGTATCGTGCCTTCAATGATTTGCACCAATCTGAGAAAACCTCGAGGACTTGCAGGCGAGGTCGGACAAAAGCCATGTTATCACTAAGGCGGATAAATACCCTGTAAAGCCTTGAAGCCTTGCAGCGGGACTCTGGATGAGCCGGTGACAAACTGCAGCAGGCGAGCCCTCCTCTCCTCGTCGAACGACTCCACGGCCTTCCAGAACCACTTCACGATGTTGCTGTCGGGGGTGCAGTGCTTCAGACGGGTGTTGGACTTCCAGTCTGAGATGTCGATCTTTCCCAGGCCGCACACTATCAGCTATGAGTAGAGACATAAATATAAACACATCAATAAATCGGCTGATTAGAAAAGAGATTGCTGAATTTTCTAGTTTCCAATCCAACAGTGGTAAATAAGGTTTAATGTGTGTAGTTCAGAAGTGTACTGCAGTAAACTGTGATGAGATGACTCTGAAAGCAGTACCTCCAGTTCCTTCTCATCAAAGGCTTTGAGAAGGTGCTCAGGTATAACCTCGTTGAAGCCTTTCTGCAAGGCCAGAAACTGAGCCTCGATGCCGTGAAGGAAACGCCAGTTCACGTACAACCTATGCAATAGGAGAGAGATGGGAAGGTAAGAAACAGAGGTTTTCTGTCAGCTTCTCAAACAACACAATCTTCCACTGCTGATTTAAAGTATACACGGCCGCCTGCACAGCCACTGAAGATCTGTGAGACAGCAGTGAGGTGACAGCCCTCCTCTTACCTGACATACTCCTTCTTGGTGTCCTCTGAGACAGGGATGCTCTTGCCATTCGGTTTCAGTTCATGTTGGATGATTTCTCCGTAGGCGTTGTGCTCCACACAGAAAGTGTGGTCCAGGACGCCTGTGATGTCATTGTCCCTGAGCAGAGAGAGAGACAGAGGGTGACAGTCAGACTAGAATCAGAATCTTAGCAATGTTTAAGCTTTTCAAAGTCAGTTATGATTCAGCAGGAATGAGTCATAAGAACAGGAAACTTTATCAATGAGATTATCTGTTGGGATATGACTCAGTATCCACATATATAAAATAAACAATATTACCTTACAAAAATGGGAAACGGTTAAAAAGAATGATGTTCATATGATGTGGCAGCAGAGGGCACTCCAGTCTTTAGAATTGGTTTGGTATTTGTTGGATGGTGCCTCTGCAGAATGTCTATACACACTTTTTCTCCAAGTTGAAAATGGGAAATTGTGTATTTGCACTTGTTTTCACAAAAAAAATGTGTGTTGACTCTTTTAACATTGTCAGAGTGGCGCATTCAGACACAAATGCATTGCCTCGTAAAAGCAGAGGTCTTACAGGATCCAGACGAGGCTGTTGTGAAGGTCAGGATCGACAGACTCCATGTCGTCCAGCGTGATGGGTTTCCCCAGCAGCTGTTTGTAGAAGGGCAGTGTGAAGCCTCCATCAATGTAATGGCCATGGAACACCGCCATCCCCATGATGCGACCCACAAAGTGGAAGTAGGAAAGGTGCTCCTGCAGACGACAGCGGAAATATTAATATGAAGGCTTTGATTATTACCATTTCAAAAAATGTTTAAAATTCCAGCTTTAGTTATTTTAGTTAATCCGCACACAGCACACATTACCAAGGATCTATCCAACAAAAGCATGTACACAAAAGTTTTTTAATTATACTGGAAATAATGTGACTTTCTTCTATTACATTTTCATAAATATCATTAAGTAAACACAAATTCTTAAATGGCTGCGAAACAAAATAATATCATCAAATACCGGGTTGACGGCAGAGTCAGGATTAATCTGTAGAGTGTAGATGTCATCTCTGGAATACTGGAACAGGCCGTAGTATGGGTTGAGCATCTCATGGGACAGCAGGTATAACCATTCCCTAAAACACACACAGACAGACTCATTGTGAATATGTAGAGTCAACAAAGATAAAAGATGTCATCTGGTTTTTAAATTTGCTAGCAGAAAAGTAAACACCACTTATTACCTTGCTACTCCGCCGTAATCCAGTCCCTCCTCTCCTCTGAACTTGATCATCAGTCTTTTCCAGAGATCCTTTGGACGCATTTTCATCACCTGTCGGTACGACTCCTATGGTTCAACACACAGTAAATCCAATATTAAAAAAGGCATCAAAGCCTTACAAAAGCAAAGTGTGTTTTGTGAATATGAGATACACAAAATGTGAATTACACAGAGAGATTACAAAATCCAAAGGAACAACATAAAGTTTGCAACAGTCCAGAGAAAACTGACGAATTCAGACCTGCTATAAATACACCAGATGCTGCTCTCAATATTGTCAACGAGTTGGCTGAGTTGTGGACAATATACTGGACCACTGTGGTGAAGAAGGAGCTGAGCTACATGGCAAAGCTTTCAATTTTCCTGTCCTTCATTCTGACATTTCATGAGTTGTGGGAAGAGACCGAAAACAGGATGCTCATACAAGCGACTGAAATGAGATTCGTCGTCAGGTGTCGGGGCCCAGCCTCAGGGATAGGGTGAGGAGTTCAGACATCTGGAGGGAGCTTGAAGTAGAACCACTGCTCCCTCACTTAGAAAGGGGGAAAGTTGAGGCTTTCTAATCAGTGTGCCTTCCGAGTGCCTTCTATTAGAGGTTTTACCAGACATGCCCAACGACCCAGTGGTAGACCTCGAACTTGCCTGGCCTTGGAATTCCTCGTGATCCCCAGGAGGAGCTGGAAAGCGTGGCTGGGAGAGGCTTGTCAAGAATATCCTGCCTAAAAAGCTGCCTCCACAACATGAGCTTGGATAAGAAGATGCATTTTTGATAATCCAGCAAACCCCCTTTCCTCTTTACATTACCCTGAGAGTCAAAGCTTCAGGTTCATATGTACTAAGTAGAAGTATCAGTAGCAGTAGTATCATTAAAACAGTTACAATGGGCAGAGAACATTTTTTAAAAGGAAGACACGCCATGATCACTGCAGGTACATGCATACTCATGTGCGCACTAAAGCTACAGAGCTGGTTTTCACACTTGACTTTCCCTTTCCACAGCTGTCACGTTGAAGGGCGGTGAAGTCATATATTTTATTGCTCTACTTGTAGTTATTAAGTTATGTCTGGTCCCTGCACACTTGCCACTGCTGCCTGAGCTCCTTTTCTCACCCGCTCTTTCCTCCCCCTTCCCCTCAAACCCTGTAGCTGTTGAAATCATCCTGAAAGAATGCCTCTGCCTCAGAAGAACAAATGATTGGGAGAGCGAGAAAACGAGACGGAGGAGAGGAGAAGAAAAGGGAAAAAAAAGAAACCTTTTTTTGTGGTGTTGTGGAGGTCTTTTTTTTCTGCCTCTCCCTGGAAATCATAAAGTGGTTCCGAGTAGTCGTTCTTGTGCTGCCTCGGGCCGTTTTAGGGCAAACATCGTAAACAGGCAAAAAAAATGCCAGTAAAATCCAACTATCTAGGTTTGCTATTGTTCTCTTGGATGTTTCAGGCTTTGCATGTCAGCATGCGATGCTGTGAATGCTCAATGAGGAATTTTAGAAACATGATCACTGCACTTCACATAAAATTCATGTTAAGTGTAAGTTGTGTGCAAGTGTTTTGCAGCTGCGGTCAGACGTTTACTTTTATGGTTTAGTGAACATGGAGAAATATGACATTGGAGAGTCATGTTAATGATCATAACTAGGCTGGCATTTGCTCTAGTAAAAGTGAAACAGTTCAGTGACGCTGAACTGTGTGATGGTTCATGATCTGTGAACATGAAGGGAGTGTTTGTATTCTTTTTGCATTCTGGCTACTATGATTGCTCTCTGGAACATTAGGCTACTAAAACAACTGCATCATGCATGGATGAACAGGGTGAGATATATGGTGCACATGCTGCAGAGCTTGCTAATGGTAAACACATTTGCTGGTGTGGCGTGACACAGTTTTTGAGAAACTGTGTGTTCTTGCTTGTGATTGTGTTGGACTGAAGACTTAATGTTCTTCTACTTCCAAGCTGTTATCTGTCATATGAGTAAAATACACGGTTATCAAAACCATACCCCCTCTGGTGGGGGGAGCCAGCTGATAAGAGGTGGGACTCAGGACAGGTCACCACAGTATCACCGGGCCATTCCACCTTCCGCCTGGTACTAACCTAAACTCAATCTGGGAGGAAGAAGCAACTAAAGAAACCCACCCTGACATGGACAGAACATCTGTGCTGAGATAAACCCAGGCCAAACCAGGATTCAAACAAGGAACTGTTTTGCTGTGACTGTTTTTCATACCTCAAATATCTCCTCCCGGCAGACTTCGATGCGACAGTGGCCAGCCTGGGGCTGCTGCTGAGACAGTTCCTGCCGCAGAATCTTCAGCTTTTGCACCAGGTCCCTCTTGTACTTGGGCACTGTCAGGCACTCTGCTTCTTCGGGTAACTGCGCTGGGGACAGAGCTTGCTGGGGGGCCCCAGGAACCCCGTGGTCCTTCAACTGAGGTGGATGACTGGAAGGAAGAAGAAAAGGTGGAAGATGAGCAGCCAGGGAGAGGTGGAGGGGAGCGGAGCAGAGCGTGAAGCAAGTGACATGAAAAAGGGACAGAAGGGAAAAGACAGAACAGTAATGTGTCAGCATGATATATCATCCACTTATTATCCTGAGCTGCCCTCTTCAAAGACCAATGTCCGTTCCGTGTACTGCAGCCATTTGCTGTCACATGGTCATGGCAACATATCTATACATAGAAAACGGTTAGAGGGATAAATCCTGTAAGGAATTCCACAGCCCAGCTATTTCAGATATACTCAAACCGTTGAACCAGGGAGTTGGGTAAGAAATTCCCTCACTCTCCTGTCATCACAAAGGGCCCTAAAATATCAACACCAGACAAGACAGAGTGAGGGGGATAAAACCTGAGCAGGCAGAGAGGGGGAGACACAGAAGGCAAGAAAGGAACAGTGGTGGTGGAGTAGCTGTTGCCTCTGGCGAGTGTCTCTCAATGTCTAATCTCTAAAACTCATTTTTTATATATACCCTTTAAATATTTAGTTGTGTGCGTCATCAAAGCATTCACATTCCAAAAAAACCTTAACTTCTTGTTTAAGCCTGCAGAAGCAGACGGACATGATTGATTTCCAACCTGCTGGAAACCCCTGCCCACCATCAACCATGAAAGGAACTTGCATTGTCCAACCAAGTGAGCTGTCACCTTTCCGTAATCTTTTCCAATCTGTCAGTCAACATGGCAAGGCATCTCTGTGGGCTACAAGTATGTTCTGCTAAATGTAAAATCCAGCCTGTGTTCTGTGTTCATGTTTGCATGGCCAAAGTGCAGCCGTGTTTTGCAATTTCAGATGAGGGAGGTAAAATGAGGGGAAAAGCGAGAGCTGGCAAACACGCCTGCCACTGAGGACTCTCAACTTTACTGAGCCTTATCCACTTCTGCTCTGTTGCCATTCAGAGCCAGTATATTCAGGGAATGTTTGAGATACATTCTTATTCACTCTTGGCAGAGATGCGTGCCATGGTCAGTGTTGTAGTTCTGGCCTCCTCTGGCACTCACTGTGGTGTTGGTGGTGAGACGCCTGGGTGGGCCTTGCAAAAACATAATCTCTCAGGACAGCCCTAGTTTCGCTGCGGAGAGACGCTGAGCCAGCAAATGACTTCTAGTAAAGCGGCGACTGTCCTCCACAGGGAGAGGAGTGTTGAGGCTGCTGCTGGCCAGACAAAGGCGGCACACCAAGAGGCCTGAATTGGTGTCTAAAGGAGGGAGAGGCCTTCTGAGGTAGCAGCATGTAGCCACCCACGTGTTGCAACACTCATTGTACGTTTGGGTTCTTTGGTTCAGTTGGTTGAAAAAGGCCTCATCTATATGGGCTTTCCAAACTAAATGGGTGCAGTGTTTCACCAGTCTATCCCTGTATAATCAAGTCCACTGCTATTTATTTTATTGGCAGGCGCTGGGGCTCCAAGCATGTCAAAGAAAGGGTAAGACTGCAACAGAGCAGTCCTGAAAACCACTTAAGGAAGGAGGAGGGGAAGAAAGGATGACCTTAAAACAAAACGGAATAAGTTGCTTTTGGCTGGGAGGTTAAAGAACCATATAATAAAGCATAATTTCAGCGCACTTTTTTTTCCCTTTCTGAGGACACGGTGTAATTAAAAATACGTTTCGACATAGTTCATCGTCTCTGGTTTCCAAACGGGACGAGCTCTGCATATTTGATGGTAAATATAGAAAATACAAGCGCAGCGAAGCTGAAAGATCTGCCTGAGAGAAAAAAAGAAGGCTCCAATTGCTGTGACAGCTCGGGTGAAATACGAAGTTTGGAAAGAAATATAAACTTTCAAATTCAATGTAAGAGCCAGAGGATTGTATTATTGTTATTCCAAGGTGGAAGGAGCGGGAGGAAAGAAGCTCAAGAAATGAGGGAGTGAACATTTTCCTGAACTGGATCACCTGCACCTGAACCTGCAGAGTCATGATCGGCCTCCATCCTCCTCTGTGTTAGCAGCGGAGGCAGACTGGGTGTGTGTGTCAGCCGAGAGGGAGCAGGGACACACAAGAGCTAGTCTGCATGTATGTTTGTGTAAGACAAAGTATACTCGCCTCTTTTACTGTGGCAGCTGGCACAGGTGGGCTGCAGTGAGTGTTGAGTAAGTGCAGGGGTGTGAAAGCTGCACCAGCCGCCACAACACACCCACTCTGCACCCCCTCCCCACCCAACCCTGAGAATCAAAGGGTCCTTTATGAGTTGTTCTGCTCAGAGTATCAGCTGGTGCCCTGCTCTTTACGCTGGCCCGGAAACACGGGCAGGGCAATGAGGGTGAGGCAAAAAATTGCCAATCCCGCTGACTCGGCACAACGCGGAGGCAATGTGTACATATATACAGTGAATGCGTGTGTGAGTGTGTTATTTATTTGGATAATATGTGTGTTTTGCCAGTTAAGATGTGACCTCTAACATTTTTTCCAACTGCCAAGCGCCCACATCTGCACACTACCTTCTCCAAGAGTACATGAAGCACAGGAAACCAGCAGCAGACAGACTGTGGTGATGAGACTAAAATATCTGAAGACACTTTCTGAGAATGAAAGTTGCAAAAAAAAAAAAAAAAAAAAAAATCCACCACGACAGAAAACTATCTGCTTTCATTTGAATTCCATGTACAAATCAAGATGGAAAATATGGCAAAGTTCAATCAGAACATTTAGACATAATGTATACGCCCAGCAGTAAAAAGGTAATTCCTAGATGATTTGATTTGAGATAAATCATTTTCTATGAGATTATGGAAATATATATATATTATATAATATCTCTATTCTCTATTGGAATAAAACCTTTCTTGATGTCAGTCACCTGACATAGTTATTCTGGGATTTGCTGTTAGAGCAGTAATTCCCTTTGCTGTTATGATTCAAAGGTTAAATATACCACACAGCCATAATTTACCAGATTTAATTACCACTTTTTAACACATCAATGCAAATATTGATGCTGGGAAGATCTGTAACTTGGTTGGGAAAATACCTGCTGATACCAACTACAATAAAAGTCAGAGCCAAACCAAAATACCCTTAGCAAACACTGATGTAATCTTTCAGACATACTATGAACAAGGGAGGAAGCGGAGTATGTGAGAAACAGCGTGGCCGACCACAGTAATGTAGCTGTGTCTGCCTCTCAGACAACTCAAGGCTTTCATCAGTCTGAGGTTAACGACGGTGGGGCTGTTGGAGTCACATTTAAACCAAGACGTGTCGCTTCACAGAGACAAAATATCATTTAATGCCACAGATGTCTGATAGTAGGGTCTGAAATGATAACCATGGTCAGAGATGCAAATAAAATCAACAGTTACTTGAATTAATTCTGTAGAAAATACAAACAAAACTCCAGGATTCACCCTTTAATTCTGATCCATAACATTGGTTCTTCCCCAACCCGCGCCAGGCAAAATGAAAACATAAGAACTTAAAAGTTTTGAAGTTGAAAACCAGTCAGTAAACTATTCTATGCATTAAGTGCCATAAACCTTAAAGCAGTCTTTCACATTTCAGTTAGGACTTTGGGAACAAAACAGTCCATGGAACAATGATTATGATGTCCATAATTCCAATTTAAAAAGAAACAATAAATGCCATGTAGATATTAGTAAAACTGCTTTTCAGTTTGGTTTTGATTTACTGCTCAGCCCTTCTATTCAGTCTCTGTTGATGAAAACAGGTCATTGCATTAAAGCAGTGATGATGGTGTGGGTCTGTGCGTGTGTGTGTGTGAAGGACAGAGGAGATGACAGGGTGGGGGAGGTGTAGAGATTAGAGGATGAGAAGGATAGCTGGATAGATGACTCTGCAGATAATTGTCGTGCTTCACATTTTGACTGGTTGTACTGATTTCTTTGTACGCTGGAAGCTTCAGTAAACCTGAGCATAAGGAATAATGGGATTAACACTGGATGCTGCCTCCATGCATCCTCTGTATTTCTGCCTACTGCTGCTGTTTTTAATTGCCTTGCTGTCAATCACTGAGGGTGTTTGTATTTAAGTCTTACTCCCAGTCACTAATACCACATCATATGTTGAATCATTAAAAGCCCGCCCAGGAAAATACAGTGTTTCAGAGCCAAAATCAGTCAGCAGTCCCATCCCCATGCTTTATACTACACTCGTCTAAAACACTCGAGGCACAATAAGAACAAGACACTCTTAAGGTAACAATATACAGAAGACCCCCTTTAAATTCTACTTTAACTGATTAAAATGTTGCTGATTTAATTATTGGACCTTTAAGACAGAATAAGAGCGTGGAATGCCACACATCCAAATTTGGTTAACACTTCTGTCATTTATTTATTCACATACAGGGAAAACAAAGGCCAAACAATTCCTGACATGACTATTTATAGAGGGAGTGTTTTTTATACCAATCAGTATATCTCAAAAGCTGCATTAAAAATAGAACTTGTTAATTTTGACCTTCCCAGAGCTCTAAGACTTTGTCTGGACTCTCTTAAAATCTCTCCTAATAAGGAGTCAGACAAGCAGTTAATGATCCAGACTGGAGAACATAGCTGAGCTTCAACTCACAACCAGGGGCTATTCTGACACATATGGATACTATTTGACCAAATGACCAGATGTTGATTTCTCAAACACGTCTGTCGTGCCAGCTGCTGTTATTGCAAGAGATCTTGACAAAGAACTTGTACTAAAAAAGTAAAAAGGGAAGAAATCTCCACATTTCTACTTCATATATGTGATGGAAACCACAAGACAGCCAACAACCTTTAAAACAATCTGAGATTTCAGCTCAGCAAACAGTTTTTTTTCTCTGTTTTCTCTCTCTCTTCAAAACAATTGCCTTCTTCCTTCCTCTTTACCAGCCATCACTTTCACGAAGTGCAAAGTTGAAGAGCATGCACAAAGCGCAAAAAGACTTTAGCCCGTGTGTGATCGCTGAGTCTACGAGAGCTGGTACTGAGCTAACACGTGTTTCGTATTATTCTCCCTAGCGGGGTCGGCTTCATCGGGGCTCTCTGCTGGCTAAGCTGGCTGTGAACTGAGCTCCAGTAAAGGCAGACTGCTGACAGGGAGCACAAACACACTGAAAGACGGACTGAAATTGTCCAATACACACAGCTAGGGTTAGGAGTAGGGCGTGTGTGTGTACTTGCAGCATTTCCTCCAGAATTAATTAATCGGTGTTGATAATGGGATACACATGAACGTGAATGATATGCACTCTCACACACAGATTCCAAGTGACAGCTACACAGATTAAAGAATGATAGATGGTTCAGAACCAATGTTGTGAGAGGATTTGTCCTAACTATTTCCAAACGCTGACATTTAAGACACAATTTTAGGGTTAGCTGTGATGGTTAAGGTTCAGGTAAAGGGCTAAGGAATGCACTTTGTCAACAACTGTCATGAACAGTATGTGCATGCATATGAAGCTGTGATTGACTTGCTGCTGAAACTGCTTTATACAGACAGCTGAAAGTATGAAATGTCTGCGAGTGCTGATCACATTGCTTCCCATATATGTCACAGACCATGTGCAAATGCGCGTATCCATACAGACAATTTCCTACATGCAAGTGTGAAAATGTGCATATTTGTCAGACAGCGTGTGTGTGTGTGTGTGTGTGTGTGGGTTACCTGAGGTTAGTGTTTTGGCTCTCCATGGCCACACGGGAACCATTGGAACTCGGGCTGCAGGAGAAAAGAGGAGGGGAGGAAGAGACAAAGAGGGACACAAAAAGAGTGTGAAAGTGAATGACAGGAGAGCAAAGGAACAAAGTATAGAAAACAATGGGGGATATAATTTCAAAAAAGGAACAATGGCCGAGGAAAGAGTTATACAGAAGACAAAAGTCAAAAGAGTGTGAGAAAAAGAATAACATGAGATGGGAAAATAAAATAAGAAAAGGGATATCAGTAGAGGTATACATACAGTGGAGAAAACATTGAAGAAAAGAGTCGTAAGAATGAGGGATACGATTAAAGACCATTGGCAGAGGAGGGAGAGAGAGAGAGAGAGAGAGAGAGAGAGAGAGAGACGGGGATAAGAGTCAGAGAACAAAAATATACAGTGAGATGAATGAAGCCAAAACAGTCATCAGTGATTATCTTACACCACACATTTTCATTACTGAAGGATTGATGAATGTGGTTTCTATCACAGCCTTTTCCCCCTGTTTCAGGTTATCCTGGCACCAGCAGACATAGTCATCATGCCCATATTTAGGACAGACAGTGTGAGTGAGAGGATACTCTCAAAAATCTGAGCTGATGAACTGTCCTTGAGAGAAAATACGAACAGATAAGGACCTGTTTGAATACCACGTTAGTGTTAAATGTGAGCAAAGCGTGCAGCATTGAGGTTAAAGGCACTGCATCTTCCTCAATTAATTTGCCTAGAAATATCTGCTGGTCTGCTCATCAATACTCTTCAGAGATTGTTGGAGCATATCTGGTATTTTTCAGGATCAAATGACTTCAAAACTGTTGCTTTTTTTGTGTGCTCTGCACTGTCTCCACTCAACCCAATCCCAAACTAAACGTATCTGGAACTGTGAGTGGAAGCTGTAGTACTTAAAGGAAACCCACACAGACACAGGGAGAACATGCAAACTCTCCACAGAAAGCCAACCTAGGACCCAAACCAGGAACCCTCTATCCCCACGCTTCCCCAAAAAGCAGCATCCTAATTCATCATTTCTGTTCTGGAGGAGTTATGTAGTTGCAAAAAGCTACTATTTGTCCTTGGCAATTCAGTCTGTGACACACTCACTTTAGTACTAGGTGCAGGTTGGCAGACAGTCGTGGGTCAGTGAACTGTGTCGTCCGATTGTTGTGGTCAACAAAGTAGACGCGGCCGGTGGCTGTGTTTCTGATTTCCCAGCCTGGAGGCAGTGGGCCCAGCTCCTCGCAGTTCACGTTACTCAAGTCCCTGCGCAAAACAAATAAAGCATAACTTAGTATTTTAAAATTAAACATGTTACTCTGCTGTGTCCGCAGGTTATTATATAGTTTAACTATTTTCTATAAACACCTCTTCAATAAATCTTTCATTTTAAACAAAGGATCATTTCATAACTACAACTAAACATTATTGTGTCATCATAGTGGCAGTGTGGATATGAGGGATTAGATATGGATGAACAATTCGCAGAAACTTCACAAAAATGATCAAAAGACCAGAGGATATTAGCAGCATGAACTCATGCATTATACACCTGACAAAGTTACCGCTCCAATTTCTAGATTCTTCCTCTGTCCAGTACAATTACATGTCTGTCAGTAGAAAAGTCCTGATCTGGGCCAACGCCGTAGCCTCAGGAGGTCTTGTGATTATGTGTGTGTGAACATTTTGTCCTTGTGTGAAGTCAGGGACAAAGAACATGCCTCGCTGCACTCATCACAAAATACTGGGTCATTTTAGTGGCTCTGTCCAAGATGACCAAACCTACATTTGCTGCTGTGAGTTGGATGTTACACGCATGTGCTTCATCAGTGTGCAGCAGGCTATACCAAGACCTGGCCAAAAATGTAACGCAATAGCAGTGCCTGCAGTCTCCCGTGAGCAAACTAGTTGGACTATTGAGAGTTGGTGAAACAGTTTGATGAAATGCAGAACCACTGTGTTCAGATCATCAACATCTGTACAGACATGTACAGAGTACATGTTCTCCTCGCTCCACGTCCCAGAGGTCATTTGTTTGGCTGACCCCGACTTGAGCCTGAAGTTTGACAACAGGACTGTTACAATGCAATGACAAAAGAAAGATCGTTTCAAGACTGTCAGGTTGTATATAGGGATTAAAATAATGCAGGCTGTCTTTACTGTTGAGCTTTCATCATACATTTAAGTTGATATATTTTATTCTGATTTAATCGTGTCTCACCAGATCGTATCACTTTCTCTTATGCAATTTGTCTACAAAAGAAAAGACCAACTTTTGTGGATTATACTTTACGGGAATTCAGAGCTTCAATGTATAAATGTGGGAATATGGCTTGAAGATTGAATAACAATCTAAATTAATTATTAATCATTAATAAATAAATATGTAATTCAAAACGAAAAATAAAAAATAAGCCACAGAATAAAGAAAGGTTGTTGCATAACTTTGAAAAATACATTTAAAAAATGTACCTGGGCACCCGGGGGTCATGCCAAGTGCTGACTCCAGTCTGTGTGTGGAGGAAGTAGACCTGGCCCTGCTGAGTTGTTCTTTGCTCTAAAAAAAACAAAACAAAAGAAAGTAGATTTTAAAACGTGTCAAAAGACAAACAGCAGTGGAACAAGGCTGAAACTGTTGCAGCAACTGTTGTTCTGCAATGGAGTCCAGGTGGGCACCACCGCAGACATTGCGTGTGTGTCTTTTGGAGAAGGGGAAGTCCGTTTATAATGGATGTGACAAGCAAACTGCTGAGACAATGTTGAACTAAGTGTGTGTGAGAGGTGTGTGCCAATGTAATCAATTAGTTTCCTTCAGGCTCCTGTGGGCTAATCCCAAAAGGATGGGGGAAAATAAAATGTGAAGATTCAGGGATTAATCGGAGACTTCCATGAGTGTTTTTCTTCGCAGAGTTCATTGATGCATTCTAGTGGCCTTGTTTTCTCTTTAAGGTTAGTGTGTGTAGAGAAAATCATCCAGTCCTATTCATTTCCAAAACCCAAGGAAATGGAGAGGGAAAGTGTTCAAGCCAGAGCGTCTAATATAATATACTGTAAACAAATAAGGGAGCTGAGGAAACTGAAATGAAAGATGAGGAGATGGGTTCAGCATTTATAATCTGTCCCCGTCTTGTTGGCCCTTGGATTCTATGTCACCAATTAATGAATGGAGTGTGTGTGGGTGGGTGTGTTGCATGGCATTCATGTATGTATATTCACCCACTAATCCATCACTACCCCCCACTTCCTACTGGCAAAACTCATTTCCTACCCACCTCTCCCGGTCTTTTTTTCCCCTCACACATTTCCCTTTTTTCTCTCTCTCCCTCTCTTTCTCTCTCACGCTCTCTCTCACCACACCCAGGCACCGGTTCAGAGGGTTCAGCTGAAGAAGAAAGCTCACTAGCTGTTGGGCATCAGTGACTCATTTTGTCCGACCTCGGCCAGCCTCAGTGGACACAGCAGGACATTTCAAAAGGGGGGCACAGGTCCAGCAGTGCCATTCTAAATCACTGGCACACAACCGCACACTTAGAATAATAATTTATTTTACAGACTCCGTGGGTATTGTGGGTCACACTGTGGCCGACTATGAAAAATGTTCTCCAGCTTTTGCATTATTTTTCCGATGCATCCGAGTGTCATATGGTCAGACGAAGAATTACAGTACAATAAAAAACAACCAGTGACTTAGAGGGCCTTTCTGAACTAAACACTGTGCTTTCCTTGCTTCACTTCGCTGTGGGACTATCAGTCTGCAAAACCAAAACATTCCAATGCTGGAAGTGTTTGAAAAGAGAGAGGAGAGGAGAGGAGAGGAGAAGCTGATTATTAACACACAGTAAGGGTTGAATGCAGTTGTTATGATGTAGTGCTGTGGGAACGAGCAAGCGAGGAGGAGAAGAGGATTAACAGATAAAGTGAGAGTAAGTCTGGGGAAAGAGCACAGAGGAGCAGACAGAGAGGGAACAAGAAAATATGTTGCTCCTCGTCAATAAAACACGAGGTATAAACGCCTGCAGACTACAAACTAGACACAGAATAAGAGCAACTCGCTATGTTTTAGAGTTGTTTATCTTGTATTCTGTAAGGGCTGGCCTGAGACCTCACCTCCTCAGTAACTCTGTTAACTGGACAATGTCATTTGCCTTCAGCTGAAAGTTCGTCAAAAACGCAGCAATTCTCAGGGTAGCTGCTGTGATCGGATCAGGCTCACAGTGACACTTTTGTTTCACACCAGTTCGATGAAAGGATGATCAGCACGACTGGACATTATGATGTCAGGCTGTGAACGAGTCACTGAACACCCTTTTCTTTAATTTTACATAATGAATATTAAACAGATAAGGACTTTGTAAAGGGGGAGCTTTTGTCTGTGTGTTTACGTCACTCACCGTAACCCTCAGGGAGGTCAGGCGGTGTATGCAGGTGTGTCCGACTCATGTAGTTTCGATGCCGCTGCGATCTAACCCGTCTCTCCTGGATCCGCTGTTCACCTGGGGGGACATTGGCCTCTGCCCCATTGACAGGTGTCATCACGGGTGTGTTCTCGTCCACCACGCAGCTCAGTGGACGCCCTGATGGACTCGAGTACTCAGAAGCTGGCCTGAGAGACAACAGAGAGGTATAATTTTGGCAAAAAGATAGCTTTGTTGCTGGGAACTGGATTAATGAATTATAATAATAATAATTTCATCGTTATTGACAGTATGTGATTATGCACAGTATGTAGCCCTATGTGCGGGAGCCTCGTGGTGGAGAGTGCAAATAGGTGTGCAACTGTGTAAAAGGAATAATAGGCTTAAGTTGTAGGTGTTGCAGCTGTATTTCTTTTTGTCTAGACATACACAAAAGTGTAGTGTAATTATTGGAAAACACCGTGTCATCAGTCCTCAAGGGGTAAAATTTATTTCATGGTTACAGTTAGGATTAAAGTGCGACAGATGATGATGTGTTGCATACAGTATAACCTTAAAGTCTGTTTGTGTCGGACATTTAGAGCGGATACCTGATAAGCAGGCACAAACACAGACTGACTGGCTCACTGACACTGTGTGTTTGTGCGCGTCTGACCACTGTCTCGCTGAAAAAAATGTGGATCTTTTTCTCAACACACCTGCCGCCTCCTCAACATGATCCACCTCCATTCTCACTAAATTTGTACCCGTCTCCTCTTTCCAGTGTCATTCATTCATTATGGAAATCATGTTTTCCCCCTTTCCTCCATAGTTTCCTCACCATGTTCTGTCTGTTATATACCTCTTTCTGCTTTGCTGCCTGGGGAACACAAGAAATGTGAAGTAATAGGACTGGTGCTCTTATTTTGTTGCATAGTACCCAAAGGCTCCACTGATATGGGCCAAGTAGGGAGGCGACAGTTGTTCCTGCAGGAACAGTGGCCAAGTAAAACCTGGCTGCTCAACTGGCTGGCCTGTTTAATTAGGTGTGTGTGTACGTGTGTGAGTCTGTTACAGACCAACAGGCTGTTATTGTTGCGTTGTGAGTCGAGCTAAATGGAGTGGTTTCTTTTCTTTTGAAAGAAGACTGGAGGAAGGTACAACCACTTGAATAGACCCCCCCCCCCCAGCTTTTCTGTAAAAGGTCAAGTTTGTTGTGTATTACAAACGACATGACTGCTGCAGTACAGACAGACAGTATCACGCTGAAGACGACTTGGGCCATTAAAAGCTTGCATGTTTACATGGCTCATTTTCACACTAGTCTATCTTGTTACTGGCGGTAACTGGGGATGTGCATTCATACCTGGTAGGTCTCTCCCATTGTGTGGTACGTGTGATGTGATTCAGATACTGTATCCTTCCAGAAGCTGTCCTCCTCTCCTCCCACCTAATTCAAGACAAATAGGTTACCAGAATGCATCATAAAGCAATGTCCACAATGAAAATATTTAGATGAACATTTATATTCTGTGTCCTTTATAAATGAAATGAAGGTTCTAACAGGTGGAGTTGGATTCACTGTGTTTCAGTTAAGAACATAAAGGTAATGGCCTCAGCAAGAGATGAGGCATCAAATGCTTGAGTATCTTGCTTGAATTCCACCATACAGCTATCAGTGCAACTGATGCCCTGTTGCTAGGCAACAGCAATAAGGGTGGGACAAGCCTTTGAGGACCATCCTCTGTAGTCCCTCTGTAGATCAGACCATCATCGTCTGTGGGGAAATTGCTGAATTCTAACCAAGCTTATATAGCTCACTAGCTGCCCCAATATAGGCTAGAGTGTACATCATGGTCACTCTGCATTCTTCTAATCAAACAATTACAGATAAATTGCAGTGATTTAAATGAAAACGTGCAAAAATACGGACCCATCGGGTAAGTCGTTGTCAAATAGACGACTGCAGTCCACCACTGGCCCTCCTGTTCCGATGCGATCCCTGGACTGAAGACTTACTACACAGTTAACAAGGACAAAGGAGACAGCACATTGGACATTTTTCAATCCATACAGCTCAAATATTGATGACTCTCATACAGCACAGTGAACCTTTCGCATGAAGTCCCTATGGAGGTTGGTTTAAATCTCCAGAGTAAAATACTTTTGTGATATTTTTATATTGTCCATGTTTCCATTTCTCTTTTGATGTCAATAAGAAAGAAAGAAAAGGACTTCATAGGTGACAGATATCAAATGTGTTTTTGTATTATAAAGCCAGAGGATAAACACCAAATGCTTTGTGTGGTTTGGTGGTTAAGTAATGAACTGAGTCAGAGGCTTGAGACTGTCTGGGTCAAGCTGTGTTTTGTAATGTTGAAATAAAACAATGCACTATGACAACCAGTCGTAAGCCTTTTTCAGACACGAACGCTGGAGAATTTCCACACAATGGGGTCCAGGAGTTTGCCTTTCACAAATACGAAATGCAAAGTATTTGTCATGTGCATAGAGCAATGCACGTGTACTTAATTGAGCATGAAGCAAAAACGTCCAGATATTGACAATTCAAGGTTTATTGGACATATGTTTGACCCTTAAAACAATAATGTTGGATGACATAAAACTCACATTCTTTATTCTGCTGAGCAGCACGTTTGCTTCTTACCTACTATCTGTCCTCTCACAGTATCATTGTCATTGGGGCCAAGTTTATTCAGGTCCAGTCTCTGATCTGCAGGAAAAAAACAAAAAAACAAAAAACTAGATGTATACATAACTTTTAAATATTTACACTGAGTTACAGAGTGTTTAGACAAATGCATCACTGCATTAAAGAACCGCAGGATGCCAACAGTGTGACAGAGGGGGCCACAAAGAGAAAATAAGAGTCAATGCCAAACAGCAACAATCATGAAACAAAGTGATCTACCAGGAATGTGCGCTTGCCTCACTGATATTTTACCGGCTACTGTAGAGCACTGTCAGGCAACCTCAGATTGTGTTGTGGCTAACTCTTCACCAAATTCAACATTTTTGCTTGACAACATAGTTTTCTGTTCCAGGTCTTAGGAAGAGGTGTCCTTAAAAGGACATATTTTGCTGTTACTACTATTAAGCATTAGGATTGTGTGCCTATAAACTAAAAAAAACAATACACCACTCTACCCTGCAGAAGAAAAGCCTCTAAACATTGTCTTTTCTGTAAGGATTTAAAAATGGGGAGAAAATGTCAAAGAATTAGACAAAATATTTGCAATATTGTTTTTGGAAAAGTAGGAACTCCTTGTCTGCTCTGCACATGATAGCGCGCCCAAACACTGACAGCACAGAAACACAACCCAGGAAGACTCCGAACAAGATCCAGACACAGATACATTCTCAGTCTCACACACGGACGTGCACACACAAACACAGTCCAGCTGACCAGTACTAAGAACAGGAGTGACATCATTTGGTGCTATTAACAACAGAGTGTGGGTGATTGCATGCATGCATGAGCAAGGTGAGAGTCCTGCAGGGGTATAGGCTTACTTATACATGAGAAACTGAAATGCAGACAGACATAAGACAGAGGGTGAGGATCCAAGAGGGGCAGAGGGAGAGTGGGTGACTGAGTGAGTGTGAGAAATGGAGATAAAGAGATACCCCAGTTCTATGCGTGCTATTTTAGATATATATCTGGATTGATTGAGTCTTTGATGCAGTGTACACTGTTAGACTGTTTCTGTGTCTTGGATATCAGATCCAAACCAATGTGTGCATGTGTTTATGAGTGTGTGTGCATCTGTTATGGATACTTGTCTAGACTAAACAGCGAAGGTCTGAGCCTTTCATGGTTAGAATAAGCAGATTTTTCTTTTATAAAAGTGTGAAACGGAGAGACACAACATTTACAGACTTTTAACCGCAAGCCCTCACCGCACTATGTAATATCTCAACACTGTGATAAATGTTTCTTTCTGTAAATTAAGTAAATAAATGTGCGTGAACATATACATGTGAACTCATGGGTTCATTTAGCTCCTGAACATCTGTGTATGCATGCCTGTAAAAAATGATGGATCAGCAGTATCACGCAGCCTATCAGCAAATATAATTAGTGATTACGTCAACGCTATAAATACCACAAACAAGTCAACAGCAAAGTTCACAAACAGGCGTCACAGTGTTACTGAGTTTGTGGGTTCAGAAGTGGGGCAGAGGATTCGTGTCTGCAGTGCAACAGGAAGTGGAGCTCAATGCAGAGCCTGACAGACTACTAGTGAAGTATTGTGGGATACGCTTTTGGTTGCCAGAATGTTCGTCTGTGAGGTTTGTGTGTGCAGGTGTGTCTGTTTGGTTAGAACTGAGACATTAAAATATTCAAACACTAATTTTCATGAATTTTCATGTGACTACAGCACACAGGACCAATATACCGGGAGCACTGGTGTCTTGTCACACATGTCCCTCTGAGGGCTGAGAGAAAGTATAATTTCTGCCATGTTTGCTGTACAGTAAGTGGCTGGTCGGGAGCCTCACTGGAGCCTATACTGCCCTTTTCTGTAAATTGTGGGTAAGTCCAGAGGGCAAATCATACGGCGACAGGCTTCCGTGACCAGCAAGGTCCGCTTTTGTGGTGATACTGATGCTGTTGTGGGTCTTGCTGGATTAGGGGGTGAACTTTTATGAGCCAAGAATGTAATTTAGTAGCAAACAAAAAGGTTGCTGGAAACTATTCTGAACTTGTATGTGAAGAATTTAGGTTGACAGTTTCCAAGCTGTTGTTTCATGTGGGTCAGCCGAACAACTGCCTACATTTATGGAAGCGTCCAACTATGCAGTTAGAATAAAAAGGCATTCAACAAATGGCAATTACACTCAGACAGACAACTCCTCAAGTGGTTGTGGGGCCTGAATGTGTGGAACGGATGAATGGAAATGGAGAAAAGGCTTGATATATATATATACATAAAGAAAAAAGAGAAATGCAACTGTGTGGTTGCTCTGGTACATATGTGACTGTGTGTTTATGATGGGTCCAGAAAATATACTGAAACAAATGGATGAGAATTAGAGAAGGGAAAAGTTAATTTGACAGTATGGACAACAGTCAAGCGCATCAAACCTCAAATGAATGCTGGCAACAAGGCAGACAGGGCTAACAAGAGTGTGAACATGTGGACAGCATAAAGAACATGTGAGTCGGAATCAGCTGGGATTAAAAGAGCATCTTGAGCCAAATAGCAATAATAACTGTATCAGCAGGACTAGAAAGATGCTGCCAGGAGGGGAAGCTATTTGTTTCCTTGATGGAAAGTTTTATTGCTCTATAATGAATCAGGACTATTGATTTAGTCCCAGGTGCCAGATGTCTTTGCCAGCCAATATTTCTGATATGTGTTGCCTAAAGGAGAAGCCTGTGTACTGGGTCCATAAATCTTACAGCAATGAATGGCTGGCAAAGGAGGCTACGAGCTGAGGATGCAACAGTAGTACTGTAGAAAGAGAGGAACATGTAGCAGCAGGCTAGTTATTACACTGCTGTAGCCAGAGAGTTATTCTTCAGTTTGCATTACAACATCAGAAATTACTTCATCATAACAAACAAAACAAGCTTGGTTGGCACCTTAGAGTAAAGGTCACAGTAAGCATTCAGAGGAAGCATAAAGGGATAAGAGACCTACTTTAACTAAGAGTTCAAAGATAAAGAGTGTGAACCCAGAACACATATGCATTAACAGGTACTTACAGCCAGTGTCTTTTAGTCTGTTGATGGCATTGGACAGGAGGCGGACACAACCAAGGAAACCTGCGCCCTGCTTTTTGTGGATCTTCTTATGGTTCCATACACTGATGGTGATGGAGTCTGCCTTTCCAATGTATCTGATGGGGAAGAGACAGTAAGAGAAAAGACATCGATAACACAGAAAAGCAGAGTGATGATAAAGTGAGGAGTGGTTTGCAGTTGCAGTCGTTATGTGCAGAATTTTTAAGGATCCACTGAGACATTTAATAATCCCAGCACGTGATCTATAGTGCATGGCTCAAGTGCATTTAGGATGTGTCCAAATCCACTTCTGTGAGTTTAACGATGGAAAAAAGACCCACTGCACCAGGTGCGTCGTTTGAAAGGGATGCACTTAGATGAGTAATAAATCATGGGGCGGTTTTTGGTGCCACATAAAATAAAACAACCAAAATACTATCTCCCATTCCCTTTAAAAGCCAGGCATACTGGCACCATGGCAGATTGATATGAAAACAGGAGATTTGTGGAAAGGAGAAACACTTTAACGTTGGGAAGCGTTCATCAGTTTTTTGCTGCTGATTGCTTTCCACTGCCTCCAGATTTAACTAGCAATGCACTTGACAATCCTCAGTTAAAGTACAGAAATCAAGCGAACTAAAAAAAACACCATGAAACGTACACTTTTATTATGTATCTTTTATAACTTATTCTTCTTTTATAAATTATTTTATAACGTCTTCGCCTGACAGCTTGAGTATTATGCTTGTTGTGGCTGTGTAGCCTTTCAGACTGTAATGAGGCAGATTAGTTGATTTGTACGTCTGTGTGTGTGTGTGTCTGTGTGTGTGCGGATTTAGTGCAGCTGAGGCCAGTCTAGTCGTGGTTGACGAACAGAGGAAGTTCCCGTGAAGTGCCCCACCGCTGTCTGAGGCCCAGACAGCTTGTACAGTAAACACACAAGAGTCCCACATGCGAATGTAAAATCATTCACCGACACACACTCACACACAAACACACATGGACATAATTACAGACCAGCCGTTAGACGCGATGCGGAGCTCTGCAAATTGCTGTATGTCACACACAAGAAGCGGGGTTTCCCTAGGCTTAGTATGAGAGCTAAATCTAAATAAAGTTGCCATTCAGAGAAAATTACAACCACTGTGGATGCAGACCAGCATAACTGGGTAGCATCTTGATAATGTGTCTGTGCTTTTTTGAATGTGTAGA
Source organism: Pseudorhombus dupliciocellatus (assembly GCA_016785235.1). NCBI lineage: Eukaryota > Metazoa > Chordata > Actinopteri > Pleuronectiformes > Paralichthyidae > Pseudorhombus > Pseudorhombus dupliciocellatus. The sequence continues at coordinate 1,031,506 of JAFBJW010000152.1, read as the reverse complement.
TTTTATTTATTTAGCAATTATCACAGTCCAATATGGACAGATGACTGCACTGAGGTGAAATCCTTAAATGCCTAAGACTAAAGGCCACACAATTGCAATCTAGTAACAGCCTTCAATCACACTGTAATATGAAGGGTTATGGTCTCATGCTCGTCCCTTCACACAGTGCAGTTGTGAGATTCAAAGGTTAATGTGATGCATAGGTGTGTTGTGCAAAACGGGGAAAAACCAAAAAAGGAGAACTAAAAGAGCAGACGAAACAATAAGAGTCTGAGCTCCAAGAGAACAGGTAGACCAATGTCATTTTCTAACTCACAAATGCAGAAGCAAAACAGTGTGAGGAACCTCGTCATTGTTTAATTTTGCACGTACTTAATTGTTGCGACATGACTATGAGCTGAAAATGTCTACAGAAGGCGAGAACTGAACTGTTAAACGGAGCACCTGGAATTCAAAAAAAGAGTAGAAAGAGGAAGGAACTATATCTAGAGACTGAACAGACTCCCTGTCGTCTTTAGATGGAAACGTCTGTCGATGACTGACTAAAATCTGCGAAGGCCACAATATCGTTGGTGAGGAAACAATTACATTTCATTTATCAGGACAAAAGGATCTGTCAAGGTTACCTAATCTCAGAGCAAATTCAGTATTGTTTAACATAAAGAAAGGGACACAAATTAACCAGAAGGTATTCAACACCCCTGACTTCATACATAAAGTACCTTGAGTATTATTTCTTCCTTCCCTTAAAACGTCATGTTATTTTACTATTGCATTTTTTACTTCTCTTCTTCTGGACATGGGCTTTCACAAATCTTTGCTGCCTCTCTTATTGGAAATGTGCTGTAACAATAAACGTGTCTGGATCCAATGCAGTCACGCATGGTAAAATGCCTGTTGAGGTTTGCTGAACCTTTGCTGTCAGTCCAGGACTGAGAGAGACAAAATACTTAACGAGTAAACAATAATGACTTTGCACATTTCCAGACATACAGCAAACCATTTATTAGCTTATAATGTTCTCCCCAGGGCCAAGTCACCCCATGCTTTGACAGTGCCAACTGACTGCAGAGAGGAAGAAAGCAGACATATTTCCATGCTTAAACAATTACAAAAGACTGGAGTTACTCCCTTTTTCATTATACTGCAGGTGGGCATGTGTGCGATACACAACACTTGTGGTACGCAATGACGATGAGAGTCGACTTGGCAACCATTATCAATGCAGTTTTGGATTGCCAAAAACTCACTCCAGCTGCGCCATCGGTCTGCGCAGCCTTTTATTACTGAGGGGAAATCTAATGTTGCAAAAGTATTATTTTTGAAGAATGGTCAGGGAACACAGGCTCCATCTGCACTGACTTTTAATTCTAAAACAAAAGTTAAAATAGTGGTAAAGTGATGCGTTTTAAACCGAAACCGTATCTGGGTGGATTTAGGCAAAGAGAACAAATATATCGCTCCGAGTGAAGCAGGGCTGAAAAAAGCTGAGAACTGGCAGCTCAACATGAGGAGATAATCTGCCAAAACCAGACCTCTATAATATTGTGAGGTCATGAACTCTCAACAAGTCGCAAATCTTATCAAACGCTTGGTTTCGGTCAATGTGTTCTCAAACATCTTCTGTCAAGGACGATAAAATGAATTGCATGAGTTTTAGGTGAGAAAGAAAAAAGAGGGTACTATTTTTGTGTTATTTCTGATTCTCTTTACAGGGCACCAAGGCATCTAGCAATATTAGCTTCATGTGGGAAAAGACCCCAACTCCTGAAGTTGGAGGCTCAAGACAGGGGGGTGTGTGAGCTGGCCTTCTGCCAAACCCACACTCTCATCTGCTTTCTGTGGCATGTAAGTCATTTCCTGAACGGAAGAGGCCAGGGGTCACTCGCAGGGAACATACTCGAGGGTGGAGATCCAGTAAGGGGAAGAAAAGAAGGTGGGATTTAAGCAGCATGGTGACAGGTGGGGAAGAAGCATTATGAACAGGTGTGTGTTCGAAAATCTGTGTGACCAGGAGGGGTCAAATGTGTCTGTAAATGCAAAAATGCACTTTTACATGGAGGAAGAAAAGGTGTTATTTTTCGATTTTTCAGAAAATTAAATTTGAACACTGTAATTTATTTATCATTGAACAATTTAGTCCAGAAAATATAGTAGCAGAATCAAAGTCTCAAAAACACTTTGGAGATGTTGGAAGCAGAACTGGAAATTGTTTTCGAAAAATTCCCTCTTTGTGATGCCACATTTGGCTCAGATAAATAGAGGAAAACGACAACATAAAAGCGATGTTGTAAAATCCCAAAAGGTAGACGTTCTTAATTGATACTGAATGAATCCATTAGTACGAGTTGTGTTTTACCACAATAATCTCGTACGAATATGTCTTGCAAAGCTTGACCTGAGGAATTTCTAAAATCTCACTCAACGAGATGTTTTGTTCACACGTAATACGTCTCAAAGGTTTCACAGATGGGTGTTTCTGCACACAAAACAATCTACATTCCTGAAACACTTGTCATTGCAGTTGCACACACAGACATAACAAATGAGCAAAACCAGCATCAACACAGATCAGTCTTATCTGTGCACACACACTGCGTGCGTTTCTTAATGAGGCATCAAGCGGCATACAGCAACATGTCAGATGACCCCCTCCCCCCATGCAGAACTCCTGCTGACTTACAGATCATAATGTTGATTCCACTTTGGGTCCAGCGTATTTCTCACAGTATCTGTAGAGTGACATTGTCCTGAACCGTCCACCACTACTTTGGCAAAGGGATCTGGCAACCCTGGAAGAAAGACAAATGAGGTGGTTTCTTTAATGCACATCCAAAACTAGTGAGGTCATAAATAACCCTCTCACGTGTGATGACGTTCAACAGCCTGAAACATTTACAGGACTGAAGTCACAGGTGAGAGTTAAAGGTGAAATTAATGCACTGCATGCAGTTCTTCAATAAGCTAATATTTTATCCATTTGAAACAGCAAACAACATGTGGTCGTCAGTGTAAATTCCCTGGCAGGCTGCCAAAAACTGAACCAAGATTTGGGAAACTGCATTAACAGAGACTAAAAAAAACACAAAGATATCAGTCAAATTAACTGGTCATATTATTTATTGTAAATAAATCAGTATTTTCTGTGAATCCTGTGTGTGAAACATTGACAGTGCAAAGAGAAGGAGACTTTCATGTTGCAGGTTTTTCAGAGGGCTCTGTCTAATTGTGTAAGTGCATTTTAAATGTGACAGTCTATATACCTTTGGGCATCGATACTTCACACGAGTCAAACCTGTTCAGTCACCCTTCTGTTGTGCTCACACTTCCTATTCTGTGCTAGTGCTTTGCTTGAGGCAAAATCATGATAATTTGTCTAAAGTCTGGATTTGAAATAATCTCCATGTAAATAGAAGTCTGGTCTTGAGCATGGGTTGGGCTGAATAATGTGTTATGCCTGTCCAGTGCAATTAAAGCTTTTTAATTAACTGGACCAGATATCTATGGATAAAGTTGGGTTAGCAGTGATTCCCTGTATGATGCCAGGTCTCCTGGTGAGTAACAACAGACAGCTCCTAAGGGCCTGCGTTTACAGAATGGCCTCAAACGCCAGTAAGCTGCCACCATTGACAGGGTCCATACTAATGAACAAGGCCCGGGGTGGGCAGGCAAGAATAACAACATGTTAAAATAGGGTTTACTTACGGAAGAAGTCTTTCTTTGCCAGGTTCTTTGCACAAAGGACTGCAAGAGAACAAACACAGAGAGATGTCAAGAACAGATAAAAAAAATCAAGACAAAATAATTTAATTTTAGTTTGATATATATATATATATATATATGAGATATTGATAATTATCCCAACAAATGCCAAGTTTAGTTAACACAGATTTTGGCTCCAATGGTTGAGTCTTTCAACTCTTTTTGACAAGATTTCGAAAAATCCAAAAATATTTGCAGTAAAGGCCAGGCTGCCTTTAAATTCTAAGAAGAAAGTATGTTAAATTGTACAGCAAAGAAATAAATTGATTAATATTAGTGTCTTTTGTCTACACTCTTCACATCCATCTGTCCGTCCACACTGCACCATCACAAGCCAGGAGACCAGTAATTCTTGAGAATTTTGCCTTGTAAAATATTGAGTAGCCAAGCACTCTTTCTTGTGTGTGAAGCAAATCCCTGGGGCTATGAATCAAAGACAACATACAATGGCTTTTCATGTGTTTTATATGGAAATATCATGACTCAGGCCTAATGTGGGCTCCTACACATCAGTGGTAAAAATGCATTCACCCCTTCTATTTTGCAGAATGCTGGTCTCCTTTTTATTTGTTATAGATGAAAAAGCACCACTTCTGAGAAGGATATGGACTTATCTTTACAGCCATTCAATACCATGAGTTGAACAGCACCCAAAATGACAGAGTGCGACAAATCAGACAGACTCACAACATGGGAACGGACGATCAACACAAACCAAATTACACTGACTGGACTGACTGAATGAACACTAACCATCAGCTTGTCAAGGGAAATTACACTGTCAAATCTCACAATATGGGTGCATGCCAAATCGAAGGCAGGAAGAAAACCCTCCTGTGGGATCAGATGGACACCATTTTGTTGGCAGACGGGAGAAAAACAGGAGAAACACACGTCTGAAATCTTGGCAGAATGTGTGGAATGACAATTCAACATCCAGTGAAGTTTAAATTTAGGTCATAATCCTTTACCCAAAGAATTGCTTTTAATCGGTATGCATGAGCCTAAACACAAACATTTTACAGGATGTTGGTAGTAGATGCTGATGAAAATTTGGGGCTAAATGTAATGATTGAGTAAATCTACAAAGAACATGGCTTTAGTCAAATTAGATATAACCTGCAATGTGATTGGAGCTGTACTGTCTCAGACACCACAACATGCCAGATCTATTTTTCAAAGTTGGGGCGGTCATCATGAGCACAATGACAAAACCTGCAGCATGAACAGCCTCATATTTATGCTTCACTACAATGTCATCTCATTTTATTGATTTAAATAACTCTGAGCAAATTGGGGATCTGATGTCAGGAACGAAAGTAATTTTCTGAATAAATTTTAAACTATTCTGTTATATCTGAATGGTGTACAGTGGTAGCTGGTAGCTCCCTGTTGGTGCTCAAAATGCCGAAGAGCTGCCGCTGGAAAGGACCTATCAGGTTGATCTGACTATACTTGGATCTCTGGTTACCAAACTGTGATGAAGATTAAGGGATTAACCTGCACATTGCCCTATTACCTCAGCCACAAGTACCACAGAGGGAAAAGCCTCTTTCATTGTTATCAATGGCCTTTCACCAGCTGTGATTCAGAGAAGGCTGCCACAACTGATGGGGATGAATAAGTTCAAAGGAGGCATTAATTACACAACGGAACATCGATGACAAACAAGGGTCTAAAGTTTACAGAGATCCAACCCAAAAAGAAGACATTTGAGGATTTGGGAAAAGAAATTGTTCTGGAAAAAAAAAAAAAAAATAGCACTGCAGCTGCAGATGTAAGTAGTTTCTAAAGATCTTAAAAACTAATATAGAAGAAAAATGTGATTATAATAACAAAGCAAAAATGGTGAAATGTATTTGTGAGACCTGTTTTCTATTGTGCCTTCTTGTATTAAATCTAACATGGTCTGAGGAATGTTTTTAAAAGCTCTACTTAGGGTATTATTGCTGATATGAGTTGGCTTAATATGTTGACAATATTATCTGGGCTTGAGGCATGAAATCTCATCTCTGCACCCCGTGTGAATCCAGCAGTGTTGAATAGCTCCCATGTGAGCAGGCGGACCGTGATGGCCCAGGGCTGGCAAAGGACCAGACTCATTAAGATCCTTACACAGAAAGGTAGGTCAACTAGGAATTGGTAAATGACCAGGAAGCCCAAGGGTGAATTGCCCTGTGTTGTCTGTGGATCATCGTCTCAACCACAAAGGCCAACTTCAACAGTAAGAAGAGAGACAGTAAGTCTGACTGCACACCAACATCCTGAAACCACCTCTGGATATTTTTAGCAGATGAGTTTGCAAATTAATTTTCTTCTAACAAATAATAAAAGGAGTTTGAATCAGGTGACATGTTAACAAAATGTTTTACTGATTTAGGCAGCTGATCTTAAACCCGAGTTGGTCAAACATTGGAATTAAATCATATTTGTGAGTCTAAATTGTGTTTCAAATAAGACAATGGCCTGCATGGCATTTCATCCAACAATAAAGTACTGGGTAAACGTTTTAGATGTCTAAATTCAGAAATACAATTATACATTCACACAGAAGCAACAGATCCACAAATTAAGAATTATAAAGTCAGTGTGGGATTACCTGGCGAGACAGGGCCACTGAGACAGGTCAAATACACAGAAGGGCTGTGGCTGGAACAACTTGCTAGGTACACATGAGAATTGTTGCATGATACTTCACATACTGCATGGATATATTATATGGATATACTGAAGTTCAGTTTTAAAATAAGACATACACAAACTGTCCACGCAAACTATATATTTTTACAGTAGATTGCTCAATCAGTAATTCGAAAACCCAAAATTCCCCTAATCTTCAACCAATCTGTGACTGTAGTTAAGTGGTCAAAAGGAGGTCAACTTTCCTGCATTGTTTTGTAAAAGGATTTGAAACAGCTGCTGATTTGGGACCATTTGTAGGTGAGTCACCCCATTCCACTGTCAGAAGCAGGCCATAAATCAAACTTAACAGTCACACCACATCAAGCCTATCCATCTGAGAAACAGACATACAAGGATAATGCTTTTACCACTGTCTGGTATCTAAAGGGAGACTGAGACAGACAGCACCTTGTCATTGACCCAGACAATATGTCCTTAAGGCTTTAGGAGTCAACCATCGCATTCAATCGCCAGGAAACCTTGCGCTGTACTACGCCTTTATTAACCTGGAAAATAAAGCTTTCTGAAATCTCTCTCTCTCTAAAACATTTCCTACCTGATTGATTTTAGGTAATTTCGGCTGCATTATGCTGCTTGCACCACACAGTGAGTTGAGGCTATATATTTACAATATTAGTAATATGAATATTTTAGAGGATTTGATTATTAGATATTAGATAAGAAAAGATGAGTCCACAGTAAACAGTTGCAGGGACAAAAAGGTACAAGTAGGTAGGAGCTTAATATGTTGTAAAATATAATAGTATTCAATCACTGTATTTTGAAAAATGGAAAATGCAGTTAGAGTAATAACAGCCACACTGATGCCATGCTGATGTCCACATAAATCAAGATGTATTACAAAAAGAGTGCCTTATGATTCATTTCAATACATCGCGTCTGCCCTAAAAGAGGGGCCCTCAGAAAGGCGGGAGCTTTGCAACGTCTCCATCTGTCTGAATATAAAAGGTCAGACTGAAGGTTGCCGTTAGTTCTGGTCAAAGGGTGAAAGGTCGTTAACTGACTCAGGCATGGGGGTGTCGGGGGAATCCCATTTGTTTTCTCTTGGGTCTCAGAGTTGCCATTTGTAATGTCTCTTGTCGCCTATGCTATTTGTTGAGTAAGGGGCAGGGGGTGGGATCGACAAGATGCTAAAATGCATAACAAATCAACCTCTTTGATGGATCTGATAGCTTTATATTAGTCAGAGATAAAGGATGTTGTTATGTAACATCACATTTTTTATTTTAATTTTAATTTGCAGTAATTCAGATGAGAAAAAATATAACAGCTACATTAGAATTTACAAATGTGTGCTTTTATATGTTTGGTCACAATGAACATCTCTGAGTGGGACAATTGCAAAGGTTCAAGCTTAACTACACAGCATAGAAGGACTAACTGCATTTTAAAGATCTTATTTTGTCATTTAGTTTCATAGAAAGAGATTTAGAGCACATGAGCTCTCTTCAAGTTCATGAAAGTGTATGATTTGCACTGTGCAGTTCACTGAACCACCAGCATGCCTCTCACACTCAGTGTTAACATTAACAGACCACAGAGCTGGGCCGCTTTGCCCTAGACCAAAGGGGTTGTTGACATTGCGTGATTGTACGGTCAACTCCACAGTGAGGCAAAGCCATTTTGTGGGTCATTTGTTAGCTTAATTCAAGCACTACAAGGACGGGACAGTCAACTTGTGCTGCATCAGCATCCTTTTGCTATAGTTGGATGCTTGTGCTGTTATAGAGTGGTGGTCCTGTGAATTATACACTATTTCAGTTCATAGTGTATCTGATTTCTAATATATTGTAGAGCAGAACAACTGTTTCTGAAAACAAAAAGGGTCCGTGGAACAATGGCAGTGGAACATAATTTAGAGAATAATTAAAAAGCAACTTAAGCAGAGCAAGGAAGATGAAAGATGGCATGAGTGTGAAGAGTGAAGACTGCTTACATTAGATAGTCAATGACCTGGAACTGCAAGCTTATCCTCACAATGGACTTAAGGTAATTTAAGGCCCAGGTTGAATTACTGACTGAAAGTTGTACCCTTCAGCCCTTCAACACCATCAAAGAGTAATGATTAACAAGCCAAGGTGAAAGTCATACTTTGGAGAGACATCCATACTCTATCCAAACTAGGCTACCAAGTAATGAAATGTACATGTGGCCCAAAGCCAGAATTTGATTCTTCTCACCTTTGAACGCTCTTCACTTGATGTAAGCCAGTGTGCAGTGAACAAGGTAATGATACACAGTATTATACATTCACACACTTTCCATTTATATATAATACGCTTTTTAAATTAGAGCATAATTGCATGACTTAATTTAAACAGATGTATACATATGGATGAATATATGAACACACACACACACACACACACACACACACACACACACACACACACACACACACACACACACACACACACACACACACACACCATCTCCAGAATCATTAGTGACAGTCATTTATATTTAAAATTAGAAGACCCAAATTATGTGCCATTGCTACTGTTATGACTCTTGGTAAAGCTCCATGCTGGCTCCCTCAGCACACAAAATACTCCTTCTTTCCCTCCTCTGTCTGCACAGAAAACACAGCAAATGCATGTTTGGAAAAAGTGTCAAGCACAAGTTCTCTATGTGTACGTGACCAAATTTGTGTTTCTGCTGCCAAAGCAGAACAATAATGATGGTGTGGTGTGAATTCACATTTATGAGTCTCAAAAATTGGGCAATGTTGCCAAAGTCGGCTTCTAATCTACATTGCACTTCCTTCCCAGACTCCAACCCTCAGCCCCTTTCCAGCCCAGCAAATGCTCGGGATGCCAATTATGTCATTCATTTTAGGGGCCAGCAGTCTACAGCTGACACTCCCTCTCTTTCTCCCCCTCCCCGCTGCCCCAAGGAGACGCCAACAGACAGGAGTCAGGAATCTGGAGTGGAACGTAATCGTTACACCAAGGAGGAGGGCTGGGTTGGAGCGGGGTGAGGAGCTAAAGACAAAGTGTTCATCTGGTGGTAGGAAACTACGTTGGAATGGAGAAAGGGAGAGGAATGTGAGGAGGGGAAGAGAAGAGGTCTATCAAGAGTCACAAATCTGTGGCGAGCAGACAGTAGAGGGGGAGAAAGGGAATGGGAATGCAGAGGGAGGGAAAGGAAGGGGAGATGTTGATTGATATAGTGAACTCTTAACAAGCGGTTACATTTTATGATATTATATCAAAAATTGTGTCAGTAACCTCAAGGAAACCAATGAAACTCCAGCAGTTTACACTGACAAAGGTGTAGCAGGAATGGCAGAGAGATATTATGAGACGACAGGACAGAAAAGGAAGAATAAAAGAAGGAGCAGCATAGACAATAATTAAGTCTAAAAGGTGATGTAAGTGTGCTTGTCCACATTTAAGTGACATTATCAGGAGGATGTCTTGAAATCTTTTGTACAAATCTCAATGGCTGAAGTTCAATCACCTCATCCATCGGCAAGTGTGTTTTTCATTTCTTAGTTAATTTAGTCCATAAATGGAGCTCGATTGATTTACCCTGCAATAGATCTCTATTTTTGTCCAGTTATATTTTTAGCAGCAAAGGAAGTCAGGAAGCCCTGCAGGCAAACAAGAGTAAACTAACTCAGTCCAGCCATGTACTCATACTTAAATTGAATAGGAACGATCCAGAAAATCATTCTGGCATATTTAAAAATGACAATCAAATAATTTGTGGTGTGCTGCAGTCAAGCGGCCTGACAGATGCCTTTAGGATACACACTAAACAAATCACACTAATTCTACAGACCCACATTTAACCAACGCTTTTTACCTTACCTTCAGTGGGTGATTTGATTCTGATTTGATTATTCACTCACATATCACATTAATTATACTTATTCTACAAGCAGGCATAGTGATGGTTCTTTATCAGTGAGTGAAATCAAACTTATCCCCTCAAATTAACACGCTTCAAAACAAGCCTTAGCTACACTACGGGGGGGAAAACCAAGTCTCAGATGCAGTGTGAGTGACAGCCTGGTGTTGCTTTCATACACAACTTAAAGAAACACAGACAGTTTGATTGGCTTCTGAGTTGAGAAACAGATAGAGCAAGGGATGAAGAAATGAAACAAATACGGGAAATAAGCCACAGGCATTTAAGCTCATCTAAAGCATGAGTCACAAATTAACTGTTATACTCACATAGAAGGCATTCAGATTGAACTTACTAGATACAGGCAGGTATAATACCATTCCACAGGTCACTCCCATGTGACTCAGGTGCACAAATGGCAGGGAGAAAACGTATTCTATCTGCACGTGGCTTGAGCTGATGTAAAGTTGGTTTAGTGTCTTTATGAGCACAGGCCATTTGTCCATACTGAAAATGATTCATGCAACAACTGTCTCGGGAATGTAGCTCTGAATTTTTGTATTAAAGCGCATGAGACACTGCACATGATTTACACCAAGAGGGTTTTCCTTGCATCAATATGTGCAAATGTCGAAGGTAAAAGAGGTCAGAAAAGAGATATCCTCTTGACATTGCAGCTGCTTATCGAGTTTGTGTGTTTTTAAAACTGCACTACCTCCCTCTTACAAGTTCTGAAGGATTAGATCATCTGGTATGGCATTAGTTTGTGTCTGATTCTAGATTACCATAACCTACATATTGAACTTACTTCTGTACGTGTGTAGGAATTAGACTAAAGCTTCTTCAACTCATCTTCTTAAGGTGCTTCAAAGCCACCCAGGATTGTGTGTGTATCTGTGTATATAGCATGCCTGTGCTCCATTGGCTGTTTGTGTTCATTCCCATATGGATGCCAGGATTCATTTATTAACCGTCTCTGTATGGTCCGTTAGCCATTAGACATAAGGGAATGAGAAAAGACAGAGGCAGAATGAGATGACGACCATGATTATGAAGTGGAAAAGAGTATTCAGAGGTAGGGGTGGGGAGATGGGCATCTAGAGAGCACTAAGGAGGAAAGAAGACAAATAAAGGACTAAAACTACTGGGGAAAATAAAGGAAGAGGAAAAAACCGCAAACAAATTGCAAGGAAAATTAAGGGGGGAACTAAAAGAAAGGACAATAAAGTCTGTGATTATAATTGAGTCAACAAGCGTAAAAGGAAAGACAGCAGGAAGAATTGGTTTGGATGCAGTGTGAATAAGTTCTACATATGTCTTCGATGTGGCAGCTCATATATCATCATCAGTTGCACCAGCCTGTCAAGATGGAAAATCAACTGCCAAAATAGTAATTCCTTGGACTGTGTCTATAGATTGCAAATAAACTACCAGGGCAAACCTTTTTTGACCTAATATGGGAAAAATGTAACCTGTCGGCCACTGAAAAAACATGCACATTTAAATGAAAACAGGCCTTTAACAGGGCGGCACACTTGCACTCTTTCTGCAGTAATGGAAGTAAATGAAGCTTTGAAATTAAACACACTGTTGAGCTTCTGCAACAGAGTTGGGAAGAACTTTCTAAATAATGTTTCGTTGCAATTGTAGGGAGGCAAACATGAGTATCACCAGCTGTTGAATACGAAGAAAATTAAGGTTGATTTAAGGACTCATTTATTTATAAAGTAAAAAACAAATCTAAGATATAAGTAACACTGAATATCTGTGGAAAGACAGATCACTATTCACACACACCCACATGCCTTAATGTGACTGCAGAAACAATAGCAGGAGAAAACTGAAAAGTGTGATTCATAAAAACGAACCTGTCTTCCTGTATCCACTGGGTTTCTCCAAAAATACTAGTGAAAAAGCATTTTCTTTATCCACACTACTTAATATTTATGAATATGGCCTAGCAACAGTGATACATAAGGGGATGATCTTTCTTTGCACACTGTACACATACTTCATTGTCGAGGAATCAAAGAAAACAGCAGTTTTTACTAATATTCATGGTTTAACATTGTTCTGTGATTTAAAAACAACGCAGTCTTTCACTAAAATATGAAGATTGAGGCCAAGCAGGGAGCTGTAAATACATTTCTAGGCCACATCAATACTATGCTCTTCTTTATGATTTGAAAATTTCACTGGAATAAACTGTGCAACTTAAAGACTGTTTGTGGGTAGATAACAGTGCAACAACAGTCATGTATGAGACAATTTATGATACTTTTGAATTAATGAAAGTAGTCCCATTAGGGTCACCATTCAAACTTTATCAAACATTGTCAGAGGCCTGTGCCATGGAGACAGACCAGTACAGGAAGTGTGTGCTCATGTGCACATCACAATTTGAAAAAAGAACTACACAAAAATGGAGCCACACCGGCAGAGTTGTCTGTCAACTGTCTGGACTAGATCCGGGGGTGAGAGAGAGAGAGAGAGAGAGAGAGAGAGAGAGAGAGAGAGAGAGAGAGAGAGAGAGAGAGAGAGAGAGAGAGAGAGGAACGAGTCGAGAGAAATGACAGAGAGATGAGAGACATCCTGTTCACAAAAAAGAAAAGAGTAAAAAGACTGAAGAGAAAAACGCAGGATACAGAGACACATGATGAGAGGCTGCAGTGGGGAGTCAGAGAGTTCAGTCAGTGAAAGGAACAGAGATAGGTAGGACACATTAAAGTGTGAGAGAAACCCAGCCAGAGGAAAAAAAATCACATCTGTAGACCTATTACCTGCTTTGCACATGTTCCAAATTAACTTTTTAAGACTGTTTTTTTTTGTCCACGCTCATAAGGCAGAGGCTGTCAGAAATATTATGCTGTAGCCCTATGAAAAGAAAAACGTGATACTTCTCCATATTTTGCAGGAAAATCCTCCTGAAGCCCTTGGAAAGTTTAATGTATTCTGCATATTGAAGCCCACCTCCTCTCCACTCTGAGGCTGTTATGCAATACTGAGGTGTTCAGTCTTTCCATTTTCCTGCTCCGCAGTACACAGATGCCACCAAGTTGTTAAGTAATTTGAAAAGCAGAAAAACTGAAGGATTAACTGAAACAACCTCTGTCTGCAGAGACAAAGCTGTTAATAAAAAGGTAAAAACAGAGTATATTGTGACATGCTAAACGTGCCACCAATACAGTCATGTATTATTTGTATTTAGTGCACATGTAAAAATGCTTAATCCTGAAGCTATGTAGCTATGAAGCTATACTTTTGGTGCAGTAGAAAGCATGTAATCTCCCTGTGTGTTAGATGTTAAAATACTGGTTAAGAGTACAGAGTCATAAAGCTGAATTATGAGACTGGTAGTGCCCCTGTGAGGTTTCATCACTGACTCATGGTCTCCTTATAGACCAAACTCTTCCAAAAATACAGTGCTGTTCTGAGAAACAAGGACCATGTCTGAACATCCTGGGCCAGCTTGAATTAGTCATTGCTCACAGATACGTCTCCAAACAAATCATCAAGGGTCGATCAGATATCAAGTTCAGTGTGAGATATTAGAGCGCTGACCAGCTGCGTGCAGCTGGCATCACTCCAGAAGTCCTCACTATGCCGACTTTGCTGAGGTTGTGTTAAATGTATTAACTCTATTAGGAAAATCCTCACGTCACCAGAAGGCAAATGTATCAATGAAACAACAGGGTATAATTCCACATAGCAGAAACCTGGGACTTCCCCACAACATGAAATCTGAGGAGAGGAGAAATATCTGTTCACAGGAGCTTTGGTTGATTTAAAGATGAACGTGGCAAAGATGTGTTCTTGATATATCCTTGGATAAAAAAGTTGCAATAATAAAATATTTAACTGCTGCGATAAAAAATATTTTCAGGGATTGCCAAAAATCGTGAGTCTACTGAGATTTATATATATATATATAGTAAAGTAATTGTAATTTGAGGTTAAGTAAGTAAGTAAGAAGTATATATCTGCTATTTGGGATAAGTAAATGCACTGTGAGTCTGAAAAGTGTTGTTTCATGTATTTCCTTTTAGACTTACAACAGAAAACAGCTAGATCACAGAATGAATAAAATGTTTCCATTTGATGACGGCCACATGAACAGGGAATGCGAGTATGGAACCTGTGATATGCACGTGGTCAATTAGTCCGTGCTGGTGATGCAGACTAAACAGAACTGGAGGAAGCCAGACAGTAGTGGCAACGCCAAGCAGACACACAGACACAGTTATTCCGGGAGCATAATCTCATTCCAGACGGGGACTGATACTAATCTATACTAGTGAATATTTATACCAGATGATAATTTGGCATCATTTTAAGCCTGATGAGTTGGCCAAGTCGTTCACTTTAAATGAAACACAGATCATTAACCATCCCAATTATTCTAGCCATAGTGTTTGCATTTTAACACTAAGGCTCTTATATATCCAATAAACTAAGACCATTTTACACGTCATTAAATGAGTCTAGCACCAACGTCTGACTCAGATACCCAGGGGAACAGAAGCAAGCCTAGACCAACCGAATCTGTCTTTAGCATTTAAATTTAGCCTATAAGAATCAGTACTGTTGTATACCTCCAGTGCAAAGACGTCCTTTGTGTGCTTATCTTATAACTAATGTTAGGTTTACCGCCCACGGTTGGAAATGGTTTAGGAAGCTATGCTTCTTATCTCTTGTATTCAAGATCAGAATTATTTTGCAATCAGATTAAAACATCTACTTGATAGTAAAATCATATATATATTTAAAATGTCCAAAACAAACTTTGACTCACCTGCCTGCAAGACAAGCTTTCTTTATTTATTCAAGAAGCCAGGACTGAATGTGATGTAATGTTGACACAGCAGTCTGTGTTGCCAGTGTTACACTGGCTTTCAAAACTACATAGAGATCTTTGCGGGTGAAGTAAACATTCAGTTAGAGTAAATCAATCTTCATGTGTCCCTGAGGTCCACTTAATTAAATAACTCTAACTGTTAAAACTATATTTGTTAGCTGTTCAGAGGAACTCTTTATATGAGGCCCATGACAAAGTAGAAACCTATAGGATGGCGGAACCAACACCTTAATCCTAAAAGACTGTGGAATATTAAGTAGTAGAAGTGGTTTGTCATAGAAAAACTAACATTACATACTATAAAGCAGAGGTTTTATGAATGCAAATAGAGAGGGTTTGCCTCCATGTCCAAACCTTGGACAGCATGTTAAATAGGCTGCATAGTTCTGAACAAGATTAACTGGATGGGTGAATCCAAGATGAACTTGAACCAAAATGATGAGAAAAGGAAAGTATGAAGAGTGAGAGAAATGCCTTAAGAGGCAAAGGCGCAGCACAGTGTCTGTCAAACACAGTGGGGACAGTGTTATGGTATGGGCTTGTATGGCTGCCAATGGAACTGGGTCACTGGTGTTAATTGATGATGAGACTGCTGATTATCAGTGATGAAATCTGAAAGAGCTACACTGTTTGCTCATATTCAGCACAAACCTCACAAAACTGACCAGACAAGGCTTCACAGTACAGATGAGCACTGGACCCAAACATGCTGGGAAAGAAAAGAGCTTCTCACTGTAAACAAATTGAATATTTAGTTGCATCAGTCACTTTACCTCACTCAGGCAAATTGATGATGCTTTTCACTTAATGAAGACAACACTGAGGGCAGAAAGACACAAAGAAGCAGCAACTGGAGGCAGCTGCTATTAAGACCTGGCAAAGCATCTCAAGGGGGAGAAAATCAGAAACCGCAGGGTTTTCCCTACCACTATAGGACTTATGCATAGTGCCTTAGCAAAGAATTATGCCCGTCACAGACGATGAAAAAGTCGGAAAACTGTATAATGTATAATTACGTGAGAGGAATGAGAGTGGGGGAGGAATTCACTCGCTGTTGTAGCTAGGTAAGAAGACGTGTGATTTACTGGACTATCAAAAGTGCCCAAACTTAGTTACTGGGTGAATTGGAACTACTCATGAATGCTGTGATGATAATGGTTCAAAATTAAGTTACAATGCATGTTTTTACAATGTACAGTTCAGAGCACTTATGGAATTGCATATCAGAAAGACATGAGAAGAGACGTGGAAGCAGAGCAGAGGGGTTCAGAGCAGCAGCCTGGGACTGCCCTATATGGGCTGCTCTCTCATAAACACACAACTTACTGGCCACCAAGCAAGAATGAGTAGTATACACACACACTCTTCAAACTAAGAACAAATCTATTCTCACTTGCTCCCTTCAAATCTCAGATGAAGAATTAGGCCTTTCACTTCATGTTCAGAAATGTAAGTGACGGACTGGCTCAGGTTGAAAAGGAGAATGGAAATGAGCATGAAGGCTTCAACACATCAAACTGGAATTAAGCTTGATAAAAGCACTGCCTATGCCTTTACATTGTTAGAGGACTGCAAAGTCAAACGACCCATAAAAAAATCACTGCTTTCTCAATGTGCTGAAGGAGAGATGCGAGGTGATACAGAACCGCTAAAGGCTTACTTATCTGAGTGTTTGGGTAGTTAAGATTGTTGAGCAACCTTCAACATTCTTCTGTATGCCTGCGTTGCACATGCATGACGGCCACCTCACAGAACTGCTCCGGCTCGCACGGGGTTCCTGCTGGAATGCTGCTTCTACCAGCCCTGTTTCTCCATAGAGTTTCCCTTTGATAATGGCCATAAATAATAATACACCATCATCCATCATTGATAAGTGGCCTGCAGAGTGAAAAGATGCAACCAGGAAGCAGTTTTTGTTTAACCTCAGTCAATGCAAGAGGGAGGGAGCATACCAACAACCTAAACATTGAGTTTATGTAATGTTACAGGTATGATGTCATGTCTATTTTTGAAGGGAACTGCGATGTCAAGTGAAAAATAGGCATGATGCCAAGACTCCAGACGACACAGTGCAGCAAGGAGGCACAGGCAGAATGGCTGCACTAACCTAATAATATGGCCATCGGAAACTGAAATGCTCGATGAATTTGGGTGATGATGTTTTAACCCAAAGGCTTTTATTGTGTGTGCGGTGGTACAAATGTAGATAGACATGGAGAACATCTTACTAACAGCCAAATCTTTCAGGTGATTTCTGGAGCAGTCAGAATTTTGTATCCATGCATATCAACTGTCTCTCTAACTGGGTCAAACTGCACTTTCTGCCAGAGAATATAAAACTGAGAGCATCACAATAAACACGTTGCCGTATGACTCATGTCTATTGTGTGCTGGTGAATCACAAGCACTGACTCTGGTCCACATTTCAACTGTCAAGCCCTTGAAAAAAAGACACTTGGAAATTAAACCGCACTAGAACATCCTCAGCCTAAGTCCCCGCACTAGCAGGACTACTATGTAATCAGCTTATATTCAGATCATACAGGGAGGGCTTCAAAACTGAAGAGCAGAAGTGAGTCAGAGAAGATAGTGACACTGAGAAATGTATTTGTGATAAATATTTGCAAATACTGTCACATTGTCCAAAGAGGTTATGTTGTTTGATAAATGGTGGATTGATTGTTAGTAGGATTATGCAAAAACTACAAAAAGTATTTTCATGGAATGTGTGTGTGAATGATGGCAAGATGGGAGATGAGATCCAGTTTTGTCCTTTTTGAATTTCTTTAACATGGCAACCTAAGATACATTTTGAGGTTTTCACTGATTTTGACACATGATTAGGGGGGTGATTTCTCTAAGTATGTGCACATCCAAAAAAATCGAGATCTAGTTGATTTAAATCTGGTGTCATATGCAACTTGGACACTTTTTGTGCTATTGTTGAATATTATTTTATGTCAGCTTGGGGTTGCATTATAACTTTACTATAATGCTAAAAAAATTGCACCTGATATTTAATGTTAATACAAATTTCTTCTGACATATTTTACTCTCTTGACATTCTGCTGTGATTAAAAAACTGTCCATCATGTACAATTATCTCAGCCCCACGTGGCTTGATGGTTTCTCACTGTCACCATAGTGTTCTCGTTGTAACGTTCATTCTTAATATTTTAGTCGACAGGCCTAATTTAGCTCAGCATTGCGTGCTGACACCACATCCTGTGGAAGCTGTTGTGCGTATGAGGGCGACTGTGGGTGTGCAGGTAACAGAGTGTGTCTGACTTTTGTCCTGAGAACACAGACATTGTGCTTGCACATACAGGCGAGCTGACAGTGGCCCCTGATAACTTCCCTAAAATGTTCTCTGCCCCTGCGCTAATGCTGGACCAGAGACGGAGGCTGGATCTTTATCTTAATCACCAGCTTCCTGGCTTTTTCCCTCCTCAAAACACAAGCTCGAACACTGGATTCCCAAAATGTTGCAATGAGGAACTCTATTTCACTATCCCATGGAGAATACCAATTAACAAATGTATTCCCACACAAAACCAAATTCTAACCCAAACCATAGATCTTAACCCTCAAGAAGAAGTCTCCACACCCCCATAAACAAACACTGCAGAAGAAAACAGCTTGTGTGGGTTTCCTTGCTTGATTTAGTGTCAAAGTCTCACACACAGCAGGACAAAGTCCTCAGATGATTCTTCCAGTGATTCCCTGCTTTCTATGTGCCAATTGGAGCCTAATAGCAAAGGCAGCAACAGCACAGAGCAGCCAAGAGGCCATATCTGTTATCTTAACGAACAAAAAATACCAACTATTAGAACACAGAGTAGACAGAGTAGAACTGTACTTTGGATGGTATGCAAATAGGTCTAAATGCATGCAGAGTCAGAAGCATAAATGAATGCACCAGTCTAAATGATTACTTAGCATCACTGATCAACGCAGTGGTCACAATCTACCAGATGAAACCCAATGTCTCTCTACACACACAATTGTCCCAACCCGTTCTCTCTGGTGAAGGACAGACAGAGGATGTGTCTATGATGGAGAAAGACTCCCATTTCCTCTCTGAGGTTTCACATTCCTGGGATTCCGTCTGAAGACCACTGCAGCCCACTTAAAACCATTCTCCATATGCAGAGGTGAAAAAAAGAAGAAACCCTGGGAAGGCAAGCAGGAGGATGGCTGTGTAGGTCCTTTGGTTTTCATTACTCTCTACAGTATTAATCTCTGCGTGCATTTAAGCAAACATGTTGCTCAATTTTAGCATATAATGAAAGACTCCTTCCCATCATTTAACACCATATAATATTCAGATCGTGCTCGAACACCATCAGTTACGCAGCACTGTTGTAAGTCTTATAAAAAAAAAACATACTGGTTAAAAACATAATTAGAAGAAGACATGTTTACGTTTTGAAGTCAGATTTATGATTTGAAGGTAGTGTCCACCTGAAGATGATGAGGCCGAAAGGTTTCAAATCTGGTTCGTGCACAGCACACATCCATCAATGCAGGTTCAGCCTAAAACGCCACCCCCCTCTTAAAAATACCACAGCTTGTCAGCGCAATCCAACAAATGTTTGCTAGGTGACATAATGCAAATACTATGAAGAAATTGGAGTATTACATTAAGGGACAGCATCCATTGTAGGGATGCATGTCTTAATGTTATAACTCATTATATACAGAAATGGAATATATGATGTACAATCCAAGGACATTAATAAAATATATCATATATTAAGACTATAATTGCAATCATGGAATTTGGCTAAATTATTAAGTGAATATATTAATGGCCATGGCTGCACAGAGGATATATGATCAGCTATGGAGGTGTTTCGGGTTTTTTGATAATAACCACAAATAGACCGCGCTAATATTCAATGTAAGTCGATTCACATTATCACAGACTTGACAGACTGATATCTGTTCAGATGTTTGAATCTTAACTAACTTGTTTTTTAGGGGGGGTGGGGGGGGGGAAGCAGCAGCAAGTTAACATTAGCCAGCTAACTTATTGACCTACAATATAAACAGCTCGTCTTGTGCTGTATTTTTATTGCTAACGGGCTAGGCTCATTTATTGCCTCTCAGAACAGCTACATTGGTTTGTGTGACTTACCTTCTCTGAAGATAAAAACGTTTGAGTGCTACGAATAATAACAAATAATAATAGTAAACACAGTGATGAATATAAATTAAAACATATAGTGGATTAGCCTCGGCAGTGTCCTGGTTCACCATCAGATGTGGAGTTAGCTAGCAACGCTAACATGCTAACGTGTAGCGAGAGGAGCAAGGAGGGGGTTTAAATTCGCTTACCTGTCAACCGCAGCTTCACTGGGCCATTTCTCCTCACCCCTTGGTTAGACATCCCCCTCTGTGTTCCAGCGTGAAAAAAGAAAATGATCTGAAAAAAAGTCACTGATTCATGTGTCGCCGTGTGAGCTTGTTTCAAAAGAAGGTATCTCCCAAAACAATCCCTCTGCTAGCTCGGCGTTAGCTTGTAGTATCACCATAGCAAATCACGCTGACTGATGCAACGTAATGGTGTCACAAACATGTCGATGCAACAACTCTTATCTTGAGCCACAGTAAAAAAAAAAAAAAAAAATACACGCAGATACGTTTCCCAGGTGTGGCTCATGCCGCAGAGCACGAGTACCGGAGCTGGTTTAGGTGAGCGGCTCGTCCACCATCCGGACACACGTCCACTCAGCCCGGGCAGCTCAGACTGAAGTTGTCGCTGCTAAAGCCTGCTGCTGCAGACAGACAGTCACACTAAAGGAGGCGAGGACCGACAAAGCATCCGGCGATTCTTTCAAAATAAGAGCTGGGTTAAACTGCGATGGGGCAGGTCGTACGGTAGTCCATTGAAACTAACCGAACCCCACGTGCACGGGTTAACTCTTCCAAGAGGGCAATTTCATATGTACATAAAACATTAAGTTCTATCGGTACATTGATCAACATGAGCAAAAATTAGTTACAACATTAGCGCTTGTGTCCTGCCTCTTTAAATTGCATATCAGTAATGCACACTAATGAGCACTTAAGTTTAAATTATGTTTAATGTTTGCATTGGCCCAAATCAATTTTATTTTGAATGTGAAGTCACCAATCCTATTTTAGGTGCTTTTGTGCAGCTTCCTAAAATCAATTAAAATACTGTTCCATTGTACTTGGCTGGATGTTTTTTCATGAACATAAATCAACATTAATTGTCATTAGTTGACTTGCAATACTCAGTGGCTGCATCAAATGTAGTTTTCACTCATATAGTTTTCATTTAGTGCAAACACAGCAGGTCCCACACACCAGCAATAAGAATAAGTACAGTGTCTCCTAGTGGTGACAGGACCCCGATTGCCTGTTTTTTCCTCAGAAACCCTTTCACTGAAACACAAAAAGCTCCAACGTATACATTCATGAAATTTATTTACACACATTTATCCAAAGGAGGATATTTTGTCCTTGTGCAGGGCTGAAATGTAAAAAAATATAAAAATATAAACAAGGTACAAATGTTCTTTTTATGTTATAAATAGCAGAGTGGATGTGTTAAAATTGAAATGCGCTTTGGTCGTCGGGGGCCTGGAAGGCATAGCCACCTTCTGCCACTTCAGGAACCACAGAATTGCCTTCATTCTGAAAGAGAATGGACGGAGAGGAGAGGAGCATGAGAGGATTAATCAAGTCTAGCATGTTTTGGGGATGGCATCATGGGCATGGATTAAGACAGATTCTGCAGATAAATTCTGCCAGCTCAGACAGCGATTCTTTTTACAAGGAAGATCATGAGAGTGAAAGAAAGATTAATCTAGATAAGTTTGGGTTTGCATGAGCATTTCTTATGACAATAGCCAACTACTTGCTCATTTTACTGTATGTAAGCCACTTCTTTGGCAGCTACACTCTGCCAAGCAGCCGCCTCTGCCAAGACTGCTGTCATTTCATCTGTGAATGAGTCATGACTGATAGTTGATAGTAGTTGTTCTTCTGCCAGTCTTTCAAGTTTTTTTTTCCTCAGACCGATGACAGAAGTTGTTCATATCAAATAGTTGCAACTCAACAAACATAATTTACGCAGTCTTCACAAAAGTCTGACAATAATATGCAGTCACTGTAATCATTAAACCTGTAAAATAAATTATATGATGATTTAATATCACATTAATTACCAAAATAATACTATTTTTCTTGCATTTATAGGTTCAACATGACTCATAAGGTCATCCACTGTTTCAAACACTTCCTCTTTTCACCATAAACATAACATGTTTAACTTATGTCTTAAGTTAAACTTTTAACCATTTAAAAATGAAGTTACCTTCATAATTAAATCTCTAGATGCAGCGGCACCAATCAGTAACACTCACCGCGTCAGAGAAAAATCGTTCGATGATGTTGAGCGAGGACTTGTACACAGTTTCGTTGTCGTGGGACTGCAGTGCCTCAATCTTAGCCAAACCGCCCAACGCCTCGATCATTAGGGACAGTTTCTCCGCCTCACCTGCTTTGTGTGCCATCTATGTGGAGAAGAAAGAAAATATGTAAGCCTGTTTCCATGCCACAAGACCATCTGACATTTTAACCAGACTATCAACAATTCATCTGCATCACTTCATTTGATAAGGGATAGTCCACAAATAAATTGAAAATAAAAAAAATTGACTCTCCATTCGCCGAGGGATGAATAGATGACATTAGACAAAATGGGGGTAAAATATTCTCAGACTCCTAACTGCAACATTTTAACTGACTCATTTTCTGTGAACATCTCCAACACACAACATGGAGGAGAACCAGACTTGAGATTTGTCTCAGTATTGTACCTGTAAAATGTTGAAGATCGCATCCAGGATGACCGAGATGATCTTGCAGTCTTTGACCGTCAGCAGGTTGATCAGTGGCCCCAGCACATTGCACTGGACGAGATAGGCCACTTGTTTTAATGTTCCCCCACTGGTGAAATTGCTGACAGCCCACACTGCCTCCTTCTGGCTATTGAAGTCTCCCTGAACAGAAAATAAATATTAACTAAATAAACTCAACATCACTGAATCAAAAACTCACTGTGACAATATGGCCTACACACATTTTATATACTAATGAATGTTGTGTTGTGCTTGATCAAGACTAGGATGAAGAGGTGGAGCCCACACGCTGCCTCTTGCTTAGTCATTATTCATGGAGAGAAATTCAATGTTGAAGACAACTGTCCTGATTATTAAATTATGACTGGAACAATTAATAACTCCCATTTGGAATCATGCAGCAGGCAAACTATTTTTCTGTTTTTGCCTTCTGACCTTTTGAAGGATCTCCACCAGGATGGGTATCAGATCTGCATTGATGACCTCCTGGATCTGGTTGTCCTTGCCAGCGGTGATGTTGGACAAGGTCCAGGCCGCCTGTTTCTGGATATTGGCCTTATGGTGACGCAGCAGGCTGGGGAACCATGCCAGGGCACCTGCGTTCAGAACACACTGAGTCTGCTCATCCGTCCCAGTCACAATGTTCCCAAGTGACCGCAGCGCTGGAGTCTGGGAAGAAAAGTGAAAACAAGAGTGTCAGTAATTTTCAAGTGCTCATAATTGAATAATGTATGCATGAGAGACAATGGTGATGACAAAGACGATGTTTGACACACCACAACGGAAAGCTCGTCCCTGGAGAGAAGCTGCGCCAGTCGGGGCACCATCCCAGACCGCACAACCATCTCTATTTGCTCATTGGAGCCGTCGGTCAGACAGGACACTGCCCAGCAGGTGTCTGACAGGACCTCAGGGTCGTTATGGTGGATGAGTCGCACCAGGGCGGAAAGCAGCTGTTGTATGGTCGCCAGAGAGGGGGCTGGGTCCTTGTTCCGACACAGGTTGGACAGCATCCAGGTGATGTTGCGAAGGTAGCCATACTGGCAGAGAGACATGTGTTATTTTGCAATATCAACATAACAGAAAATTGCCTAGAGTGACAGTCACATCAGTCTCTATGAAAAGGGACATTTTTCCTAATCCATTAAACCAAAACCAAACTTAGTCAAAATTTCTAACTAATGAATTCAATTCAAATAAAGACTATGAATGTTTAAACAGCAACTTACTGGAAACACAGACAGGTCAGGGACCATCAACAGGGTCAGGAGCGGATGGAGTCCACCATGTTTGATCACCAGGTCTCTGAAGTGTGATCCATCACCTAAGTAGGGAAAACATCTTGTCATCCGTTGTAAACAGTCTGATTACAACAAAGACGAGCATACAGCATGGAGATGGAGTCAATAGAGACTACATACCTGCAATATTACCCAGGGCCCAAATAGCCTGTTCACTGATACACGGCTGGGGTGATGTCACCAGGCTGATAAAGGCAGGGATGGCTCCTCCTTCCACGACAGCGGTGGTCTGGGCTGACGTACCTGAGGCGATGTTGGTCAGAGCCCAAGCTGCCTCAAACTGGATGGGAGGGCATTCATTCAATGCCAGGAAACTAACAAACTTTGGGATGAGGCCAGCAGCAATTATGCTGTCAATAGGTGGGTGTGATTCTCTGGAGAGGAGGTTTCTATACATCAGAGGGAAAGAAAAGAAAAAAGTGAAGATGTAGATTGTTAGACATTGTTCAAGCAATCACTAGCTGGAAGGCACGTCAAGGCATTATATCCAGGTGGTCTGGGAACAGCACCCAAGGAGGTAATGTTTGATACGGCAGTGTCACAGTCATAATACATATACATCTCACCTGGCTGCCTGTGTAGCCTGCAGCTGATTCTCTAGGCTCTCGTCGTTCACACCTTTGACAAGCTCCTCAACAGACCAGTGCCTCTGTGTCTGTGGAGACAGAAGAGGACTGCTCATCTAGCCGTAGCAAACCTGGATCTAACTGTAACAATTACAAGGTCCTGAATGAATCCATTTAATTGACAGGGAAGGACGGAGCAATAACCCTCACATCGTGTTCCAACCACGTTGAGGTGTATACCTATACACTCAAAAGATCCTCACTGACCTGTGGCCACTGGGCACACAAACAGTACAGACCGGCCTCCCAGGGTCAGCTGGTGAGTGATGCAGCTCGTCCATAGCAATAACCAACCGAGACGTGGAAACCCCACTGAAAGTGTCCCACCACGCACCCTTCCGTTAGGAATGTCCTCCCGCGGAGTGGCGATGGGCTCGTCCAGGAGACAGAGGACATTCCTCTTCTTGAAGATCTGATCATCTTTCTTTGCTTTGCGGAGCTCTACGTTCACTTCCGCTCTCCTGCGCCTGAGCTCCTGAAAAACGTCGCCAACAACCAAGTGAATGTATGGAAAGAGACGTCAACTATCATATGGTCGGACGACAGTGTTGATCAACGGGCACCGCAGTGTGGAAATGACTTACGGTGGCATCTTTCCCTTTGTTTTTGAACTGGGTGAGTCGACCTCCGATGTCGCCCACAGCTGCCATTCCTGACCGACGAGCAGGGCTCACGCCGTCCCTGTGGGAACACGGGAACTTCACCGCACGGTCGAAACCAACGCAGCCACGGCGGCTCGGTTCCCTCGCTTGGAAACGCTAACAGGCGGATATCTAGGAGCTGAAGCCGGTGCTCTAACACCATGTGGCATAGCGCACACACAGAGGCAGTCTGCCCGGCGTCTCAGATCAACTGGTGGCCATGGCTTCTAGCGATATGTTTTCTTTTCTTTCTCGGTCGCAGATTCGTCATTTTTCCCCCAAACGTGTGTGTGTGAAGTGCGCTGATAAAATGAAATAAACGCCAAACAAAACCCCACCACGAGTTCATACGCGTCTGTCTGTGTCAGTATCACAATAAACAGCAATATAAGTCATATGGACAAAAAAATAAATGAGTAGATATCCACACACGTTTAGGTGACGATTGATCGCAGATAGAATATAAATGTTGGATGAGTGGAACTCTCCAATTTACACTCACGTATTGACTCAATCAGCAAATTTCTCAAACAAGCTCTCGCTGCTGTTGCAGAATTAGTTTTTTTGTTCTTTTTTTGCAATTTAAATGCATCCACTTACTGCATATGCACACATTAATATTGTCAACTCGACTGTGAAGAACCTGCAGGCGAGTGGCTTTGTTTCAGATGTTGCCATTGAATCCTTGTATCTGCGTTCCTTTGACGGGGGGGCTTTGATATCCTCATGCACGAGCACGCAAGGTGAGCTTGACTCACGCGCTTCAACATCACAGGCGCGTCGGGGAAAAATGACGAATCTGCGAGCAAGATGTGCAACATCTGGAAATAAATAAAACATATCAGCAGAAGCCATGGCCACCAGTCAATCTGTGACACCGGTAACATAACGCCCCGAGGCCCCTGCGGTAACGGAACACGTTCAAGTCAATCTACAGAGTTGAAACGGTGGCACACAGGGACAGGGTGGACAGGGGACACACACACACACACACACAGCGGGACTGACTCTTCACATCATTTCACCGAGCTCTCGCGTGTTTATTTTTTTAAATTGACGTCAGATATTTAAACCGCCCTGTTCGCTGTGACTCACAATTGGTCCAATAGCCTCAAGCCCCTCCCCTTTACCCAGGGTTAAAAAACGTTTCCAATCGTTGTCAAAGGCAACCGCAGAGAGCACCGCGAGATGAACGAACACGTTAATTCAGTTATGAAAAGAACAACTGTCGTCCGAACGCATGCTAACACCACAAACAACAACTAACCCCATCACGTCACGTGTTTTGTTATCGTTTTAAAAAAGGATCTAGCTCCAGAATGGCGACGTGATGACCCAGTGGCCTAATGGATAAGGCATCAGCCTCCGGAGCTGGGGATTGTGGGTTCGAGTCCCATCTGGGTCGTGTTTACTTTCTTTTTCAGACAGTCTTGCCAGTCACTCGCGATGGCGCCGACAAATAGACACTCGTGCTAAAATTTATAAAAAAAAAATAAAAACAAACAATGAATCGAGTTCTGCAATCTATGAAGCGGTTTACTCACACTTGTTTTTATGTAGCTTTATTATGACTCATACATTTATGTTTTGTATGTATTTTCTTTCAGGCAAGAATCGTCACATAAGGTCTTTCACCTAAAATCAGAAATATACGTGACGATAAATTGAATCATGAAGAAGATCTAAAGACATTCTCCTCATAGTGCACTGTTTATATTTAATATTTAATATTTCTTCTCCCGATATGTAGTTCTCTATATATTTTTAAACAGAGCATATTTCAAAGTTATTTTCTGTTGTTTCAGATACTGCGTCCTCTTCCTCTCATCGTAATTGTTGTTAATAGGCATTCGCTGCAAATCATCGTGTCTGCATTGACCCACCAGGGGGCAGTGAAGAATAATGAATGTAAATACATGAAGTCAAATATTCTCACCGATCAAGAATAGAGGCAGGATTACCACCTTAATCACTACAGTGCAATTGTTTATTTTGTAATCCACAAAAATCAGCGGTTAAACCTTTTTAACCTCTGGAAAAAAGATCAGTGAATCAGTGAACAGGAGTTAATCTGTGATGGGGGTCCCAACTCCCCTCTCATATTGTAAACAAGCATTTATGAATGGAAGGAGTGTCACTGTGCTTATTTCTGTATCGGGGACGTCCCACCGCCTCCTTTTTCCCTCTCATGGTGGAGAGGGCTATATAAAAATCCCAGGAATCCCAACTCTGCAGCAGACCTGGGAGCAAGTCCACACTGAACTTCCATCATGGGGACTATTTTGTTTCTCTTGTTTCTGGGGATTCCCGTCTACCACACAGAGGAGCATACTGTAAACGGTGAGTGTAGAATCTTTCACTGAGAGTAGGGACTCGGAGAGAAAGTTTTATGCATCCTGACAGCTACACACCCGTGTTACTTTGTTTGTTGTCATTAAGATGTGATGATCCAACTTAATATTCTCTTACAGTATTATAGTACAATTATTTTCTCTGAAAACTGCAATCTTTAAATTATCATGCAAGATGAGACCCCAAATATTCATATTTTATATCTGTATATCTAGATGGATTGCAAGTTTTTTGTGATTAAATTAAGCTTTATTTAATTCATATCACACAGACACACACACACACACCAATAGACCATTGCGTGTCATTCTGAGGAATCAAAATTGATCAAACCCAACCCAAGAATCTTTTAACAGATATTGTCTGTTAAAAGATTCTTTCTTTCTGCTCAAGGCTATTGTGCACTTTAAATAACAGCACATTATCGAAGCTAATTTCATTTGTTGCTTCTCCGTTCAAACCTCAGAGCTCTACACCCTGATAGAGAAAGGTCAGAGCAGCTTTGCAGATCCAGCTCTGAGCAACCAGAGTCGGCTGCTGGTCAAAGAGTCGTCTCTGCCCATCAACGAGCTCCTGGAGAAGAGCAGCAAGACCGTCGAGTCCAAGTTTTCCCTCCACCCTCTGCCCCCAGCTGGGTGGCCCAAGCACAGCGACCTGGCCCCCATGCCTCGCCACCACACTCCCCACAACAAGAGCAAGAAGGGCCCCAAGAATGACCGTCTGCTGGAGCACAACAGCGAGAAAGCCAGGGGTGAAGTCGCCGGCCTGCTTCCAAAAACTCCGCTGACTGGAGCCACAGCTGCTGCTGCCACGAACCGCACCACACAGAAGAGCAGCCAGGACGCCCAGCCTCACAACAGCCCTCCACAGCACAGTGAACCAGAGGGACACCCCAACGCCAGGCCCAGGGGTCCACCCCTGCACACGCAGCCCCAGGCCCAGCCTCAGCAACCCGCCCCACCTCCACGGAGAGATCACCCCAACCGGCGCCTGGACCCAGAGGAGAACCGGCCGGGCAAGTCCAGTCTGTATCAGTCAGGTATCAGTGCGGCGGCCCGGAACAACAGCCGCCCGCCTGTCGTCTTCAACCGGCGCACCTCCAGCCTGCTGTACCAGTTTGACATCCTGAGGCGAGGTAATGGAAGATGTGCTGTGTCCTGACCTGTCTATTTATGATCAGTAATAATCTGTTTAGGCTCACGTTTGACCCTCAGCATTACATGCTCATGATGACAATTGACTTTTTAACCAAACACAATGCTTTAGGTAGTTACAGAGACAGAAATACTTCATATGGTTTAAATACTGCTCATATGCAAACTGTATTTCCTGGGAGTGGCCTTTCCCCTCATTGTGTAAGAAGTAGTTCAGGTTCAGCTGTCACATAGTGAGGTCATACAGTGCAGCGCATATATGGAGTTCACAGAGTTTCCACAGGGAGCTAAAGAGCTCTACTGCCATACAGTGATGTGTGGTGATGGTTTCTCCCCCTTCCAAACGTCCCCCTGCCACTAATTACAACCACTGCCCTCAAATCTGGCTGTCAGCGTGTCGCTTTGTGTGTGTCGCCTTTCTGGGAGCGAGAGGCCGTAACGACGCCGAGGCACCGCAGGCAAGACCATTCTGATATTGTGCTCAAGAAGAAAAATGCAACACCTGTGCGACCCCGTCTCACAAACCGCCTCCTCCGGGCCTCGGAGCAGGAAGTCTGAGTTCTTTATTGGCAACCGTGTCGTTTTCTAATCGTCTCACGCTCATCCCTCCATCCTTTCCTCTGCAGAGTCTGACTTCACACATGACGCCTTCTGCA
Organism: Pseudorhombus dupliciocellatus; assembly: GCA_016785235.1. NCBI lineage: Eukaryota > Metazoa > Chordata > Actinopteri > Pleuronectiformes > Paralichthyidae > Pseudorhombus > Pseudorhombus dupliciocellatus. The sequence goes on along the minus strand of JAFBJW010000152.1, from coordinate 1,001,706 downwards.
TGAGCGAGTGCAGGAAGGAGAAGGAGGAGAAAGAGTATTACTGTTACAGTGAGTTTGGTACGTATCCACGAGAGACACATAAGAAAGACATTGAACGTAAAAACTCTGCAAATGTCGATCATTGATTCTTCCTTCAACCTCAGATTCATGAAGGTTTCTGCCAATTGTTTTTGCATGTCCCTCAAACAGCTGTGAACGGGATAGTTCATGACATTGAGGTGCTGCGTAAAGGAATATGGCTCATCACACTGATGGTGAGCAGTGACGGCTTCTACAAGATGAGTCGGCTCTATGTGACCCCGGACAGCTTCTTCTTCAAAGTTCGCCTGCTGGTCCTGGACACGTTCAAGTGCAGCAAATCCTGCCCCGACATCAAACTCGGTGAGTGGGTTAACATAGACAAACCAGAAAACTGAAGCTAGAGGCTCGAGGGAGAGATGTTGAAAGAATGACTGAGAGGAAAGGTCTAAATCTGAAAGTAGAGTTCTGATGATTGGTAGAAAGCCCTTAACTTACAATTAAGAAAGAACAGAAAGAAAAATTCCTTTTCATCATTCATTGCCATTTCATCCAAATCCGTTTATGGATGTTTTTAATGACCTAATTTACTTGCGTTGACAATATTTATGGAGTTTACCAGTGAAAACGTTGAATGATTTTATTTTTTTCCCTGGCGCCATAACATTGCCTTTGCTCGCTCCTCAGGGACCAGATACATTATAATGGGGCAGATCTACCACAGGCGGCGCCACCTTCCCAGTGACCTCCTGAACCTGCTGGGGGGTAAACTGAAGCCCGGCGATGGCCTCCTGCGGAGCAACAACTACGTCAAGAGATTCAACAAGCGGAGACACCAGAAAGCCCTGGAGGCCACCCGCACCAGGTGTAGGTGAACAAATGACCAAAACAAAGAGACAATCACCCCCTGCTGCCCGGGAAGAGACACTGCAGCTTACGCGAACTGATCGTAACTAGCCCCTCAGTGTTGCGCAAGAGAGATGACGTTTGGCAGAAGGCATGGATTTACTTTCAAGGACTGCTCTAATGTACTATAAAGTAACAGAATGTTTTTGAGACACTGAGGTAGGTTTTCTCTTCTTCGATATTGTGGGCTTCTCATTCATCTGTTTCATAATCCAGTGTTTGTCATGGAAAGAAAGATCACATCAGAACCATCACATGATCATTTTGCCATCAACACTTTCTTTCCAGACCAACAGGTTGGATGTTCAAAGCTCACATTTTAAGTATTTTGGTAAATGTTGGAACCTTGGATCTTGTGACACGACCTTTAAATCTCACCGATCCCTTTGACTAATGTATGATGCTTCTTCATTGACATGAATGCATTGTGTTGTATTGCACTGAATAGTATTGTTTTGTAACACCCAATCCTGTGCATGTCGTCCCTGTGGTTGTTATTGGTAAACAGGAAAGGGACTATTATTGTTACAATGACCAAAGGGAGGGACTGAAAGGCCTTAAAAAAGCAACAACCAACCCGGGAGGAGGAGGAAAAGGGAGAGAGCACAGGACCTTTGCTTGAGAGCGGCTTATTTTTCTAACTTTAATTACGTGTCCACGATGAAATGTCGACCCGAGGACATCAAACAGGCCCACGCTGAATGAGGAAGGGCCGTGTTGTTGTAGGGACTAAGCCATAAGTGTAATCACAGGAATCTGATCCTCACCGCACCTGGACGCATGACGCAGAGACTGCCTCCATCACGGCTCCTCTTTGGGATTCTGCTCGTGTTTTCTTGCCGACACACAAACACATGCCCCTTTGGGAATGGCCAGAGCAGCTCAGAGGTGGCATTTAAAGTATTTAGGTAAGATCAAAGGACAGAGGAGGGCGGCGACGAGATGGAGGAAGAATAAAGGGGGTGATGAAGAAATGGCACAGGGTGGGGATTCAGGGAGGAGAGGGGATGTCGGGTCAGTCTGTCCAGAGCAGCAGAAGCTTCTTATTTAATCAGAAATCTTGGTTGTAGAACCATGCTGAGCTTGTGCTTTTGTATGAAAGGAAAAAATATTTGCACTGAATGCTTCAATTGTTTCTCAATACACATACCCAATAAAAGTGTGTATTTGTTTTCTACTCTATGACCCCATGAGAGGTGTATTTGTCTTTAAACCACCCCTCCACTCACACTCAGCCCACTGACTGAAACAAGAAGTAAAACATTAAAGTGAAACACCATGCTCAACTTTTGGGACTCCAGGAAAAGGGGCCGACTTGGGAACTGGGAGGGTGAGGCAGGCAAGACTGAGGCCTCTTTCTCTCCCCCTCTGACCGCCTGTCAGCTGGAGCCGGTCAGTTCCCAGGCTCGACGAAGCCCCTATCTGAGATCAGTGCTGGAGGGAACAGATGCAGGCGGGCAGGAAACAGGAGCAAGCTCCACATCTTGGCTACTATCACAGCGGGAGGACATTCCTCATCCTGGAGGATGCAAAGTTAGGGGAGAGTTGGGGGAGGGGACGGGGGGGCAGGGGGGGAAGTGGGAACATCTCATTGTTGTTTCCTGTGTGATCGCCCTCAAGCCACAAGTAGGCGGGTGGGAGAAACGGACAAGGGTGGTGGACTGACACCACTTTAGGTTCTTGTGGTCATCCACAGCGCTCCCAGTGACCATGTGCAGGCTCTGGATTCATTTAGCGGTCCGAGTGGAGAGTTGGGAGGAGGAGGAGGGAGAATGGTGTGGGAGGAGAAAGAAAGGTTTAACCTCAGGGGTGGCTCTCTTGTGTCATGTCGCTAGTCTGATCACAGGAAGAGTCTGTATGAATTTGCATGGGGGTCACAACCTCGTCCTTTGTGAGCAGATGCCCCCTCAAAGCACTTTTCTCAGAAAACTTGTGTTGACAGAAAAATAGAAGAGAATTTCTTTTACTTAAATGTCCCATCCAACCTTTATATCAATATATTTACTTCACAAAATGTAAAGTCATATGGACTGGTAAGGTTAAAAGCCAAGATGGCATTTAGTGTGTATTGTAGTGTACCCCAGGGTTATGTTCTAGGTCCTATTCAGTTTGGCCTGTCAAAGCCTTTTGTTTGTTGATTACATTATTTTCAGGGGAGGTCTTTTATTACAGAAGAGTGAAGCATTTGACAGGAAACCTTATATATCTCTTTTCATTGTGCTTGAGATAAGACTACGTATGAAAAAAATCTCTTACACAAATTACACAAATAGAGAACATGTCATTTCTTTCTTACAGAGTCTTACTTTTGCCTCTGAAATCTCAGTGTCACTGTGAACTCTTCACCGACACAAAGATTTCAGATTCAGAAGATTGTTGAGCTGATTCATTTTCTCATGAAGCTCTTGAAAAATGTGACGTTTACACTGCGAGTACTTACACTTATAATCATATTAGCTACAGTAATATGATCATGACAGTACACTGATGAGGAAAAGAAAACTAGAACTCTGGTGTGTATGACCACAGCAAGTGAAAGGAAACACAACTCTTTAGAAAACTGGTGTCAAAAACGTAACTTTATCCAGGATGAAATGTCCTATCAGGTACAAAAGAGAATCTCTTCAGAGTTGCCACATTCGGTTAAAAACATAGAGTTCTTTTTATCTGCAGTTTCGACATTGCCTGCCTGCCAGCCCTGCCCCCCCCACTCCCCACTCCCCCCAAAAGGTGTGAACCTTTTTTTGATATGAATAAATAATACAAGAGATGCACGTCAATATAGAAGTTATGCTGAACTGGTTGGTTTCTTAAAAACCTCTAGAATTCCTGTCCCACTCATCAAAAAAACTCTATGCTCACAATATGCAGCACTTTAATATAAAGGGCAATTTCACCCAAATGAGTTCATTTCAATAAAGAAAGGAAAACAGTTAGAATATACTGACAGGCTTAGTTGCTGGTTCGAAAAGTGAAAAATAAAAGTTTCTAGTGCTCTATAAATCTTTAATTTCTACATATTTGGACAGCAATATTGTACAATAGAGATTACAAACAGTGGATGAAACACATCATCAGATTACAAAGTGACGGACATTTGTGTGAAAGAGAAACACAGAAACGAACACAGACGCTACATTATCTCTCAAGTCTTGTCCACACAAAGACTTCCTGATAAAGACTGAAATGATTTTTCTCATTTGAATTTTTTTTTTTAACATCAACTGTCGTCGTCGTACGACTGCTCCCTTCCTAAAAAATAATTAGAATCACACGTTACAAAAATGTTCCCAAATATGCTAAAAATTTGAGCTAGAAAATTTTGATACAAACCCCTGCGGTACAAAGACGCCCCAGCCCCTCCCCCACAGCGCAAAGTGGACTCCCAGACATGCTGATGCAAACCGCAACATAACTGAGTTGATGCTGAGTGGAAAAGTCCATTATCCAATTACCTAACCAATGCTTTGAGGGCGGGTCGAGAGACGTCTGTGAGCCAACCTGTCAGCTTTAATGAAATATGCTGGAGGAGGCGGCTGATAGATAAGAGGGGCAGGGAGACACACAGACGGGGAGCATTCAGGAGACACTGAGTGTGTATGGAGGGACATACAGTAAGTGTGGGGCAGCTAAGCCTTGTTCCAGCTTCACCTTCACTGGAAGGCCTAACAGTCGCATCTCCTCTAGGAGCTCAGAACTCGTGACTATTCTTCACTTGCACTTTGGAGTAAGCACCAAATCGGAACAAATCAGAGGAAGGGTGGGATGGCCTGTTGTGGGTGTCTCCCTCTGGAGATTAAGGTGAAGGCTTCACTGCCTCAAAGCAAAACAAAGAGCTTTTAAATTAGTGATTATAATTTTAATGCGACTGAAAAAAATAATCTCTTTGACCACTAGTTTTCACTCTAGCTTCTACGTCAAGCGTCCCAGCACCACCCTGACAGGGAATGTAAATGAGTTGCACCACCGACGGACACGTTCCGTTTCATGCTTCAAACGGGGCGACACACCTGAGGGGACTCTAGCGATGCGGTTAGAAGAAGCGGGTGCAGTGTAGCTGGGTTTGAAGCACGGAAGGTGTCACTGCATTTGTGGATGAATTAACGGAACCTGAACTGACACAGAGACAAATGATCCAGAAAAGTCTTCATGTGGATGAGAAACCCGCAGGTGCTGCATATTCAGCCTCACGTGAAGCTCCATCAGGGCATTGCTCCACACGACAAAAGATGGAGTTCAGGTTGAACCTCTGGGTGGGAAGAACAAAGCAACGAGATGAGCAGCTACAGATTAAACCCAGCTCTTTCAGAGTGTGCCGTTGCCATGTGATGGTCCAACCAGACAACTTGACAGCTTCAACTGTCGGACTGCTACTTCCATCTGGATGGCTCTCCTCGTGGAGGGGCTACACTGGTGCACCCAAGCAGAGTCTGTGGCCGCCCTGGCCCTGGTCTGAAGGTGGGACGTCTGTGTCTTTCTGTCCCACTGGATGCTTTTGAAGTTAGTTTTTCCCCCTTCAGCCCAGCGGATGGAGGTGGTGGGACCACCATTGCGAGCTGGTTTTCAGCTGAGGGGTGGGTGCCCCCCAGGTTCAGGTGCAGCCTGACCAGGACCACAGGACTTTATCGTTCAGAGGGAACCACAAGCCTCTCTCAAGTCTTTCTGACACTTGTGTTTTTTTGTGTGTTTTTTGTTTAGGAGGGAGCTAAGAGGCTGATGATTGTAGTTTGTTGTTATGAGACCTACAGAGACAGGCAAAGAGAGGAGGAAGCCGTTGGAAAACTTCTCTTTGTTTCGTTTTTTTTTTTTTATTAAAAGCTTTACAATATGACAAAAATATGCACTAAGAGAAATACAAAAGAAAACAAACAAACAAAACACATGGATTGGATGCCAGTGGGTCAGACACTTTGACAGAGACCGAGCAGCCATGTTGGTGAACTGCTGTTGAAGTGTATGATGCAATGTCTTGTATATACAACTTTTTTTTTTTTAAAAACCTGCCAAGACTGCCATATTTAGAACCGGAAATCTAAACTATATGTTCTCCAACCTATTGTCTTTTACAGCTCCTACCATTATTTTCTTTTAGAACATAGACAGTCCTTCACAAAAGAAAAAAATATGCACATAAAATAACATTATATACGAGTACAGCCAATAAAAAGAAATCAGCAAATATTGCATGATTCTTTTAAAAATGTCTCAGCTAAGAAATGAGGTAAAAATGTTCTGCTGTCGCACATTGTGACCAAATACAATAAACAAACGTTCTGTCAAATTAAAAGATAAGTTATGTGTGTGTAAGATTTCACTTTGTCTTTTTTTGTTTTTTTTTTGTTTTTTTCCAAAACTGAATGTCAAGAAAGACAATCGCAAACTAGTTTTGCCTCAGACATAAACAAAATATCTAAGTGTAAGAAAATACATTTTCCCTTGAGATGCTCTGTGTTACCAACATGGCTGCTATTATCAGACCGTAGAAACTGTTTTTCTTTTTCTCTCCGTAGCTTACAAAATAAAAATATATGCACTTTCTTACAAAGTGTTCAATGCTGTTTTGCACAAGTAGAAAACAGCAACACGCGGGATTGCAAATTGTTTTTGTTTTTGTTTTAAGAGTGACCCCGGCACCCAGGAGTTTGACATCACAATCTGCAAGAGAGGGAGAGGTGGGTAGGAAGGGTGGGGGTGAGAGAGAGAGAGAGAGAGAGAGAGAGAGAGAGAGAGAGAGAGAGAGAGAGAGAGAGAGAGAGAGAGAGAGAGAAAGAAGGGGAGAGGGAGGGAGAATGGATGGTGTAAATACATGCGGGTGAAGCACATCACTGTTTCAGGCACAGTTAGATGGATGCAAACCGCAGGACTCTCTCAGCGCGTTCAACATCAGAGATTGACTGTGGAAACCTTCACTCAACTCACCAGGAAACGCTCAGCTCCACCTCCCGTAATTAAAACAAAAAAATAAAGCTGGACCAAACTGTGCGAAACATCACAGACTGTATATAAAGATGGACGACACTCTCCAGAAGCGAAGCCATGAAGCCCCATACGGCAACATGAGGTAGGCGGGGTGTTTGACCTATGGCTTCACAGTTCTGAGAAGCTATGGTTTCGTCCATCTTCACGCGCAGTCGATGATGCACATGTATAAAACTGCATTTCACAAATCTTGTGGAGTGCTTCCATTCAAAGCAGCAACATCACACAGGAGAGGCAATGCAGTGCGGTGAGGTCACAGGCGCACACAAGCACAAGGGTAGTGGCGTCCTTCAGGTTCAACGTATGGAAACAACAGTTTCCACACTATGAACGCAAACAGTGGCCACCAAGCAAATATTATTTTTTTTATTATTATTGGGTATTACATCTCAATCTCTCAGTCTGATCCCAAAAATCTGCCTGATGAAAACGTTCAATGATATCAAAGAATACGGCTTCGCTCAGTGGCGAAAAGCTGAAGCTGATGTTGTGTGAGCTGAAGTGTGTTAACTGAAGCTCCCACCAACATTGAAACAAGGGCGTGACCGAAAAAACTGTGAGCGGAAAACACACACGCGCGCATGAGTCACTTCTATAGAGTAAACAAACAAGGCTTTTCAAAAAATGCCACCAGGATAATAGATCACTGTGAAATCCATGTTTGTGTGGAGATTCATCCCTGTCAGCGTTTTTTACGTCCAGGGACAGAATGTGTCTGTTTGTTACATCACACCCAAAGCAGTAGATGACAGTAAAGGCCTGAAAGGGACCCAGGATGGTGACCCGGGAAATCAAAGGGAGGCAGGAGTCAATGATCTCGGATAGTTTCTGACAACGTGCGTTTTTAATGTGTTATTGGTCATTTTTTGGAGAGAGCCTTGGAGGTCACTCAGTTGGTCTTTTTGTGTTTCCATTCTAAATCAGTGTTTTAAACCCGAAATCATCTACGGCCAAAGAAAGAAATTATATATAAAGAATTATAATTCACCTCCCACACGTCTGAGCAGTTGACATGTACGATGGGAGTCACTAAAATGGGATGAGCAGTGTTTTGTAAGAGTAGTGTGGATGGCAGATATAACCCATTTCTGTGATACGATTGATTTTTTTTTTTTTTTTTAAATGTTAAATTTCATGAGCAAAGGACCTCAGCTTTCTGCTTTCCTGCCAACCACCAGCTGCCATTTTGCCTTTTCTTTTTCGCCCCATCAGCCTTTCTCCCCACCACCATCTTACCTGCTGGCTTTGAAGCCTTTGAGCTTCTGGACAAAGAAGTTCTCCAGAACCTCGGCACACTGGTAGAAGGGCGAGTCGCTGGGGTTGTAGTAGCGGCAGTTATCGAAGATTTTGGTCATGTCTGCTACGAACTCCGTCAGCTTCACGTACTCGCGCTTCTGTAACCTCTCCTCCATGGTGGAAAGGTCTGAGAGCAGCAATGACAAATATGGACGGTGAATGATTGCATGCATGACGGGAGAAAATAAACCATACACATTTTATTGACAGGCCTTGCCAGAAACAAACGTATATGCGGAAGCAGCAGCAGATAAATGGCTGCTCTAATCAGCTCCTTTCCACAAATCAGCATGTCTGCAGCAGAGTAATTGCAGCCTATGTGGCATGTCTTTGACACGCGTTCAAATATGTTTCCTGTGAGCGCAGTTCATCATTTTATATGTGACAGCAAAAATCCAGAGCCCGTGCCAGCGTTAACCTCCATCTACTCAGCCTTTCAGATCAGTAACTGAGATCTGACCCATCGGACATTCCTGAGGGGAGCATCATCATTATCTGAGAGTCGTTCCTGAGAAAACACGCGGAATGGAAACTTTGAGAGCCCGGGCCTAAATCGGACTTGGTCTCCCTGGAAATGTAGCTTTCGGTGTCACTAACCTGGTTGAATCAAGTCAGAAACAAATAGGATTTCAGAGCTGCTGCCAGTAGGCTGCTGCTCGGCACGGGGTCCCCGGGGCTACGATTTTAAACAAACATATCTGACTTTTTACCTCCTCAAACCCCCTACCCAGCTGGCCGGGGCCTTACACCCCTCACGGTGAATATCAAAGACCTCCTTCTTCTCCGTCATCAGATTTCATCTCAGAACCCTCCACAAACGACTAACGGCTGCAGCTACGACGGCCAAATGCTCTTTTTATTTTCTGAAAACCAACAAGGTCTTTTTCTTGCAGTGGAATCGAGAGGGAAGGGCTAGAGTTTCCAGGACCACGCCGACAGGAGCCGAGCGCAGGGCTGGTCCCTTTCCACAGGGAGCCCAGCAGACCCCGAGCAGCTCATTAACGGTTTGTTTGTATGGAAGTTCAAAAAAAGCCCTGTTGACGAAAAGTCCCCATTTACAAGGTCGGTTTGATCTGAGTTGGAGGGCTTCCTCCCTGCCGGCCTCCTGGCGGCTGCGTTTTTCATGTGTAAGATAGAGGGACTGGGTGTTACTTCCATTGCCTGAAGCAGTTACAGAATGAAAACAGCTCCACTGAGGCGAGTTTATCTAGCGAACAGGGACTGCTCCCAATCCCAGTCTGACTCATTCAGCATTAACGAGCTGATTCGCGATCTAATATTTTCCTACATGAGACGGACGCAACACTAAACGTCGGTTGGCTTTAAAATGAAAAGGTCAGCCCTTAAATGTTATGTTTGAAGTTTGACGATCTCTGTCCTCCCTCAGAGCCCCATGAGATTTGATCTATTGTGTCCAGTCTGCTGGAGATACAGAAGCTGGGAGACATCACTTACAAACCTCGTCAATAATTACTATTTGGGTTTTCCTCCACTCACCCATTGGTTCCTTGATGACCCTGTAGTAGTCTGGGGCGTCATTCGGGTCGACGGGCTCCAGGAACGGCCACGCCATTTTATGTGCCTGCGGAGGAGGGAGGAAGATAAAGAGAAAGACAAGACACTTGAGAAAGCTGAAACCAATGAAGAAAAACAAATAAGCACCTTGAAAATGACACTGGAAGCAGGTGGGTCAACACAGATGTTCTCTCTCTCTCTCTCTCACTCACACACACGCACGCTTGCATCCAGACCAGTGGACAGAGGAGGAGAAAATGAGAGGAGAAGAGGTAGGAGGAGGAGGAGGAGGAGGAAGAGGAGAAAGCAAGGAAAAAAGCTGAGGCCAGACAGTTGTCCAAGTCACACTCTGGGGATCGGAATCATCAGATAAGACACACAGAGCACTTTTGTTTGCTACTCTGACACTGGAGAGAGGCCACAAGGAGCTGGGTTGCTGTTCAGTCTATCACTGCTAATGTTGCTGCCTCTTCAGCTAACGGTGAGTCTTTGTGTTTGTTTCTGTTTTGCACTTGAAAAAAAAAAAAAAAAACCTCACTGGTGTTTTTATTGATCCAGGTTTGTCCCACACACAGAGCCCGCTGTAATCAAGTCTCCAGTTTACCTGTAAGGAGCGCAGGATTCTCCGCAGACCTTCGTAGTCCTTGTCTGTGAGCGGGGTGAAGACCGTCATGGCGTCCTCCGTCGACTGACACTGCGGGCACACGTACTCGTCGATGTGGTTGGCCTCGCTCTGCAGGATGCCCACGCAGCGACCGTGGTACCAGTTTTGACACCGATCGCACCCGATGTAGAACCTGAGATGACAGCGTTTGCCTTTGAGACATTTTTTTTGTGTGTTTTGCAGATAATGTCAGTGAGGAGCTTTTACTTAAACGTCACTTTATTCTCATGCTTCAGCCCACAAACACACGTGTGTGGTAGAGGTGCAGCTGCTTACTGGGACTCGTCGTATGGCGTCCGACAGATGCAGAACAACTCCTCTGTGCTGCTCTCCTGGCCCTGCTTGCACTCCACACAGATGTAGTCATCCATCTTCTTGGCCTCTTTCTCCGTGATGCCCACACAGTCCCCGTGATACCAGTTGGTACAAAGGTCGCAGCCAATGTAAAACCTTCAAGGGAGAACAAGTAGGCGAAGCTATTCGTCAGTTGTATCTCACTTGATTGAAGTGAGTGATGTTAGCTTTTTAAAGATGAGTGAGTCTGAGGGTTTCCCTCCACTGTAAAATGAAGCAGTGTATTCAAAGTGCGCCTGATCGTACTTGGTCTCGTCATACGGCGTCTTGCAGATGCAGTACAGCTTGGTATCCTTGGTGTTCTTGCTCTCCTTGGTATTCGTCGTCAAGATCATCTTCTTCTTGGACTTGGACTTGGCTGACGACGCCGTTTCCCTCTCCTCCTCCCGTTTCCTCTTGTGTGTCGAGCTGACGGTTGTGGCGAGGTGGTGCTGAGCGGCGATGCCCTGTGCATGTGCCAGAGTTTGCTGCTGTTGCTGCTGCTGCTGCTGCTGCTGCTTGTGTGCAGCTTGGGCTGCGGCCTGAGCCGCCTGCTTGGCTGCAGCCTGAGCCCTCTCCTTCTCCCTCCGCATCCGGAGCAGGTCGCGTTTCAGCTCCTCCTGAGGAACGTAATGTCAAGGAGAGAGAATTAGAGAGTGCCCTTCTAAACTGACAGATTCGGCCAGATCTGTTCAACAATATTTCGAGGCAGATTTTGCCAGATTCCTCTCTAATTACGCCTCCACTGTCCACTATACCTGAGCCTCCAGCTGCAGATCCTTGTCCAGAAGCGCTCGCTTCTTCAGGATTTCCATCTTAAGGCTCTCTTTGTGCCGGTAAAGTAGTGAGGAGAGCTTGCTGGCGTTGGCCAACCTCCTTTTCGCCTCCACCACCTCTTCCTTCTTTCTCCTCTTGGCTGCCTGCCTCTCATCCTTGTCTATCCGGTCCAGGAGGAACTTCATCACCTGGTTGCATACGATCATTCTAGACAGACACAGAACGTTTGGAAGGAATTGATTACAAATGATTGATGACTAATTTGAACTTACACTGACTCATTATAGTATATTGCATACAAAAGTGTGCGACGCACTGAACAGCCCCATGAATGCAGCAGGAAAAAAAGGACTCAAACCTAAACACATCGCTCTAGTGAATCTAATAAAGACCCAGGTGAAATGTTGCTCTGACCTACTAAGGGTATTTTAAAGTAATAAAGGACAAATAATAATCCTGCTGAGAGAAGCGAGGAATAAAAAAGTGGGGAGGGAAATGATTATCAAATATTTGAATCTTGAATTCAGAAGGTCAGTACAAAGTCACAGTGGAGGAAAGCAACCCCCATGACACACCAGTGGGACGGAGCCGACTCCAAACAATGCTTCCGTTTTTCAGAAAGTAAAACCTGCATGACGACGGGCTGCCCAAAAAGGTGAATATCTGACTGCATTTAAGAAGCGGCAGAGCTTGTCAATGAACAATGAGGGTGTTTCTCTCAGGGCCTTCAGGTTTTCTGGTGACCCTGTTGCATAAACAGTGAAACGACAAAGTCCAGGGTTTAAATCTGGTTCTGGACTTTTTTTTTTTTTTTTTTGCTTCTCATCGCTAATCTTATCAATCTTTTCATTGTCCTCTGTGAATAATCTGTGAATCACATTCTTTGGAAAATACACATTGCTTGCCTCTACCAAGAATTTCTTCTTGTACTGCTTGAAAGGGGTTCAAGGTTTCAACTTCTACAAGTGGAAAAGGTGCACTGCGGTTTCCTTTTTTCCTTCCAGACTCAGATGTTCTCGGTCTCCTTTGAAACTGATGTTAATCTTTGAGTACAAGTGACGACTAGTCCAATTTGGAAGGATTTCCCTCAGAGGCAGACTGGTGATATCATGTTCTAGAGGTTAAGAACATGTTTTGTGAGGCCATTACAAACTTGACCTTTGCCCTCCAAGTGAACACGCGTGCTAGTAATGAAAGGACATTCCCTCAAGGTGTGGCTCACATGAAGAAGAGGTACAGATGAGAAAGACACTATTAATATAAATCTGCCTGTTGACAAATCCAAAACAAAATTTAATGAGTACTTTCTTGGCCCATGTCACATCCATCCAATAAATTTCAGCTGTCTTGCATAATCCTGCCAACACACCAACCAACAGACAAGGGTGAAAGCAAACGAAGACTTGGGAGATAACACTGCAGAGAAAAACCATCGCCACTTCTAGAATGTTGTCTGAATTCTATGCACGTACAGGTAACTAATTAATTGGAATTGGAATGTCTTAATTTGTTGATGGGCAATCACAAGACATGAGGACATGTCACACTTGAGTCCATATAACTCGAAGGTGCTCAGCAGGGTCGACCTGCGGCCACCGGAGGTCATTTTCATACCGCATTCCAAACCCTTGCACTCTCCTTATTCAGGGTTTTTCTTTTCATTCGGCCCATGATTGTGTGTGTAAAAAGTGGCTCTATGTCTGCAGTTTGTTCACTTGTGTTCGCTAACGTTCACAACTAAGATTGAAAGTAAATCTGAATGCCTTGTTCAGCGCACAAATGTGTGAATGACACACAAACACACCCATGACTGCCGAGGTCAAAGAAGGGCCAGGGCTCCTGCAGCCTGCACTGAGGTACGCAGGGCAAGTGCAGTGCCAAAGTGGCGGGAATAAAACAAAAACAAAGCAGACTTGAGAGTTCCAGGCAAATAACTTAAAATGACAGAATCAGGGTTTGGGGAAGAGGTGAGAGAAATGGGTGACATAAGGAAATGGGAAAAAGGATGGCACGCAAGCAGAGAGACAGACAACAGACAGAGCGGCTGTAGTGAAGTCACGGCAGTCTGGGTTTGGTATTACAGGTCTGTGTGAATGGGCACAGTGTTGACAGACCGTCTGTGGACATAAACACGGGGCTGTCAGAGTCAACTGCAGGTCAGAGTGTAATCTCTCTGCAGCAGAGGAAAAAGGGAATAAGCCTTTTTAAACATTATATCACTGGTTTGGGTTTCACACGTTTGATTTGGGTGTTTAACGAAGTAATAGCTGCACAAACAACTGCAGAATCAAACAAAAAAAGCGTCTCTAATAGTGAGCCAACAAACATCTCCGCCACAAACGCATCACTCTGGAGAAAGTCTTGGCTCCTGATAAAACAGCGGCAGTGTGCAAACAGTAGTACTGCTCACTTTTATGCGGATTCAAAAGGTCGAGGTCTTTTAATTTGAGAGCAGGACTTACTGATGTCACATGATGCTCTCACTCAAATAGCCTCTACTTGTGCTTTAATTCGCTCTGGTTGTGTTGCCCTCGCACGCTGCACTGCAGCTTTAGCCCTTCTCCTCACGCTCTAGGCCTCTCCGAGAGAGTTCCTCACCGCACTTAGATATTTCAGGCAGACATTTCACACGTGCACGGAAGCAGCTTGAGCGAGGGATCTCTGAGTGCAAGCCCGCAGTTTGAGCAAGCGGAGCAAACCTCGACTATGCTGTTTAATACGGAGAGCTGGTCAGGGGAACGATTAAAAGATAAAAAAGACAATCCATACATCAGAATCAAAGCCTGCGATGACTGTTTTAGACAGAATGTGCTCAGAGATGAGTGACACAGATCAGTGAAAGGGCAATTCGAGCCTCGTGAGTTTTTTTTATATTATTATACAACTCATTTAAAAATGCATTTGTCTTTGTGTTCAGGTTTGTATAGGGTCACAGCGAGGACATGCAGCTGTTGGTGGTTACACACACCCAGAAGCTCCCATGCCGTGCGTTACCTCCCAGTGTGGTGTTGAGTCAGAGTCAAACAGAGGGAGGAGAGGACAGCATGTGTACGGCCTGAGAGGTTACAGCTCCATATAATCAGAACAAGGACATGCGAGGAGACGTCCCCGCAAAGAAGCATGAATGTTTCACACACAGCGGCCGCCAACGCTGTGCCATTATGGTTTGTTGCCTCAAAAACATGTTGCCGCTGCACATGCAGTCTGACTGGACAGGTTACACCTCCTCCGACACTGAAGGTTTCAGTGTAAACCTCTGAGTAAACCTCCAAATTCAAGCAGAGCACCATGCTTACACTCTCACATAGAAAATATCTGGACACAAACCTCTGGTTCTCTTCCCGCTCTGCAGGCGTCATGGTCTTCTTCTGCTTCAGGTGCTCAATCACAGCGTTTTGCTTCATTACCACCTGGAACACACAGCGCAGGAGAAGTCAGAACAAACCACATCAGAAATTAACCAAGATTTATTAATGGTTTCATTTTAAAAAGTTTTTTTTTTTCAATTTTCCACCCAAGTTCTGAACTAAGACATGCTGCTCAAGTCACATGTTTCCTAACCTTCGTATTTGCACCAGGAAAAAATAAAATAAATAGTAAAAAAAAAAATATATATATATAGATTATTGTCAAAGGAAGAAAGTGTGTTGACTAATGGGAGGATAGTAAAATATATAAATGTACACACATGCAGTACAATCAGTGGTAAAAACACACACAGGGACAGTTAAAAACAAATCACACACACAGTAGCATTGGAAGGATTAAACCCAAACAAACAGAGGCAGCGCAGAGCTGTAAAAATAAACAGTGTTAGAGGAAGGTTTGGATGATGGAGGATGGTGACTGTTTGTTTGCTGATGGCATGAAGACAGAGAGCTTTGACAGAGATGGATGACCTGGCCATGGCGGCTTCCTGAACACGTGCACACTCTCTTGCTCACACACACACACACACCCACCTGTTTCTGAATGATGTCGCTCTGGCTGGCTGCATTGAGGGCCTGCTCTCTCTTGGCTTCTGCGGCTTGTCTCTTCTTCTGCTGCTGCTGCTCTCGGAGCTGCTGGATTCTCTGCAGTTGCTCCTGGACAGAAGCTGCCTGGATGGTCACCACGTTCCCTATCTGTACAGACAATTCAAAGAAAGATATTGTGGTTTTGGCACAAGTTGCAGTTGGTCCATTATAGACAATGAGAAGCAGCGGGATTCATTTTTGTTTGCAAATCATGTCGTATCAAATCCACGGGTGGATTCCATATTTTCACAGATTATAAAAATCATAAATAAGCCATATTATCTGAAATGCCACAGACAGGAAAATTATATAATTCCAAAATTAAGCTTCACTACTTAATGTGTTTTACAGTGCTAGAGTCAAAGCCTTTAGCTTTAAGCAAGGCTTTATAAAAAAAAAGAAAAGGTCTGGATGTGGTTTAGCAGGTTTGCTCCATTACCTGTCCTCCCTGAGCTGAGGTGGTCCCGGTCTGTTGTATCTGGATGGGGAGCTGCAGTTTGATGTGCTGTGGCAGAGAGCCTCCACCCTGCTGGGCCTGCAGCTGGGCCAGCACCTGCAGACATGACACAAGACAACACACTAATTTAACAAATCTGAAAAGAAACTCATGGTTTAAATGTGTATATTTACATGAAGTATTTGTTTAGATGGGTAGATCACACATTCAGCTACATTGGTGAAAGGTTCCTATCAGCCATTTATTAAACGCCAAGTGACAAGTCAGTCAGGCTCCAGTTAACTTTTCAGCATTGTCCCACTAATCCTACCTGTACCTGCTGCTGCAGTCCAGACACGCTGATGAGCTGAGGCGACTGCTGCAGCTGCACTGTTCCTCCCTGCGTTTTAACCTGCAGGGACGTGGGTGACTGGATGGGCATGTGGGCCTGCGTCTGAGGCGGCAGTTGGCCCTGTGGGGTCGCCGAAGTAGGGCTGCTGGTGGTGGCCAGTGAAGGCGCCCCTGCCTGGATGGGGGCTGCTGCCTGTTGGGCAGGCTGGGCGGGGGTTTTGGTGCACGTGGAGTTGGGCTGACCTGGACCTGTGTTGGCTGGAGGGACAGGGAGAGAAAGATCAGGGGATTTAAAACAAATGGGTCCATTTACAAGCAGTTATATCGTGCATGTTTGACTACTAACAGCAAATCACTCAGTAGAGAGACCGAATTCAGATTCTTTTTGCTTTTATATTCATTCAACGATCACGACTGCCTCAGTGACGTCTACGCTGGTAAGGATTTTTGTTTTACCTGTGCTTGATGTGGGTGTGGCAGCGGAGGGCAAGGGGGTGAAGAGGAAGCGCTGCACCTGGCCGTTGGGCAGTGCCGCCTGCATGAGCTGCTGCCCAGGTCCTGGGATGACCGTGACCCCGTGAGGTATGACCTGCAGCTGGCCTGTGCTCTGGCCCTGACCCTGAACCATCACGGTCAGGGCCTGCTGGGTACCACCGACACCAGCCTGTCGCTCCACACCTGCGGCCTGCTGCTTCTACAAGACACACAGCAGAGAAGAGGCTTGTTAACAGAGAGATATATCCAGTGTATTGCTGTTATTTCCAAAATTAAGTGGTTGAGGAAGTTAATCGTTTAATACTACACTTCAATACTTGCATTATTTAACATCTACATTCTAAAGGTTCCTACATTTGCTGGTATGGTGCTATAAAACCCAATATAAACAGAGGAATGTGGAAGTGGGATGATGCACTAACAGGCAAATTATTAGTCAAGGACTGCATTGAACTCAATCACTGTAACAGGTCTCTAAACACTAAGGGGCAATTTAAATTATTTGACAAAGAAAAATTCCTGAATGTTTGGGAAGCGTTGATTTCTGACCCTGCAGATAAGGGGACCTCACTAACCTGTGTGAGCTGGGTGAGCTGTGCCAGGGTTAATTTAACCTGGCCTTGCCCTTGCGCCCGCGGGGTGCCGGGTGTGTTCTGGCCCGCTGCCTGTCCCAATGCGGCGGGGCTCGTTGCCCCCTGGCCAGTGACAGTGGCAACCGGGCTGGCACCGGATATTGCTGTGGAAACTGCCTGACCTCGGATGATCTGCGTCACGACCTGCTGGCCACCCTGACCTGGAAGGGAGGGAGGGGCGGCAGATGAAGGGGTTTGTAATTTGTTCAAATGAAGTCTTTCATCTCTCAGAGGGAGAATGTTACCTTGCTGGACCACGAGAGGTGTTCGCAGTATTGTCTTTCCCATGGGGCCTGTCTGCTGGAGCGGGGTTCGGATCACTGTCATTCCTGGACGGATCTGACTGCCAGTTGCCAGAACCTGTAAGGATATTATCATCAAGACATTGCAAATAATATTTCAAGGCTAAAAGTTTCTTCCTGTATCTGTCAGATTTATGGTCTACTGTCACAAAAAGGGGGGAACATTGTCACTTCTGAGATAAAACAAACGTGCAAACAACAAACAGTAGAAAGGAATGGATGAGGTCTCTATAGAAAGTATGCAAGAATGATCATAAACCCCTTAAAGAATACTTCACAGCAGATAGGAGGCAGCGGTACCTGTTGCTGGGAGCCAGGGGTATTGGGCCTGATGTTGAGAGTTGTTGTGCGCGGCTGGAATGTGGTGTAGGTCTGGGCGCCACCAGCTGTGCCGGACGGGATGATACCCAACACTTTCTGCTGAACCACACCTGCAGAGAGAAGAGGAGAAGAAAGACACAGGATTAAACCCAGTAGAAGGAATGAGAGGAGAAAAGGAGGAGTGGCTGGAATGATCTGTCAGTTTTGGGAAGGGAAAGGACCAGGAGAAATCCAAAATGAGCTCATTATGCGTTTGTCACCTATCTGAGCCACAATCACATATAAAAATGCCACAACATCTTTAATATAATTACATGTGTGCAAGTCACCAGGGAGCTGTTGTGCAGAGGTCCTTCAGCGACTCAATACATTATTTGTGGGCTTCTCTCCTGGCAAGATGTCGAACTTTTGATCACAGCGCCAGTAAATATTAGTTGAACAGGTAAACAAATCTTCAAAGTCCACCTGAAAGCTTAGTTGGGTTTCCCCCAACATCTCAGAGCCCCCCCTCATAAATTATGCATGAATCCAGATCTGACTTTTGAAAATTCGACAAAGGTGGCGTTTCATGTGTGCCCACCAGGCTCTGTGCCTTCATGAGCTCACGTGAAGCCGATGGCAGAGATGGAAACCGAGAGAGTGCAGCACTTTTTCCTCTGCAGCCTCGTTGCTGTGGTTTTTCAACCGCAACCACGCAGGTAAACCTATACATCAAGGGTTTCCGTCTTCAAACAGGGACGTTAAACCCGCTCGTAAGACCTGGGGAGTAGCTGCTCTGGTCGCAGCACATCAAACACTGGTTTCTATGGACTGGTTGTTTGGAGAGGTCGGGGAGTTGGGACTCCAGTGAGTGGAGAGGTATACTTTTATTCAAAAAAAATGGAGGAAAAAAAAGAAAAATGGAATCCCACTATAGAGGACTACCTGTCTATGAAGCAGACCTCAGGGTAAACTTGTTTTCCTCCCTAACTTCCTTAAGCCATTCCAAAACAAACAAGGGCGCCCAACAGTCATGCTGGATAAATACACATGTCCATTAAATGGCTACACTCCACCTGAACTTAGTTTCTCCTTCATGGCTACTTCAAAGCTAAGAAAAGTCAATTTCTTCATATCCTTGCCTAAAATCATTCTTTTTATCTGATGATTGCAGGTATTTATTAAACATTACATTCATTCTAATAACATAGCCTTTATACTCTGTCATGGTCATTATGTTTCTGTTCTAAGGTGGAGTAGGAAAAATGACAGTTGTTATGGCTGTTCAACGGATTTTAAACCTGCATAAAGTTAATCTACATTTATTACTCAAGAGAGTCATAGACTCTCGCTATGAAGAAGAATAGTGTAAGCTTTTTCTGGGAATGGCAGATACTTCACAGAATTTATAAACACTGTGAGCTCAGAGAAGTGTTTATGTTTACATTTTATTCAGTTTGAATTGAAGTGTTTTTAATGAGGTTTATGGATTAACTGTAAAATATCAAGCCTGCAAAAATATTTTGTCATAAGGGTTTGATAACAGCATTTAAGTAATCTTTTTGAGAAAATATATGTATTGGTTGATCATTTTGTCTGTTGTTTCACTCCCTAATGTAATGATTATGAATCCACAACTCCTCAGTCTGATAACGTGACAGAAACACAGTGACACTCAGTACATCTCCTTACCTGTGTTGTCAATATTAACATTTAAAAGTGCCTAACTAAGGATAGCCCCATTCTGAATCATCAGTCCGGATTTAGCACCTCAGACTACACAAGTCTACCATCCCTAAAAAACACCCAACCAAAATAACAGCTTTCTATTAGATTACCATGCCGACAAGACAAAAACCAGACATGATGTGCTGAACCAAACTGAGCCGCTGACTCATGAGGTTGGCACAGGGTGGGCACCACAATGGGGTTGGTGTCACAGTAGCACAAACACAGGGAGCTACTGGCTGCTTGTCACATGCTAGCACCTTCTGTAATTCGGCAGCCTCTGCAACCAGATGGAACATGGTTCAAAGTCCAACGCACAAATCCCAATGAATGCCCTCTATCTTTTATCATTACACGATTTCATTTGGATTCAGGGTATCATATCCTAACTGGATAAGTCTATGGCCAAACACTCAAGTAATCTGGGAAGCTGTGGGCTGGAACAAGGCTTAAGGAAGTGCTTTTAAAGTGTGAGTGATTTTAAGCATGCTAAAGAAAACAACTGCATCAAGCTGTGTGACCGAGTTAGAAAAAAGTATTTAGCAGTGTGTTGAATGGACACACGTGCCCCATAGCTCCCCTAAGACGTGGGATTTTGAAAATGATCGGCTACTTGCATTCTTGGCTCGCTGACAGCGGTGATCTACTCATTTGTGTCAAATTAGTAGACTTCTAAATATTTGCTTCTGCGGCAACTGGCAGCAATAAAAAAAAGGAAAACGCAGTCCTTCTCAAGCACCATTGGTCTGACAAAGTGCTTTCACAATGACGCTCAATTAATGAGTCAAATCTTATTTGGCACTTTGACACATTTGAAAAGTCTCAGCTGTGGGTCTGAGGTGAAGAAACCAAAACAGAAATTAATTTGTAAAAGGTTGCTGATGCAAAGACACGTCTTCGCTGAATGAGTGGAACTCGTGCTCCACGTTGACCTGAAAAGGTGAGACTATCCCTACCTCCTTGGGAAGTTGGCACATTGACTGTGACGATCTTGCTGTTGGCGGGCAGTGGCAGCTTCGTGGTCACGACCTTTCCACCCACTGACGTTCCCGTAATCTGGAAGGTGTGCCCACCCGACGTGGCCACAGTGGTCTCAGTGCCTGATAATGAAGCAAAGAAAATGAGGACAAATAGGCTTCTTCTGCATCACCACTTCATTCCTTTCAGTTGAAAGCCAAAGGTTGTACTACCCTAAAACATACCTTGTGTGCTTTGACCCTGCTTGACCCAGGTGGCGAACGACTGCTGGAAGTTCTTGTTCTGCTGGAATGTGACGGGGGTGCCCATCTTGGTGGACAGTACCACCTTGGTGCTGGACAGGCCCTGGCCTGTCAATGAACCGACAATGACTTTGGGTGTGGTGACAGATGTTGCAGGAGTCCCTGCCGGAGTCACTGTTCCTGAGCCTGGTTTCTGCTCCAGCCGTTTCTGAAACGGTAGAAGAGATGGTCAGTACATTTATGCAGCAGCTAATGACAAAAAGATTACTGGACAGAGCTCGGCTTACCTTGGCCTGCTCTGCTGCCTGAGCTTTCTCCTTCTCCACCCTGTAACAGATACAAGAACCTGTCAGCAGGTATATTGCTAGAAGTTATAATGATCTGGATAAGTTTAACATCCTCATGAAACATATTCTGAGCAGGATTTCCCAGTAGAAGAAAAGTGGCATTTATCTAATGAGTCAGTGAATACCATTAGCACATCTGGCGAAGCAGTTTCTAACACGTTTACGAATGGATGTGACAGACTACATGGCTGATGCAACGAGTCAGATCAAGACATCACAAGTTGTGACCCTCGACCCTCTGACCTTTCTGAAAAGGCTCTGATCTCCCACAGGTCCAGCTCCTCCTCAGCCACCCACGTTTCGATCACAACTGGGCCCGTCTGCTTGGCCGGCTCAGGCTTCTTGGGGCGCAAGGCGCTGGAACGCAGCCCCTTCCTCTGAGGGGTGTGGGTTTCTGGGATGGTGGACAGAACCATAAATTAAAAGGCAAGACGACAGTTTGCATGTTGTGTTTGGTTGGGGGAGATTGAGGGAGGAAGGTGGACAGGAACAACTACTTTTTTCAGTTTATACTATGGCTTTGTTTAGGTAATTACATTTTTTTTAAATTGCGTGGCCTAAACTCTTTCCTCAAAAAAATCCTTACCTTTCGGAGTCTCCGGCACTCCAAGCGGACAGATGATTTTGCGGATACAGTACTCTGAGCGAAGGCCGTAGGGCCCCACGTCACGGCGCTTGATGATCTCCGTCGTGGTGATTTCAGTATCCGATGTCTCTGTAGCAATGAGTGGGGATAGGGCTGGGTTGGTATGGTGATGAGGAGGAGAGCCCGAGAAGATGGAGGAAATGCACTCCAACATAAACACAGTGACAACCTAAGGAGACTGTCATTTTAGGACAGTTATATGGGCTTGTGGGGACACAGAGGAGAGTCTGCGTAAATACTGCCATATATACCTCAAGCTGTCGAAAAGAGCGCTGGAGTCATTCACAATTCACAAAGTGACTACAATTAAGACCGTTTTTACCTGTACCTCCCAGAATGAAGAAACTCATATGCAACAATTTGGGCGAGTATGGTGTTGTACCTGTGCGTGTGGTGCCGACGGCAGCCGATGGTTTGACAGCCATGTCGTCCCACCTCAGGGAGGCCCACAGGAGCCTCAGCATCAGACTCACACCCGCCAGAGACTTCACAGTCTGCAGACGATATCTATCACAAAACCAAGAGGATCAAGCATTAGTCACCTCAACCATAGCTGCATGTTAACAACGTCAACTAAGAACTTTGCTCCTACACCTCTGAAGAACATATAAACTATTAGCACATGCATTTTCATACCTCTCAATTTGGTCACAATATCCCAGTTAAGACTTTCCTGAGGTATCACATTAACATGAATGACATATAGATGTTTGAGTGGACAACCCAAAATGTCAGAGGTTATATAGAAATAAACTTTTGCGAAAAATGGAAACATCTGTTGTGTACGTTTTTGGGAACACTGAAAAGTAATAAAAACAGCTGTGGGGTGGAGGACGAGTTTCCAGCAGCCTCCACAGCCCAGTGTCATGCAGTTCATTAGACCAGTGCCACTGACCAGCGAGTCGCTCAGCATCACGGGACAGGAAGAGGCAAAGTAAAAACAGAGGTGTTTGGAAATGTTGCTGTGACCATGACCACGTCTATGAAAGAAACAGAACATCTGCCTGCCAGCTTAAATTAATTATTTTCAAGAATACAAAACAACTCAGAAAGTTCAAAGTGGAAGCCTGCGCATGTTTCCTTTGTTATTCTAAACGTAATAAATCATTTTGGGTGGAACAGACTGTGTGGAGTGCAGAACTGGATGAAAACATGTCATCCATCAATGGATAAAATTCTTGAAATTTTATCAAAGAAGACATATTCCTTCTGTGCATCATTATGGCCTGGGGCCTACAGCAACAGGATATGGTCATTTAAATTATCTGCAAACACATGATCATCACAGGGCCGTGTGTGTTGTTTGGGGTTTGGGAGATATTCCGTTTCCCGTGTGTAACCACAGGTGGGAAAATATCCCTGGGTTGCAGGGCTGGGTCACGGCACAAAGTGAACATCCTGACACTTCTCCGACCGCTGGATGATTCATGTCTGCTTCGAGCTCTGAGGTCCAGTCAAAATGACCAGAGGTCCCTTTGTGACACCGGCTCGAAGCCACAACATCACTCAGCGCCAAAGCCACGAGCGTCAGAGAGGGAGGAGAGGATGCAATGAACAACAAATCAACAGGACGTGGCACTCGGACATAACTGGGAGAGGGTTTAAAGGTGAATGATGAGGAGAAATATTATCATCTGTATCATAAATACTTTTTTGTAATTCTCAGAAATATCTTTGTAATTGTCAGTTGGAGCAGGAGACTTATCATTTAGAAAACCAGACCATTTTCTTTTTTATATTTGGTGTTTATATCTTTCTTTACTTTTTTTTTTATACAAAAACTACCAAACTTTGAGGAGGTGTGCAGCATGAGCCAAGGAATAACCCTGAAACATTGGTGTGGCTCCAGATCAGAAGGCAGATCCAGGATTTTTTTTTTTACGTTTTAACATTGGGAAGTTGACGCATCTTGACAAAAAAAAAAAAAAAAAAAAGTTTATCACTATGGGTGCAGTTCATACACCAGTAACTGAGAATGGATGATATTGTCATGGATGATTGTTGTTTGGGTGGTTTACAACCTTAAACTGAGAAAAAAACTCAAATCAAGAAACCAAGCTTACCTCCAGGTGATGCCAAATGTGGGCCTGGGTGAAGGGTATGGCCAGATATCCAGGGCCGGCTTGGCATTGTAGCTAAACACAGGAACCTCCCGGAATCCACCTCGCCTCGCTAGCACCTTCAAGTTGTCATGCGGCAGCACAAAAATGCTCTTGCGGTTGCTCTTGGTGACAAACTTGCGGTAAGAAGGGAGAGCTGTGCCCGAGCGTGTCTTCTTCGTGCGGGAGAATTTCAGGAGGCGGACGTGTTCCTTTGTTGATGAAGAGTCCTCTTGGCTTACGGCAATGGATGTAACCAAGGTTTTCCTATCGCTGTCAGTTGTGGACTTACTGACCGACGCCAAGAGCATGGTTCTCTGCTCCTGTGTCACCATCTCACTCTGGCTGTCGTCAGACTGACCGTCAAGCCCGGGAGAACAGATTTTGGTCACAGTCGTTTTGGTCATGGTTTTAAGTGTGGACACCGCGCTGCTTTCCGTTGTCGACACGGTTTCCCCACAGGCACTGGACGGCGCGTTGGCTGTCCTCATCTCTGTGGAAACAACCGTTGTGGTGGTGGTGGTGGTGGTGGTGGACATTGTGGTTACCTGGGTGAGGATAGTTTTGAGCGGGTCTGCCGTCCCACTGTTGCTGTTCTCCTCAGCCAAGTCATCGCTCAGGCTGGACTCCTCTGCTGAGGGTATAGGGGAGGGGGCCATTCTGATGATCTTGACAACAGAACTGGCTTTGGTCTCGGTCGCAGCTGGGCATGTGCTGTTGTGCTGCTGAGTGCTCTGAGCGTTAGCTCCAAGTGCATCCAAGTTGTTGTCCAGCCTTGTTATCTTTACTGGAGGTTTGTATTCCTGGTCAGATATAGACTTGCTCTCAACCTTCGAAACTAGACCTGGCTCTTTCAGCCCAGTCCCGGTGCTATTGTTCACAGGGGTCGAATCTCCATTAACCAAAGGCTTTTGCTGCGTGCCGTCCTTCAGTGAGACAACCAGTCCCTGCTCTTCCATTTTAGCAGTGCTGTTCAGCTTGGACTGGGGACTGTCAGTGAACACGCCGTTATTCGAGACAGAGTTATTCAACATGCTTTCACTCCGCAAGCCATCATTCCCATTTACCTGAGGGAGCGGAGAAACTGGTGCAGACTCAGGAGAGCCAATACTTTTGGTTTTGTGTAGTCCAATTTCTTGGTTCTCTGCTGGCCAGGTGCCATTTTCCCCAGCACATTGCTGGACAGATTTAGAAGGGGATGTGTTCTGACCACTTTTTCGGTCAAGTTCAATTGGAGATGTCCGTATAGAGTCCAATTTTGAATTGGCAACCTCAGACCCTGTACTGTCAATATGCACAGCCTTGGTAACATCTGATGCTACACTGGCTGTTTGATGCTCTAAAGAGCTATGGGTTCTCTGTGCTGTTGTTTCCCCGTCATGCAGTTTTACACCCTCTTGCCGCAAAAGGTCTGAATTGGTTTCTGTTGGCCCCTTAGTCCTTTCCAGGAAGTCTGCATTTGGTTCCTGGGGCAAGGAGGTGGTTTGATTTTGTGGCAAATCCCCACCTGTACCTGTACTGCAACTGTCTCGAGGTGCGGAGGCCAGACTGGTAAAAGGAAGGGGAGTGACAGTATCTTCTGTCGTTTTTGAGAGTTCAGTGCAACTTTCCCCTTCAATTTCACCTCCTCGTCCTGGAATTTGTAGTTCAGAAGATTTCTCCTCCACTTTCAGAACGTTGCCCATAGCAAGCTGTGTCTGAGCCAGACTATGGGGCTTGAGCGGCGACCGTGGCCGGACTGGAGTGCTTGGAGGAGGTGCTGAAACTTGTGAAACTTGTGCAAAGGTCTTGGGTTTGGAGGCAGACAATTGCTGCCTCTGCTTCTCTTCAATGATGTGCTGCTTCACTCGCCGTTCGAGCAGACCGTCCAGCTTGGAGGACTTGACCTTCTTCCTGTAGGCGATGCGGGTGAGGAAACCTTTGCTGACATCCACCACATCGTAGTAAAAGGGCCGCTGAGAGTCATCTGTTGGCTCGATCTTCAAAGACGTTTTATCCTCCCGAGTGCTGCACCCTGGAGAGGAAATACATTTATCGATGAAAACTGATATGTTTCTTCACACCTCACATTGAATATTCAATATTCAAGTGACTCAGGATAAGATAATCAACTTTGACATATTTTACATGCAGTTCAAAACAATGCTATTAGACACAAAGTCGCACTCTGTCATACTTTGCTCTTCATCCAATCTTGTTTCTGGGGCGTCCACCTCCATCTTTGCAGGTGATTCCTCAGCCAACAACTCCTCTGTCTTTTCTTTAACACCCATCGCTTCTTCCTTGTCTTCTTCCATCATCTCATCAGACTCGGAGGACAGCAGAGGATCTGGTGCAGGTTTGGAGGGGCTGCACGAGCCTTGATCTTTTGCTTGTCTGATTAAAACAGCAGCTCCCTGGGGTTCCGGTGTAGCTACACTTGGTCGCTGACTCAAGTCCAGCAGGGTACACTTCTTGCCAAGTTTTGCATCTTTGGAAAAAGATCATCATTATTATCTATTTATTTTCATTTAAAACAAAGTTTGGGATGGTGACGGCTGTGAATATTCAAATGCAAAAATAAAACAATCTGAATTATTATTACTGACTATCATGTAATGTCAAAGATGAAACCATCAGAGCAGTTTCACAGTGAATTTCACTATTTAGTTGAATTAATAGTTAAAAATATAAAATGTGGAGTATTTGACTGAAGTTATTATACACGAGTCAGGACATCCACAGACATATTTAAAGACAGGCTTAATTCATTGAACCCAGAATTCCAAATAACTAAAAACCATAATTTAAGCCCCAAAGTGTCACGTTCCAGACCTTCCAGTTCTTTGCGGTAGTTGGCATTGGTGTTGCCGGGGAGCCTGGGGACAAACCGCTGCACATAAGTCTTACTGATCCAACTCCAGCCCCCGTAGCCTGTAACGCGATACTCCTCCCCTTTCTGCTTCCACACCTTCACATAACACAAGAAAGGAGACCCGCAATGAGACATAAAGATAAAGAAACAACTCAGGGTGAAGGGTTCACAGGGTGAAGGAGTGAATTCAGAGACACACTTGAAAGAAAAGTGCTGGGAGAGGAGATGGCAACGAAAAGATTAAATCGCTAATTGCTGAGGGAAATGAGTCACTGCAAAGCTCAACTCCCTGTATCAAAGGCCAGTCACCCACAAACACACAACAAAAAGACATGTTTCCCACTGAAATGAGTCAGATTTCCAGGCATTAAGGTTTAGACCTGGAAGGAGACCAGACTGTGTTGTGTGTTCCGTCTAATGAATGTACTGACAGAGGGGCTTCTGTCATCTCAGGTTGTATATGCGGCTCTGGTGTTGACCTATAGGTATGTCATGTCAAATTGCGGAGCGTTGGACTGACCTGGTGCTTGATTGGGAAGGTGTATTTGACCCAAGTGGCCTGTAGCATCGTCTCTTCATCCTCCAGCTTTTTCTCACGTTTTTTGACTTTCTCCTTCTCCTCACGCTCCATGGATGTCATGCGATTTAACCTGAAACAACGTAAAACTTGTCATTCAAAGCAGCGCGTGCCCTGAAAATCATCTGTGTTTATACAAAGACTAATTGTTATTTAAAGTTGTCATGTCACAATGTAACCTTCTCTCGGGCCATTTGTAAAATAAGCATTCAACCTTGGATTTCCACTGGTGTAGCCCAATGTCTGTGCTGCGCTCAGAATCATCAAAGGCATGTGCGCTGCTTGCGTGAAATACACACACTTGTCCTGTGGCTCACTCTCTCTCCACGACTTTGATGCTCTCAGTTCAGTTACACACATAAACACGCTGTGGGCTCGACCTTCTGAAATCTCAGTCAATCACTTCTTTAAAGGGCTGCTGTGGTGTTGAAGCAGTGGTAGAGGCAGAGCTGGGTGGCACTGGACTCGCAGTCTAAATATTATGCCTCACAGCTACGGTGGGCCTTTTTGATTTGATCTGGTTATGATCGCCTCTGCCTACTGCACCGACCACACATCCCCTTCAACTTTTATTTGATAGACTGAGTTTGTGGATGGATCGTGTAACCACTATTTTGTTTATGTGTGTTTGAGAGATTGTATCACACAGAAAAAACACAGATTTATGATAATAGAGTATTGTATTTAGTGATATTATACTGTAGTATTAGTATATACCTTGTATGGCCCAGTGAGTCTTTCCACACAGGCAGCATAGCCACAGGTTTTATGGCACATTCCAGGATCGCCAGAGCAAGAGCAAACTCCCTGGCTTTACTGCACATCTGAACTGCTTTGATCCAATTTGTCCTGAAAGCAAAGACAGAATCAATTAAAACTTGTTTTGTCTTACGTATAAATGCGATATGATATTTTAATGTCGGTACAGAAAAAACACTTCAGACTTTTTTTTTTTTTTAAACAAAACATGACAGATTCACTGAACCTTAAGCAATAAAACAAAACCAACTGTACATTTTTGTATGATTCCAATCTACACACAACATGTATTAATTCCAGTCAATCTGTTGTGTACCTGTGTGAGGCCCAGTTAGGGTGCATAAATGGGGCTGGAACGTTGTTCTCCAGCTGGATGATGGTGAGCCTCAGCGTGGAGATGGTGAGCACCTTGGAGCCATGAATAGACCCGTTCCACTTAAATTCTCCTGCAGGTGTCATGCAGAACTTGTGCGAGAGATGCCGCCTCTTGTCGTGGTCCTGGGTTTAGGAATCAGAAAGAACAGAGGCATTCAACTCAACAACCATCTCGTGCGGTACCTATAAAATGATGGTCTCAGTTAAAACTGCACAGAAACATCAACTAGCACACAGTTATATTCAGGAACTCTCAAATGAGAGAGCTGTTAAGCTACTTGCCTCTCTGTGCTGGTGCTTGTTGAGGGCCAGGGCATTGGAGCTGTACTGGTTGTGATAGACGCGGTACTTGCCCTCCTGGCCCAACTTGAAGTATTGACAGAGGGCCCCCTTCATCACCACGTCTTTGCTGCTGCGTGTGCTGACACGCGTGACGTCACCTTGCGCGTTCACCACAAGCACCTGTGGAGGTGGGGAGAAAAAAAAAAAAAAAATCAGCACTCATTCCAACTGCATGCTCCTTCAGTCACACTAATATTACAACCTTATATTCCGTGTTCTTGGTTGATCGTTACGTAAATGTAGTTCTGTGGACTGAGCTACATTAGTACTGACTGGTGTTTAGCAGTCAGGAGATGGTTGGTGCTTCCTCTCATCTCTTATCCTTCTACAAACATGGGCTTGGTGGGTGTACTTATTTTAGAGCCTGTGCAATATTATCTGAAAGAGCTGAATCTGCTTCTTCGATGGCTCCCACCTCCTTGCCCTCTTTAAAGCCCTTGTTGGCTTCATGAACTGCAGCAGCCACCTGTTGGTTCTTCAGCTGACTCAGCTTGCTGTCTGGGTTCCTCAGCCGCGTCACCATGCGAGTCGCCGAAGACTTCTTACAGCTCTCACCGTTGGCCGAGTCTTTACCGTCTCCTGCAAACGCAGAGCCCGTGTCAGAGAAAAAGAGAGAGAACTTTGTCATACGCAGAAGTATTTGAACTAACCTGATATAATCCCCTGAACAGTGCATTCAAGGACAGCTAATGTTTAACAACAAAACAAATGCAATTTCTATGTCTGACCTGTGTCGTCAAAGCTTGCCAGGGAAGACTGGGAGGACTTGTCCGCCAAATCTGGGGGTTCCGGGGCACGGGCACCCACGCTGCAATTACTGTTCTCTTCACAGGTCTGAGAGGGCTGGCTCAAGCTCGGGATTCCATCTCCACTAACAGGATCCGTTGACGAGTTTTCTGCTACAAAGACAGACGATGTAAAAATAGGGTTGGTTTGTTGGTTGTATTGCACAGAGTATCTCAACTGCGCTAATCTTGCTGTCGTAGTCATAGGCAATTCTCATGGATAGTATATGCAGGTGGTAGCCCAGACTGAAAAACTGACTTTCAGCAAAAGTAGAAGATCAGTCTTAGTGAAGTCAGAAACTCTGTAGTGACTGTAATGAAAAGATTAGGACTGTGGCTCCCTCTACTGGTAGATCGTGTGCAACACAGAGCAAATAAGCCTTAATTTGAGTCTTGGAAAGCAGTGAGCATCCAGGCAAAGAAACATTTGTGCTCACATGACCTAAAGAAACAGTGCTCTGCTATGGATGGATATTAAAAGGACATCACTTAAAAAATGTGTGAAAAAGGCAAAACCTAAACAGCCAATCAGGAGTCGATTACAAGCAGGGAGCTCAAGAAAAGATTTTCATGAGGTATTGCACCAGGTACTGCAATGTGTGTCCCCAGTTGAATCAATGAGTCTCTTCATGCTGATTGCAGTGCCTGTGTTATCTGACTGCAAACAGATCAATGCTATCAGCTTGTCAGTTGCTCGGAGAAGGAAGCACAAGGGATTAAAAGAATTCAAGTGCAGAAGGGCTGAAGGCGTTACAAAGCTGAGGCCAGATTCCAAGTTATAAAAACCGAGTCACTGAACACAGCAGCTAGCAGTCTACAAAGTCATTTGGCAGACATAGGTGCAAAAGGATGGGATGAGAGCCACACGCAGGAAGAGGCAGGTCTGTAAATGGTCAGGAGGAACACCAAAGCACTGTGGGAGCTCAGAAGGTTGTTGGAAGACAAACGTCTCTGTGATGTTAGGAGGCATAAGATCCATCACACGTCTCATAAAGTTTCAGACTGTGTCAGTAAGCACATCCCCTCATTCAAGGGCAAGTCAGCCCTGAAAGTGTCTCTACCTTCAGTGGTGTGAGAGACCTCCTTATGGGAACAGCCCTCTAGACGAGCCTCTATGCTGGAGGCCAGGGGCACTGGCGCCTCAGCAGCCAGGTTAGAGGTCACTATGGTGGTGTGTGTTGGAACAGAGGTTACAGGAAGTATCGGTCCATCTGGGAAGTTACTGGCTGGAGCTTCAGCAACTACAGATAACCAGTAGCAACGTTGTTAATGAAAAATGTGACTTAGAGATAATGTGGAGGATGCAGATCGTCAAATAATAATATCTGTCACTTATAAAGGAAAGGTAAAGGAAATTCATTCACTAATACATAATGCTAAAAAAATCCCTCTTTCCTGCCATTTCATTCTTCCATGATGCTCTCTACCCACTCTGCTTGCCAAAACTGTAAAATGGACTTACAAATCTCTTCTGCTGCTAATGTAATACATGCCTGGTTACTCTGTATGAAAGCCTCTTTATTGCACTGGATAATACATATTCACAACACTGATATAAACAAAAACACGTTTTGTGATGCCAAAATTGCTGCTTGTGTTTTGAAAAAAGAGCCCAGTGGCCAGCTGATAGCTGCAGAAGTGATTCATTAAATCAATAAGTAATTAAGCTATTGTGATGACATCCTTTCCCCTAGGCAAAACAGAGTGGAAAAAAAGTTTCAAATTTTGTTTTTAAAGCTACTTTGATCATTTCTTTGGGTCAAATATTTTGTCAGATTCTTATCAATCATAATTACCTCCAGATTTGACAACATCCGTTTTCTCCTCTGCGGCCACTTCATTTGTATCTTCCCC
Source organism: Pseudorhombus dupliciocellatus (assembly GCA_016785235.1). Lineage (NCBI taxonomy): Eukaryota > Metazoa > Chordata > Actinopteri > Pleuronectiformes > Paralichthyidae > Pseudorhombus > Pseudorhombus dupliciocellatus. The sequence goes on along the minus strand of JAFBJW010000152.1, from coordinate 970,100 downwards.
CTCCATCGAATCTTTGACCTTGCCATCTGGTTGCCCCTCGTCTCTCAGGCCGACATCTCCGTCTTCCTTCTCCAAATCAAACTCCTCCCTCACCTTCTCCATCCGCGCTTTAAGGGCCTCTTCGGCAGCTCTTCTTTTTACCTCCTCCAGCTCCTCCTCCTGCTTAGCCCGCAGCCGCTCCAGGATCTCATCTGGATGAAAGCGTTAGATACAGTAAATAAAGACAGTTGAGGCCTGAGCCAAGATCATCGATCGATATGGAAAATTCCAGAATTTATTAAGCTCTGACAAAAAGGACAAAGACACTGTGTTTCTGGGGCCGCACGGAGAAGGGTGAGAATTTTACGAAGTGAAGTTTTTTCCTTGATTTTAATCTAAAACGTTCAAAAAAATTTCAAATTCTTGTGTGATTCTTGTGTGAACAGTTGCAAAAAAGAAGAAAATAAAGATGAAATTGTGACTTCACAAACAGTAGAAACCAACGGTGTGGTCATAAGAACCAATGCATGTAATGAAAAAAGATCCACACAGCAAAATTTCATGTGACATCCTGCCTCTGTCTGCTGCACCAGCCCTCATGCAAACCTTGCACATATGCATTGTGCATGTGTGAAAAAGAAACTCCAACTGATCCCTATAGTGTACATTTAAGTTGCAGTTTCAGTTTCTGTTATCAACTTTCTGGAGCAAAACTTGTCCAAGACAGTTGTCAGCGCTCTTTGATGAGCAGCACCAATTCGTAACACCTAATTGTGTTGTTGATAATGAGTTCACTTTTTCATTTTACCCACTAAGCATTGTTGGATGATTTGATTGGAAAACCCTACAGTGAGAGAAGATGGGCTTGAAGAGAAGGTCAACAGTTGGATACCAGCCAGACTGTGACTAGAGTAACATTACATAATAGCTGGGCTGATTCCTATAGCCCAGCGATCTATGACTGGGTGGCATTCATGAGCCGTCTGGAGGTGGATGCAGGGAGAGGAGTCAGGGGGGAACAGACACAGCAGGAGAAAGAGAGGAGAAACTTCTTTGGGCTTAAAGAGATCCCACCTCCACTCAGATCCACAAACACATTCCACAAAATCATTTCACATTTCTCAGAAGAAGAACTAAGAGCTCTTTACCGTTGGCGGCAGTGAGGAAACACTTGTTGCTGCCACGGGCTTTGTTGGTGAGGTCTTCAGTGATGTCCATATGTGTGTGCACCTCATCCCTGATCTCCTCCAGGGCTGTGTACAAGTCAGCCTCCCAAAAGTCCTTATCCAAGCAATCTATCAGATCAGCCAGCTGGACCTGGACACATCATAGGTATAGTTCAATAAGTGTAATTATTTCATTGGATTTACAAAGTCGGGAAACATATATAGTTAAATAAGTAGAATATTAATGAAGGAAAAGCAGAGCAATTCGATGTAAAAAGCACAAAATCTTTGCAGAAGAAAGGGTCATTTACTTTGGTGCTGTAGTACCAGATGGCTTTGTCTTCCTGCTCACCATCCTCTTCTCTGTAGGAGAGAAATGAGAGAGGAGACAAAGGAGGAGAAAATGCATGAAAATAAGGAGACACATCAGGGAGGAGTAGGTCAGGTGCTTGTTTTCTGTATGCCATTGTTTTTCTGTAAGTGCAATTAATTTTCCTTGTCTCAGTAGATTTGTTTGTTTTTCAAGACACAGCAGATGAAAATGAATTATTCTTATTAATCTCGAGCGAATTATGTGACAAATATGTAAATAGAGGCAAAAGTGAATCGATTACACAAGCAAGTATTTATTAAAACATCTGAGATAATGGAACCTGAAGCTTTTTGTCTGGTAGATTCTTTCATTATAAATGCTTGATTTACCGTTATCCACAAAGTGGACTTCACCATAATATTGAAATTAATTGTCTCTCTGTGGAAATTAAATGGTCTTTTGTTATCACAGAAAATATAATAACATTAACAAAACTAAACTCACACAGGATGCTGGTGGAAAACGTCATATAATAAATACACCAAGGAATCACATTAACTATAAACCAGTCAATCAGACCCTTATTTCTCTAATTGCTCATAGTTTCTCATTTGCATTTGTTCTGCGATTGAAGCAGGTGTTCATGTGCACGTAATGTGATCTTATAACACATCTTTGTTATATAGACTTTTATTGTATGAATGTGCTGTTGTTTTTATGCAATTACTTCCCCTTGTAAAGATGCATTTTATGAGTGCATGTACAATGTTATTTTCTTTCCATGGTTTGCATGAAACCATTAATTAGCACTGTGACACCTGACTCCGCATGGCAGAGTATTTGACAGCTTTCTGCTCAGCAGGGTCCACGTCCAGCGACTGTGAAGCCCGACATGCCATGTCGCACTCGTGTCTATTGAGCATTCCAGGACTTCACGACAGGAACATTTACGCCTGTGCATCTATAGACACCATCGGGTTCCACTATCCACTCCTGTGCACATTAAATTACTTTTTTGCACAAACACACACACGCCTCTGAGGAGAGATTGAAGATGAGCACCTGCTGGGGCCAATTTTGTGAGCAGTGCGAAGCAGAAATACACAAGAGAGAGTGAATTACAGTGAGGAAGAACCTCTGGTCACGGAACCTCTCACATCTTTAGCGTTCAGGTGAACCAATCTCCCGTAGCAGGCCCTCTGCTGCTGACCCAGCACACACACGCCATCTGTGACCACTCATGCTGATGGTCAGGTTATGATAAATTCTATAGAGGGGTGCAGTTACTGTAGCTCTTACCGACATGCAGGTCTGAGCTCAAGTGCAAAAAGGGGAAACTTTCGATTGCAAGCAGTTACAAAATAAATACAGCTGTTTTCTTAATTTCAGCGTGTCTGCACTAGCATACTTTTTTGAAGCAAAGCAAATGGAAAATGTTTACTGTTGTCCGGTAATCCCGTTAAATGGCAATACACAGAACATGTAGTGTTTGGAATTTAAGATGATAGTATCGTAATGACTACAGAATATGATACGTTGAGAGATTTGTTTCCCGTGTACAAAATCTCTGGTGAAAACTTAAGGTCAATTTAGGGCACAAACGGACATTGTGAGAATGAAAGAAGAGGACAGCACTTTTGCCTTCCCGTGGTAGCTATCAGAAGCTTTCCCTACATAGCTGAACTGGCAGACGGTGAAACAATTGGAGTAACCGTGGAAAGTACCCAGAAAAAGAAAACCAGTCTCCAAGGAATAGAGAGGGTGAACCTGATGGGCATTTCCTCAGTGGAAAGAGCTAAAAACACCCAGCAGTACTTCTCCAGGACCAGGGAGAACGTGCCTACCTACGAATATAACTTTCTGAATGGGTCACTAGAGGACATTCAAACTTTTTCAGAAGTGACCTCTAGACTATAAACCAACCTTGAACAGAGCCTGGCTTTGGACTCAGACAAGTATTCTGGGAAAAATCAATTCAGACAGTCAACAAAGTTTTGAATACGTTTCATGGTTATGTATATCCTCTGTATCAGAGGATCATACACACCCATAGTAACCATAACCCCTAACCCTAAAGAACCCAGCAAACAAAGTGAGTGCATCTGATCAGAGAATCTGCGGCTGAGTTTGTAATATGGGGGGCAGGAAAGCTCCTCCTATCATTGATGTTCTGTCCTGGCTTCAGTCCCCCCCCCTCAGGCCCCCCCCCCCCCTCGTGACCCTAAAAGTGTAAGCAGTATTGCTCATGAATGACTGAACATGTAAACTGACCCTGTGCTGTGTCAGCTGCACAGAGGGCAGCCACAATGTGGACTGTTTCAAATCAAATCAGTTTAGAAATGAGCAGAATGGAAATGACAGGATTAGTGGCCACATGGCTCCTTGGTTCAGTGGTTTATAATTTTATACACGGACGGCTCATTCTTTTAGCGCTTACCACGAAATTATTGAAATTTGGATCACCTTTAGAGGAGGTTGTATGTATGTCATCTAAGGTAAGTTTTGCCCTCTGCAGCAAAACAGTTCAATAAGTGTGTTGCATGTTTGAGTTATATTTGAATATTTTCACTTAACCTTACATTGTCAAAATCTGTTCTTCATCAAAACACATATATGACAGAGCAACACAATAAATGCATATTGAACATAAATATATATATATATATTATACTTACACAACAATACGTCGATTGAGGAACCAGTATTTGCGGTGGTGTCGGTCATAGCCGACTGGCAGCTGGCGAATAAATGGCCTGCTCTTCTGAACCTCTGGGATGCAGTCTGCTACACCAGGTACCTTGTGTGCTACACACACTTCGCACTGCCACTCGTCCTCTGGTACTTCCTGCAGTGGTGGTTTCACACACTCCAGATGGTAAACGGCCGAACACGTCTCACAGCACAGCAGGTCCCCGAGACGATGGCACACTCTGCAGTGGTCATCGTAGGCAACCACTCCTTCTGACATGAGTTCCTCCCGGGCAATATTGGTTGCCAGGAACTGGTCCACCAAAAACTGCAGCACTTTAATCTTGCTGTCCAATGGTTCGTACGGGTAATCCTCGCTCTCCTGAGGAGGCAGAATATGCCGGTACTCCGGGTCACTCTCACAGTATGCCCGCACCACCTCTGGCCAGGTCATACCATCCACAAAATACAAAGTTGAGTTAACAGAGTCCTTCACGTCAGCAGGACCAAATGTGGTGTTGGAAGTGTCCTCTTCTCTGAGAATAGCCTTGAGCAGGGAGATGTGGGTCTCTGCCAGCAGCGTGCACTGCTCCTGGCTGGCCAGTGCTGCACAGAAATCCTCAAAGCGGAACGGAGAGAGACGCAGCACTGAGCCAAAATTGCGAAGAACCTCGTAGACAGCAGATACATTGAGGAGCTGCGATGCCTGGACCAGGAGGTCCTCAGACGACTTGGGAAGTTCCAAGGGAGGAATGTCCTTTGCCTCGAGGATGGGAGAGCGCGGTGGCATCGCCCGACTCCTTTTCGGGCCTGAAAAAAAAAATATTGACAGGAAGAGAGTCAGTAGAGGATTTACAGATGGGAAGCATATAAATAAAAGAAAAAAAAGAAAAAGGACTTGTGCCTATAAACCACTTCAAGCTGCATGATGCCTGTCTGCTCACAACTAGCAATAACTGTGAAGTTTAGTAGTAAATGTAAGCATTTGCAAATACTTTAAGAGGAAACAAATGTATCTGGGGAATAAAATGAGATAAGCTTCTTTGGATCTCCACCAAATAGCAACTGTATAAACAAACCAGTGCCTGAACGTACTTTAATCCCTGATGTTGCAAAAACGTTCCCTCTGATATTTCAGTACAGTTCCTTCAGCTATGCAGGCACTGGAAATTTAGATCTCGGACCAGGCATTCCAAAAGGTACCACAACATATGGGAGGAGCTAAAAGTTCAAACTCCTATTTTATAAAGTATACAAAATCAATATACTAACTAAAGTGCCGTTCTGTCCAAACCCTACATAAATCTGCAGGAACTGCATCACACAGTGGTTCTGAGGTGACTGAGGTTGTACAGTGCAAAACTGACTCGACTTAATGAAACATAGATGAGAACATTCTTGTCCGAAGACAATAACTGATTTAAAAACCAGCCTCTGCCTCTGCCGGACATATTTGGATGTTGCAGCATTGGTGCTGTACTAGTATATTCCCACTGGGCTGTGTGTTTGTATACTGCATTATTCACCTACGGGCTCAGTAATGTTGAACACACCTGCACCATAGCTACCTGCAACCTCTCTGTGGAGTGTAGCAGACCAAATAAACAAATCCTATACAACTACAACCCCAAATCGATACCGGCGAGTTTGATTCTGTGGTTTAGTGTTGATGCATGAGTCCAGTGACACTCTGACAACAGCAGAATGGGGATTAACCTGCGCTAGTGAGGTATGAATGGGTCAAACAAGGGTAAGAACAGGTCCATTATTTAGCATCAAAGACAGGGGTTTGTATGTGAATGTGTAGTGTAGATGTGGCCATGACAGTGAGAGGACCATAATCATCCTGTGAGCATTGATTTTATGAAACCACACACACACACACGTCTGTAGAAAATGTGTGTGAGTAATCCCTGAACCAGATCAACTGCCACCACCGGACCAGGGAGTTGTGGTGTATTATAGGTCAAACAATTCAAGAGAGAAGAGAACTTTTTTTCCCCCCAGCAATTTGTTTCAAAGTAAAAGCATTAAATCCTGGGTCCTCTTTGGAACTATTCGATCTAATCCTGTTTACAATGGCTACTAGTTGATCATCCCATCACACACAGAGCGCTACTTAACACCAGACACTGATTTTCATTGCAGACACAGCTTCATTAACAGGACTGGTCATAAATGGGAACGTGATGGCTCTGACTCGGCCACCTGATAAACGTAAGCGTGGTTACTATGACAACAGTGCATCACGTAATGCTGTAATGAGAAGCTTACAACAAGTGGAAAAAAGGAGCAAAACAAAAGCCGGTCCAAGTCATAGTAGTGGCTTCATGTCGCTGGGGTCACTTCAGGAATCCACCTGGGACACAGATAAGCCCAGTTCTAGATATCTTGACTGAATTGGTGACACTGTGATGAGCTGGTGCAGTTGGGAGAAAATCCCTGAGAGCTGTCAAAGTGACACCATCCAGCAGCAATGTTTACAACCTGCGTGTTCTGATGGAGGGAAGTCCACAGGGTAAAACAACGGACTGGTCTGCTTCAACACAAGTCCAAAACACTGAATGAATGGAATGAATGAAAAGTGGCAAACGCAGCCAGCTCGTCTTTCTCAGAAAAACGTCAAAACGCAAAGCGCGTGAAAAAAGAAAAAAAAGGAGGTCCGGTTAAAAAGGGCGTTAATGCCTCTTTTTAAATTGACACCGAAATGTGCTGATCCGACTAAAAGGAGCGAGGGGAGCGCGGGTTGGAGCGTGGATGTGCACGGCGGCGGCCAGCAGAGCACACGGTAAACAAAGGCCTGTTTCGGAGTGCAAGCTCCATTTTGAACAATGCGGCTTGGTTTCTCTACTGAGCTAAAAATAAAATGCACACCGCGAGAGATGCAAGCGTGCATCGGCGAAGTGCGTGCACTTGCACACGGACGTACCTGGGGTGCTACCGAGCGTGCTGTGGCTCCGAAAGCTGCTCTCGGTGCAGTAGCTGGCATCATCATCATCATCATCATACGGTAGTTCCTCCAGATAGTCCGACTCGTTTCCCAAGGCCTCCTCTTCTTCGAGATCCGAAGGGTTGTCGTTCAGGAGTTCGTCTTCCTCCGACCTGTAGCTTATGTTATCGTCCTCCTCGTCGCTGTTGTCGTCGTAGACCACCTTGTTTTGAGGCCGCCGCACTCCGCCTCTGTAGCCGCGGCCGCCTCTGGACCCCCTGCCTCTCCCCCTGCCTCCTCTGCCCCGCGATGCCGCGGCCGCCGCCGTGATGGAGGCTCCAACTTTCCTGCGGCCGCGGGACGAATTAAAGTTCTCTCGGCCGGAGATTTCTGCGTCCACTTCCGCAGAGCCGGAGCCACAGACGCCGCCGCCTGCCACCCGGCCCCGACCTCTGCCTCTCCCCCGCCCGCGCATCCCTCTGTTCCTGCCGCCCCGAGAGCCGCGGACTGGCCCGGGTGAACCCTCCCGCATCACGGCTGCTTGTTTGGGCGGCCTTCCTCTTCTCCCCCTCATTGTGGGAGAGAGTCGCTGCTGTTCCGCTTCAATCTCGGTGCTCGAACGAGACACGCACACCGGAGAAAATCGGGATAGCGACGAGCCAGTAGGTCCGGCGACGGTTCCCGCTGCGTGCCCACCTCGCCCCGGTCTCACTTCCAGGGTGGAAAGCTCAAAGTGGACGGCCGGTGTCCCGCTCTGGGTCGCCTGCAGACGCCATTTTTCTTCTTGGCTCTCCCTCCGTTGAAAACAGAGCAGGCCTCAGTCAAGCTGCACTCGGGTGCAGCGCTCTACCCGGATGTTTCACGTTTTTACAAAGTAAAAGCACAAGGCCTTTCAAAAACACGTGAAGACAAGAAAAACACACTGCGTTTAAAACATAAAAACAATACAAATAAATCATGAAATGTAATTCATATTGTTTTAATTCACGTGGTTGGTTTGGAAATCCCAAAACCACACTTACATTGTGGCCAGCTCAACGTAGGAATGCACTGCTGTTGTTAGTTTCTCTAACTTGACTCTTAAGTGACAGCGTTCGTACGCGTTCACGTGACTCGCCATTCTACAACCAACCGTGCCGTGCCAGTTCATAATATAAGTGATCCGCGCTAACGCCGCCGTATTATCCGTGCGAACCGGCCAGAGACGGGTCAAGTGCATCGCACCGGAACATCGGTCCCTTCAGGCCTGTGGCTCCCGTCGCCGCAACTAAGCATCAGCACAGGAACCGAGCAAACAATCTGACGCTGTTCTCCATCAGGTGGATCAGTTAAAACTTTTTGGACTAATACCGAGTTCAACAAAAACACTGTTTATATTTTGTCACCTTGACCATACACTGATATACTGATGTGAACTGATGTGACTGTCTGCATGAATTCAAATCTCATGTAATTGTTCATTCATCTTTTTTTTTCCACTGAAGCACCATGTAACTATAGTTTGGTGCTCTAGAAATTAGGTGAAACAAATTGCACTATCATTAATGCGAGATAAATTCACATTGCTAATCATTCATTGTCGTTCGTTAATCTTGTTTATGTGCTGTGGCTACAGTCAATTCATAAAAAGACAATCTGTCTCTCTTCTGGTCCTGGATCATTAATAGAACCAAAAGTTAGATTAAAGTTAATTTTGTTTTCCCTGACTATGAGTTTACAGAAATTACAACAGGATCTTTCGTGAGTCCACCACTAATCAGTGATATTTCAACATTGATTGTTTAATAAAAATAAAGTCACACATGGACTGTTTTGTTCTTTGTTACACAAGTGTATTCAACATATTTTTTCCCATGAAAACCCAGCAGAGCCCCAGCTGACATACATATCCAGCTGTGTTAGGAGATACAAAATACAACCATTCAAGTCTTTAAAACTGTATTCATACTGTTCTATGAAGTTGTTTTTGCTTGTATTATAACAAACTGACAAATTAATCATGCAGTGGAAGTCATTGGATGGACAACTTCTCAGTGGCTTACAAACATTTAAAGCAGTTCAAAAGAAACAGCAACTCATTTCAACATCTTTGTGAAATTCAGGCAACTTGAGTTGTGATGGTGAGAATCTGTGCCAAAAAGCACTTGTAAAACCAGTTGAGTGATGCAAACAACCCTGAAACGCCTTCAAGTGAACAGTCTGACGGAGACAATCTGCTTGGAGGTTTATTAAAATGATTCTGTACACATTCTAAAACAGCTCAATCACTTCTATGGAGTATTGTCCAATGTCCCTCTTTTCTTTCATCTTGTTGATCTCCTGGAGGCTGCTCTCAATCTTACCAAGCTCAGAAACCAGTCTCACCTGAGGACACAGGAAATAAATTTTTTTAACACATTTACAGAAACACTCAGACAGAACAAATCTAATCAAACCAACATCAGGTACCTGTGACTTCACAAAGCTGTGGAGGTTCAGCAGTAAGTCTTTGGCTTCTGGAGTCATCACCAGCACAGTGAAATGAGCGTCCAACACCATGCACACCCAATCCATGACCTGTCATCAAATGCAAAGAAAAACGCCAGTCAGATTGGTCACATAACATTTCATTAAGGGCAAATGTTTGATCAACTATTAGTCAAAAGGGCAATTTCTTTACAAATCCCTGCATTACAGACCTGTGCCAGACTTGGTGATCTCAATCCATGCATCTGTGGCAAAGCATCCTGGGAAAATTTTAGGTAGAGGAACTGCAGATACTGGAGGAAAAGCTGTTTGGATGAGAGAGAAAATAAACAGTCAAAATGTTTATTTTCCAATACCTATAGTTTCACTGACCAATAACACTACGCCTGCCTAGTTTAATTTGAAAAAAAAAAGCAGAACAATCCATAATCAGACTGAAGGGAGTATTTCATGCCTAAACAACCAAATAGAAGAAACCAATCTGTTACTCACAATAACATGCTGGGAAGAGAGATCTTTTAGGTGCGGGAGAAGGAAAGTGTCGCTGTACGCCGTCTGCAACAACTCATTTCTTTGCAGCCTGAGTTAAGGTGTACACTTTCTCAGGTTTTTTTTTTTTTATTACATGTTTTTAGTTTCTAAATTTAATTTTCAACACATAAGATGCGCAGCAATGGAGATTATCTTTAAAGCTACATCCATACGACTACATTTTTGTTTACATGCTGTGTTTTCAAATTGAAATGTTTGATTTGAGTGCACTGGAAGGATACAGTAAAACAGCCTTGTGTAATCCCACTGGACACATCGGTTCTGTCGGCGTGGAGGTCTTCTCCTTTCCTTCTGCGTTGGTGATGATGGCATCACCTCCGCTGTGGGCGTCTGAGTGCTCCTCGCCCAGAGAAGTGGTCCGGAAACCGTTCTGCATGCCGACCTGGCCACGCTCCGGAGTTATGAGGGATTCCATGAAGGAGACGCTGTCGGGCTCCAGGCTCCCTTTCTCTGCATCACTGTCTGGCATACTGTGAGACAAAGGGAGGCATATTGTTCATCATTTTATATTAAATCAAGGCTGAATATTAAAACAAATGCACCAATTGAATTTCACTGCTTGAAGAATTATAGATATATATTACTTTGGTGCCCCCTGTGGTCACATCACAAGAACACAGGTGTAGACATGATCTACTTTGTGTATTTGAGGCCTTGTATTAAAAACTATCCCAGCTGACATGTCATCACCTGCAACACCTATAAGAAATGAGATTTGACCTGATAAAGGCCTTGAGACAGGCACAGGTGACGGCTTCAGGGATGTCGGGGAAGAACTGCAAGCAGAGCTGACACAGAAAGTAGTCCTTCCTCTCCAGAGCCAACAGCACAAGGTCAGGACACACACTGCAGGAGGTCACAAGGTAAAAGGTCCCATTATTGCACTCCAGTAGATAAATACTATAATATGCATTCTGAATAATACAAAACTTATGAAATATAGTAATTTAAGATATTTCTTTAAATCTTTCTGTTAATTCTGAGTGACCTGTGACAGAGGCACTGAGTGTGCACCAGCTGAGCCAGGGTGCTCGGGGTGTAGAAAGCTGGCTCATCCAGGCTACGGGACACAAGGACTGATACAAGCAGCCCCACTGTGGGCTGTAAATCCTGGATGTCAGATCTGGACAGAAGCCCCTCCACTTCTTTCTGCACTTCTTCTACCGGGGCCGTCTACAGTGGAGACATAAAACTATGTCAGCGCTTGTTATTTTATTTTGCAGCATGCAAATCAGGACCACAGAAAAAAAGGGTTGCATTTTTTACCTTAACAAGCTCCAGAACTTGGTCAGTGGTTAAACAAGAAGCTGATTGACTCTTACGGGTTGATCTCTGTAGGGAGAGAAAAACTGAATTAATTACAGAGGCCATTTTTGACAGTAACTACAGTAAAGTTATTAGGGGGTAGTACTTGTTAAAATTTATAGTAAGCAACATTTCCCAAATACACCATCTGTCTAAGAAACACCAAGGCAAGAATATGAAGGTGATCTACAAGCATTTATGCCAAAAACAAAATCATTATTTTTGCCTTGACAACAAATTTAAAACCCAGCCAACGCACCGTCTTCCTTGTCTCCACTGTTCTGGAGGGCTGAGATTTCTCCCCGTGGAGAATGTTGTTCCAAGATGGCACAGAAGCTAGAGCTTTGGATTCTGTTGAAATTAGAAATGTTTGTTTTGGTTTTATATGTGCTCTGCACAACACAAGACATTGTTGAACCAAAACTTGTTTACGCTCGCTCACCTTCAGCCTTGGTCTGCCTCAGTTTCCCCAGTGCGCAGGCCAGTGAGGATTTGGGGCAGACAAATGGTATAACAGAGAGGGTTCTCCCATGTGGAATGAATAACTTGTTGGTATAACACCATAGCTAAATCAGAGAGACAAGAAATTGGATCAGAATTGAAAGAAACTGTCACAAGCAAATGTTACATAGAACAAAACAAGCAGTGCCTTCTCTTGTGTTTTTATGCATCTTTCTTAAGATTGTAAACTGCAATGCAGTCGTAAGGAGGGACAGTCAACCCTGCCATAGTGAAGCGCAGACACATTGCTCTACCAAAGTCATACAGTCCTCATCAGCACACAGCAGCTGGAAGGACAGGGAACCTTGGCCTGTTGTGACAAAGCCTGTGTGGACACTGGCGACTGTCCACTATGAGCACCGCTAACATGGTTTGTTCACCGATCCAAGGGATTTATGTTTTCACGCTCATCTGTTTTAATCACGATAGTTAACAAACAACTGGGCTGAGTTGCAAGTTGAAGGAAAAAAAAAACATCTGGTGCATCTGAAATGAATGTCATGGGTCTGTGTGCGCTTTACTGAGTGTCGTGCGAATTTGAATTTTATTGCCAAGCGAGCATACCTGCCCGTAGATTTTTCCTGCCATTTCTTTGCCCGCCTGAAGTGTTTGGAAGTTGGTATTCCAGATGCAGAGAAAGTCTGAAAAATCAAAGACAGGAAACTCAGACACTCCCATTAGACATTGGTGTCATTTTATCCCAGGGGGTAGAGAGCTTGCTGTCTTTATTACATTGCATATCATCTTTATATGTGTTGTAAATAAACTGAGGTTACCTTTACCAGCTCCAGCTGAGGGATGTGGAACACCGACAACAGCTACATGGGCTTCATCGAGGACAAGGGCAGACGCTGCCTCCAGCGGTCCCTCACCGACAGGAAGAGCCAGCAGCAGGCTACGGGGAAGCGAAAGAGCCTGGGTCCCCTCTTCGGTGGCCGGGCCTCGCACAGAGACCACACTCTGGTACACATGGCCGTTAGGGTCTGTGGGGCAGGAATTGAAAACAATTAAGCACTAAAGTTAAAGATGGGGAGATAGAAATGGTGCTAATTGTTGTTTTTGGCAGATTTCCATTCGCATTATACAAAGCATTAAAATTAATTCCATGGGCTGTCACTGTCAGTAATTGTTTGTTCTTTCCTATTAGAAATTCAAGTCACCCACTGTTAAGCCTGTTTTCATTTCCAAGTCCATCAATGTTCATTTATGCTGCCAAACACTGACACTACAAATGTTTTTCACAGGAAATGCTGGCTTACAGAGATAAAGCAGGCGGATGTGTTTATCCCTGTAGGAGGCAGAGAAGCTGAGCGGGGCAACACCGGGCTCTTCTCTCTCCAGCCGGTACCTCTGGAGGGTGTTAGGCTTCAGTCTCTGCAGGTAGAGGAAATGATCGCCTTTCTGCGGGAAGACAGCGAGGCAAACACACATTTAGACTCATCAGAAATTAACAGTTTTCCCTGGTGCATGTGAAGAGATCAACAATAGACAAATTACATTCACACTGTCATTCATGTACAGACGTACATTGTTAATGAATAATCAACTTTTTTGTCTCAAGTCATGCGAGTGTTTTTGCATTCTGTTACCTGCTCAGTTGTGAATATGACAAACTGCTGTGTCTCTGCCACAATGCTGGTGCTCCACCTAAAGAGTAAAAAGACAATGCATGAATCGGCTGACAGAAACAAAAGGTCCACGACAGCAACCAGGCAACTGTAAGGTAAGGGGTGTAACTATGGTTACAGGGCATCATGATACCTGATGGCCTCTTCTTGAGACAGGACTTCTTCTATGTGCTGCTGTGGAGCAGCGAGCAGAGAGTCCAGCAGTCTCACAGCTCCTCTCTGAAATAACACCACAGGCTCCGCTCCATCTACACAATGAACCCTCCAGACATCTGATGACACCTGGAGAGAGTATTTGAACAGAAGACTAGAATGAGATTGTGCCATCAGTGAAAGAGCTGTGGAAGGTGGATGAACACTTGTGGCATGACTGGTGTGACTGTCTCCTAACCAAAGAGGTACAGTAAACATCCATATTGAGACTTACTGTTGCTTTAAAGGCCTTATCTACGAGAATGTCTTCTTCCTTCCAAATTCTGATGACCTATAAGACAGCAAAACAAGGGCATCATGTGAGAAATTTCACAAAGTTCTGATCTACAGCAAGAATAACAATGTAAATGAACATTTCGTTATGTTAAGAACCTCACATTGTTAACATTATGTATACAAAAAGCAAACAAACATTGTGTAATTAATCCGTAACAATGTGGACAAGGAAACCGAGAATACCAACCTGGTAAAAACAAAACTAAATAGGCCTGGTTGATAAGAGGATACGCCTGTATATAATTACTCAAAAGATGAGATTGGAGGAAAGCTCTACCTTGTTGTCTGTGATGGCCACATATTCCTTGGTCTGTTGATTGAAGACTGCTGGGCAGGTCAGAGTCTGACCTTGTTTTACTGTCCAGCTGCCGAGTGGCTTCTGGTCTGATACCTGTCAGAGCCACAGAGAGGAAGAATTACTAACATCCATTTCTTAAGGGAGGGCAATGAAATTATGTAAATAGTTAACACAATATACATCAATATATTTGCGAATGTCTTGTGCAGGCATGATGTCTCGACCTCACATTTGTATGGAAGGCAGCACAACCTCAGAAACCAGTTTTAAAACTGCTGGTGTGTGTAAATGTGCCTCACAATGGCTCAACAGTTCCCTTAAATTAAAACTAACTGCACATCCATCTCATAGATAGCATTCCCTAAATAGGTCTGCTTGTTTAATCACATTTCATGGATTACTCCCTGGAAAATTCAGTGGAAATTGAGCATTTCCTTGAAATTCTCCCAGTAGTTGATGTCTAACCCTGACAACTACATGTAGCATTTATTATGAGAATTATTGAAATGAACAGATGTGGACATGATCTTGATATAAGTGTTCCACATAGTGGCCAAGCCCTACTATCTAATAAATGTGATTCCCCTTTCCATGGACCTACACTGTTAAAACTAAGAGAAGTTGATAATGCCTTATGGACCATGAAACCACTACAACGTGCTGCCAGTGTAAAGGCTGCGTCCATATATGGCTGCTCTGTTTATTATCTGGTACACACGATTCTCTGCAGCCACCATTTGAACATGAAATATAAACTAGCAGCTGGTTATTAGCTGAAGTCAGAGAATAAGGAAAGTTATAGAAGCCAATGAGCATCACAAGCGTGGAGTTAGCTAAAGTTATCTAACCTGCCACGTCCGTTTGCGTAAACTAGCATTTAGCTCAACAGCCAGTGTGTATATTCAAGAGAAAGAGAGAATGGTCAGAGCTGGGATGCTACTGTCCCGGGTTGTCCATGTTTCTGCTGCTGGGCTGAGGCGATGCTGGCAGCACGAGCGTCCTGGGGATCGGCCTGGAGAACACAGAGGGTAAAACTCACTTTGTACAGGGTGACACATCTGGTGGAGTCCGTGACGACGACATGGTCGCTGTCCCTCTCCAGTTCGATGCCCTGGACGGCTGAGTTCGACAGAGATTCAGGCGGAACGAGTCCACACAACGTGTAGCCCTCATACAGCGCCGCCATGCTGGACGAGAAGAGAGCGGAGTCTCGCAGGATATCGCGACAATAGACGAGCGGCGAACCCGGAAGTGCGAGAGTGCCGCCGATCTGCCACCACGCTGCTGCTGCTGACCCCGCCTCATTGCAGTCACAAGTAGTGTATGCACAGTTTGACGAGCTTCTTCTTCTGCTTCAACATTCAAAATATATGATGTCCAAACTTGTGAAATGTCATTGAAAACATAAAAATATAGAGAAACATTGACAATAACATTTGTTTATAAACCCTGTCATATGGTTGAAGATATGAAGGCCACTGTGTTACATTCTGGTTGAGACTGTCTCATGCATCTTTGTGCAGGACTGAATCAATTGAATTCCTTTTGTTGAGGTCATTCATAGAGGGTTATTCTATTTGTTAGTGAGGATGATGAAGCAACAGTGTTATTTGATGAAGGCCACAGTAATCCATAATCCCGTTTGAGTAACAGAATAAGGAAGTTTATTCATCAAAGTGAGAAATAATTCATGTCTTAAACTGTTACATTTGTAGAAACTGTGTTGCAAAGCTGAAAACAAAAAGAGACATTAACTCTTTATGAAATTGTATAATTCTACCTGGACACACTGACATCTATATCACAGTGGTTTATTAATAATCAGAGACTGGCTCTCCTGCTGTCTCAACACTGTTTGATCTCTGATGGAAGGGAACCTGATCTAAACTTATAAGTTATATCGCTGGGCTCTGGAAAAAGGCAAACACACAGGGTGAGAGAGAGAGAGAGAGAGAGAGAGAGAGAAAAGGAGGGAGAGGTTACAATGGGCAAACAAATCAACACCAAGTCAAAGACAAACAACCGTAATACTTTATCATCAAAAGCAGAATACTTCTAGAGAATAATGCCCCATTAAAACATGAAATATCCTTTACCTTCAAAGCACTCAGGTATTATGAGTTTCCCATCAATGCACTGTGTTGGAACTGGATAACCACACCCCCTGGCCTGGTTCATGCAGTAGAGTGAGACGATGTCATTATGTAAGACTCTGTTTGGTTGCAGGTCCTTGATCCACAGTCTTTGTCCCTTGTATAATATCCTTCCTCTATTTATGTTAATGCTGCAAGGAGCTACAAGTCACCAGGAGGGAAAAAAGATGGAGACATTTTTGTAACATAGGAAGACAAATCAATCCACGTTAAGGATAAATTCTGGTCTACATAGTATGGCGACTTGGAAGGGTTTTTAAACTGTTAAGGTTCACTTAATTCAGTGACAAGCTATTTAAATAGTTTTACATCATATAAAAATACTTTTATATACAGAGGCCTCTGGTCCTAAATATCTTTGGTACTAAAATGTTTGAAATGTTTGTCCCACCTTTGCAGGATGGCTTTTCCGACCACTTCCCATCTTCCTGACAAACTATCTGCAGGCTTCCTTCCAGTGCATAGTCCCCGAGGCAGCCATACTTGACTGTTTCCATGAAGTCGAAGTCTCTCTCTTCGTTGTTCGACATGTAGCCTTTGTCGATGTTCTCTGGTGGCGGGCACATCACCACTGCAACGGAACATCAGAGGAACTGTTGACGACTGTCCTTGTTGTACAAAGAAATCATGCCGGTTTGGCACATTTCAGCTGAAAGGGGTTAAGTTCCACTGAGACAACTGTGTGTTAGGTAATTAAATACGTCTCACAGCACTGCACTATAATAATTACTGCTGTTATTTCATACCTTTGCATTCAGGAGTCTTAGTCCAGGTGCCGTTGGCGGTGCACTCTGCCCTCGGATCGCCAATGAGCACATAAGGAGGCAGACACTTGTATGTCCCTGTGACGCCGTAATCAGTGGTGTTCCCCCTTATCACCGTGTTATATACAATCATCCCAAACTGTGGCACAGGAGCGACACCACAGGTCACAGCTGGAGGGAGGAGGGAGAATGTGCCATTATATGAAAATGTGTTTATATAATGGCACATTTTAAAAACATGCGCTTCTTTTGTCTGTGGTTTATAATAATGTATAGTTTATGCTTTGTTGTGAAGAACTTCATTCACTACAAACTAAGTGATGGTTGTTCCACTTCACAAATTCAGATGTGTTTTTGACCAGATTCATAATTTCCTGGTCCTGCAGAGGGATTGCATACGTTTGCACTCTGGTACTGGTGAGCTCCACTTTCCATCAGCTTGGCACACGGCCAAGGTGGCTCCAGTCAGGATATATCTGTGCAGCGCAGAAGCCAGCGCAAGTCAGTCCATGCTCAGTTACAATACAAGATGATTGATTTAAAATCCATTCAAATGTTTAGAGATCAGATTAATGTTAGATGCACACAAAATTCTTTACCCTTCATGACACATGTAGTTGATGGTACTCTGGTACGCCGTATCCTCATAGTACAATTCTCCATTAGCCAACAAGTCCGGATGGGGACACAACTTTGCTGCAGGACAGAAAAGAGTAGAGAGCAGGTATTTTTCTATGAATGATGCAAACACAGATTTACACACTGTATGTTGCACCTGCTGTAGTAATCTACAACCTTAATAATGGGATCGGTTTGACCTGCTTGTTTGTAAATGTTCTTATAGCAAAGTATCAGTGAAGTCAAGTTTTTTGTTAAAGTAATATCATATCATTTTTAAAATTTGTATATTTCTATGTTGAGAGACTTGGTGTTTGATGGTAAAATGACACTGCCATGTTGACATCGAACATTTCATGAGCAGATGTTCTGTCACATGACCTTAAGTTGTCACAAGAGTAATGGGACCCACGTCTGCATATTAGTTTGGTTGGTGACCATTCTCCCCTTGAAGAGCAAATAATCTTCCGGGGACCAAGAATGGGGGTGTATCCCAGTTCGCAGGACAACGGCACCTCATCCCCTGGGTTGTAGAGCCTCTGGAGCCCATCCACGTCAACGTTAGCAGGCAGATCGGGCCTCACACACACTGAAGGGACACAATTATTAAATGGACGTTATGGATTGAGCCTCACTCTACAAACGAAAATCCAAATTATTAATCCTCATTATAATCCATGGTTACCGTAGTAACTGGCTCTGAAAAATAAATGCCAGACAATTTATCATAGTAAGTTGTAGTGCACGTTTAAGAGGTACTATCACTAGCAGAAGGCAATAAACTTAATAAAGTAAAAACAAAATCTATCTCTGCCTTAATCAATAGATAAATAATCTGCTCAACCAGTTATACAAAATTGTATTCATGCAGTTCAAGCCAAATAAAAGCAAATAAAAAAAAGAAATACCAGATGTCACAGTGGTAAAAATCACAAAGAGCAGAACCAAAGTCTCCATGAATTCCATCCTCGTCCACGTGTTGAGACGCTCCTCAGCTCATGTGGTTCAAACGCTAAATCTCCGTCCCCGCTCTCTGCTGTCGTCTGT
This sequence comes from Pseudorhombus dupliciocellatus, assembly GCA_016785235.1. Taxonomy (NCBI): domain Eukaryota; kingdom Metazoa; phylum Chordata; class Actinopteri; order Pleuronectiformes; family Paralichthyidae; genus Pseudorhombus; species Pseudorhombus dupliciocellatus. The sequence goes on along the minus strand of JAFBJW010000152.1, from coordinate 951,204 downwards.
CTGAAGCTGAACAGATAAGAGCAGCATGAAGTGAATTCTGGTTCTGTTTACTGTTTTTCTTTACTCGCTATCTTGTTGTTTGCAATAGGAGATTGGAGTCCATGTGACATTTCACTGTCAGGAAAGCTCCAGCAGCGGACTTTCCCTTATTGCAGCAATGTTATGAAACCTGGACAAATAGCTGTTTTTGCAGACTTTGTGCATTAAGCCTCAGACTTTAGAAACTCTAATCTTCTTGTAGCAGAATACAATGGCATTTAAATGCCAGTTAATACAATATCAGTACAACTAAAGAGAAGATTATTTATTTTTTACCGTTCTACAACAGAAATATTTGTCCATGGCTTTGTCACCAGCAGAATTGATTTACTGAATGGTCCCTGTTCTCTTGATAAAAGCCCTTCAATGTTTATACACATCATTCCATGGTGACAAAGCCACTGCACTCCACAAATATTTCTGTGGTAGAATGGTAAAAAATAAAGAATTTTCTGATTAGTCAAGTTTTGTTTTCTGTCTGAATGACAAAGGTTTGTTAAAAATGTGTCAACAGAGCAACTAGAACATCCTGATTTAAGGACACACTCAAATAGTTTTGTATTATTTAGCTTTTAATTAAATTTTTGATCAGTAAAAAACTTTGAACCAATGTCAGATTGCATATTCCTATTAAGGCCCAGCGGTCCCTTTGTGAAACCATTTTTAAATTTACCAGATCCATCTTTTTATTTTACTTGTCAACTAAAACCTCTCATAAATATCAGTTTTTCTCTTTTCAAGATCCATTTTGATGCATATGCTGAAAAATGCTCAATCAAATAATGTTAATGAAAATAAAAAAATATTCCTGGAACTGCACTCGGATTCAGATCCACACTGAAATAGAATGGTTTCTTTTTTGGGTCATTGTAAATCAGTAATGTTTGCGTAATCTTGCACACCAACACACAAACGTATGAACTTTGTGGTGGACGTGATTAGTTGTGGTTCAATTCCCTGAAGACTCAGAAGGTTTGTTTTAATGTTTTTATTGTAACCCAGGGTTTGTGCTACAGTATGTATGCTCATTATTAATGTACTTAGTTTATATGACTCTGCAGCCTTTTAATTCACAATTAAACTTTAAATCTTGAGAGCTCAAATTCAAAGATCATGATGCAGCATAGTATTATAGATTCATTAATCAGAATCCAGTGAATGATATCCCCTCAGTGGGTTTCAGCTCAGATGTTATGATCTTTCGAGGCGTGTAGGTCTTGTGGTGCTTGCAGGGGGTGGAGCAGCAGCGCACATTGTGATTTCAGACGGAAGGGTGCTGGCCCTTAACGTGTACTCCACCTTACCGGGTTCTAGAAGCAAGAAGCAGAGAGGCAGATGTGTGACTTATATATACTACACCCGATCTGTAGGCTATTCTGACAGACTCTGTTTTGATGTTTCTTGTCAAACTGGTTGATGGTGCCTCGGTTGAAGGAACAATAATGAGAGAACTCACCCTCAAAGCATTCTGGGATGGGAAGGGTTCCATCATCGCAAATGCTGACCACAGGGTAGCCGCACAGCTGGGCTCTGTTCCGACAATAGAAGGCGACATGTTCTCCGTGGAGGACCTGGTTGGGTTTCAGATCTGCGATCCAGAGCTTCTTGCCGTTGTAGAAGATTCGACCTCTTTTGATGCCAACTTTGCAGGGAGCTGGAGAAACCCAATTTGTTTAAAGCTCCAGGAATGAACCCTGATCCAGAACTGTTTTTCACACAACATTTTTGTTGATTTCTTACAGAGTAATTCATGGAAACTGATGAAAAAAAACAGCCTGTGCTTATTTTATGTCTGATCCCAGGGATTCTTCTTACTACTCTGCGATGGCATAATAATAGAATTAGTGACAGCACACTAGAGTAAACAGTTAGCAAGTCAAGTGCTGCCATCCATCCTGCCACAGAGACTTTTAAAACTGCAGATCTGCGATCCAGAGCTTCTTGCCGTTGTAGAAGATTCGACCTCTTTTGATGCCAACTTTGCAGGGAGCTGGAGAAACCCAATTTGTTTAAAGCTCCAGGAATGAACCCTGATCCAGAACTGTTTTTCACACAACATTTTTGTTGATTTCTTACAGAGTAATTCATGGAAACTGATGAAAAAAACCAGCCTGTGCTTATTTTCTGTCTGATCCCAGGGATTCTTCTGACTACTCTGCGACGGCATAATAATAGAATTAGTGACAGCACACTAGAGTAAACAGTTAGCAAGTCAAGTGCTGCCATCCATCCTGCCAGAGAGACTTTTAAAACTGAAGAAAGATAAGGAGGACTTCTACAAACAAGTTATCGATGCTTTTCTTCAGAAGGAGCGGCGCATGGACTTCATTTATAAGTAATGGTAAGACGATAAAAAACGTTTTTTAATGTGCTTTTTTTCTATGCTACAGTTTGTGTATGTAAAGAATGCTGATATGAAATTTAAACAAAACACATGAACTGTTGCCAGTCAAATGGTGAATAAGCTGCTCTGCAGGGTTCATATGTTTGTAAATCTGACTGATGACGTCAGTGCCTCACCAGCCACGAACCTCACCGCACGTCACTGGTTAGAGTTGTGGGCTCTGACAACTGACTGACGCATAAATAAATCCAAACTGTATCACAGTAACAAAAAACACAAATTTAGCTTCAAAGCTCCCATTTCCCCTCCAGTCACCTCTGCACACTGGCTTGGTGGACCAGTTTCCTGTGTTTTGGCACTGGACCTCAGCCTCCCCGTCCAGAATGTAATGCTCGTTGCAGCCGTATTTAACCTTCTCCTTGTAGCCATGTTCTCTCATCACAGCAAAGGTGATGAAGCCATTGGGTATACCTGTTGGAATGGAGCAGCTCACCACTGGAATGAACAGGAAAAAAGAATAATGTGAGGAGTTTTGTGGAGTACGAAATTGAGGGGAAACTTATTTTTAAGTATTTTGCCTTAATTAAGGAACGATAGAGGGAGAGGTGGTTAAAGATTATGGGAATATTTGACATATTCTTTGTACCACGGCACACTGGTGGTTCAGTCGCTCTTCCATCAGCCATGCAGGATCCCCTCTCGTGACTTGGGGCTTTAGGTGGGTTACACTCATATGACCAGGTCTGTCCATACCAGGAGCTGGTTCCAGTAAATGGCTCATGATGGATGATTCTGCCATCTCTAGGTGGCTGGGGCAGAGGACACTTCACAGCTGTGGACAGAGGACAAAACAACTGCATCAACTGCAAACCCTGAATCCCACTGAATGTACTGTCAGTGAGGGATAATATTAGGAATAGTTTGCTAAAGCCAGTGTGGCTCCCCTCGACAGTTCTGGGATGAATCCTCCTTCAGAGTGGTTTTTGGTTTTTGATGATTATTTTGGAGTTGGTGTCGCTTTGCACATTGATGTGTAGAAGTTGTTCAGTGGTCCTTACTGATTTGAATGGGGGCTCTTTGTATTTAGTAGAGTACATCTGCCAAGGCCAGAAACTTCCTTCAATTAGCACACAATCTTAAACATAAGTTCCCTTAATGTGCCCGAGTCTTTCATTAAGATCCATGAACTGTCACCTGTTGAGTGAGGTCTGGGCTGTTTCCTAAACCGTACATCATCCTTCCATCAAGTTTATTACTGATCCATTCAGGTTCTGTTTAGAATCTAACAAATGTACCATCCAACAAAAGAATGAAGAGAAGTGAAAGATTACAACTTTCATGAAGGAGAATGAATTGTAGCTCTGCTGGATTAGAGTCTGACTGCAAATCAATAAAGATGCTTGGAACTTTAAGCATTGCCAGTGAATAAACACAATTCTTAGGTTTCTGCTCTTCCTTCACCTCACATACTATTTAACGGCTGTTAAATCTGTGTTACTGTGAGTATTGTCCTCTTGTACCTTTGCAGAGAGGTGGGGGATTGCTCCAGGACCCATCATGTAGACACCTGCTTGCATTGGCTCCTTGCATAACGTACCTTGTGAACAAACATATATACACACACACACACACACACACAAATATATATGTATACTGACAGTATTATGCAGTCTACAGTGACAGGAAATATATATTTACCCCTCGTCACACGTGTAGTTCAGCACACTCTTGAATGGAGCTTCTGTTCGGCCCATAGCTAAAGGCTGCAGCGGTCCAGGGATGGGACACATCTTAGCTGTGGAAATAGGAGGAATATAGTGAATATAGAGAGCATCTCCTTGACATGGTGATACTACCGACTCAACTCTTTTTGTTTTTTTCGTCCTCTGCTCTCGCTCTACCTGGCTGTGTTGGGGTGTGTGACTAATAGATAGGAGGTCTTAGATGAATGGAAGTCAGAATTTGCATGTCGGTATGAGACAAGATCTGCGTTGACTCACGGGAACATGCCAGATCCGTCTTTGTCCACTCCCCTGTGGCTGTGCAGGTGATCCGTCGAGGGGTCGTTGTTGAAGGCAAGTACCCCTGCTCACATGTGAGGGTCACCTCTTCCCCAACCTCATACACGCGCTTCAGTGTCAACTCGTTAACCCCGTCGGCGGCAGGAGGACGGCCACACACTGGTTAAAGAAATAACTCATGCATGAGGGTCAGGATGCGCTGTTGTTCTGCTGTTAAATCATTTTGACAGATTTCAGCTAATTATGTTAAGTGTGGATTATAAAAAGTGTGCAGGCCATATGCACGAGGTGCACAAACAAAAATGAGCAAAAACAGAAGCTAATACATGCAAGAAAATTCACCTTTCCAGCCCCCCCCCCTTATTTTTTACCTGTCTTAGATGCTACAGTTGTGCATAAAGCAATTTGGCAAAGGAGCAGCACAGCCAAAGTCGGAGCCATCTTCTTAAAAGTGGTGTCTCCTCAGTTTCTTCTGTGTCTGGGCAGAGGATGGGGAGTCAAACATAAAGGCGGCTAGGTAAAGGGTCCATGATAGCGTGCTCCAATCAGATGCCAGTGTCAGCTCCCAATCGATCGAGTACAAAGGTTTCAGCGGCTGCATATTTATTTAGTGCTTATCAATAACCTTGATTTGGCAGGATACAACACACACAGTCAGTGGACTTCAGCTGCGTGACCAATGATTTTAACCTGCAATTAAGTAAAATATCTTTGATTTGTTTTGTTTGTTCTTATTGTTCTTGTTCAGAAGGTCCTATAAATTACATTTAGTGTCATTACAATACTTAATAAAGAGCCAAAGTGACTCTAAACGTGTGAACTGCGCCTCCTGCTTCCATAGGAAAGTTTTTAACAAGTGCAATTCACCATTTTTCCGCCCGGGGACGCAGCCTCTCCAGATTCCTGTAGCGGGACCGGGGCCCTCCCCCAGTGAATCCTGGGGCGTGACATCAGCCTGAGTGACAAGGAGGAAGAGGAGTGGGGAGGAGTCAAGTTACATAGAGACACACAGACTGCATCAGGAAGTGTCTCTTCAAAATCAAAGGACTTTTGGACCATGCTTACAATTTTCAAAAGGGAATTACCATAAACAACAAAGACAGCAACAACAAGAACTAATAATAAGAATGTATCATATTATAATACAATGAATTGTTTTTTATTATACTACATGGTTCATTATTGTTATGACGCATTATTATCAGCATTATATGTGCTTTATAACATCTGGATGGGAAAAGTCATTTACTGTGAAGGTGCAACCGGACGTGTTCTCGAACATGTGGAACTTGTGCTACAGAGCTGTCAGTGGAGAGGTAGTGTGTACAGACAGGGAAAGCCCTCACACACACACACGCACACACGCACACACACACATACATACATACACACGCACACACACACATACACACTGTCATACACACACACACTCACACACACTCAGTGAGTCCGGTGTCTCCGGTGAGGACCGCCGCTCCGCTCCCTGCTGGCTCCACACCCCGAGTCTGAGCGCGTCTCTTCGGCCAGAGCAAGCAGCAGCAACACGTCCGGACCGGGGCTCGAACCAAGCTGTAAGCGTTGATCCGAGCAGCACCAGCGCGGGGGACATGGCCGATGGAACTTTCAACGAGTCGTCCACCGCGGACGTAGCGAATCGCTTCGCCCGCAAAGGAGCTCTGAGGCAGAAAAACGTCCACGAGGTGAAGAACCACAAATTCATCGCTCGCTTCTTCAAGCAGCCGACTTTCTGCAGCCACTGCACCGACTTCATCTGGTGAGTGTTCCGCCTCAACACCCCCTCCACCGCCCTGACTCCTGCCTGTTGCTCCCTGGACACCGCTGGAGCCGATGATGTAACTTCGGGTCTAACTTTTCCCTCCACGATCCCGAAGCCGGCTCACATCTGGCGGAGTTGACTCTCCACGAAAGTGCAGATTCACGGCCGGACTGTGGAGCCGCGTCCTGGCCGTGACACAGGGGAGGAGTCGTGCTGCTGTCAGTGTTGTGACAGGGAGCATTAAACAGGCTGCAGGCTCAGGCTTGTCTGGATTAAACTCAACAATCTGTCTACAAACAAACAAACAAACAAAAATACACCAGACACTATGTAAATAAAGGATTTAGGATGAAAGATATAGAAACACAGTTAGCAGCGTGGGGACATTGTTTCCCTTTCAGCATTCATTCACTGACAGTATTGGCTGTGTTAAAGGGACAGTTCACAGAAAAATGAAAATTCACTCATCGTCTACTCATGCTTGAATCCACAAAACACTTCAAGAGTTTCAGTGATGAACAGTGTTGAAGCCAAATCTAAGCCTAACCAAGTATAAAGCAGCTACCTTTTTTAAAGTAAAGTATCAACAACATAAGGAAACATAACCGGCCTCCATACTGCTGCTGTGGTGTCATCTGAGGAGAGCAGGGGACCTTCAGGCTAAAATACATGGTGTAAATATTGCTGGTTACAATCGGAGTGAATTGTCATTTTTGGTCGAACTTTCCCTTTATTGCATATGGTATGAAATGTGTGTATTCCCAGCCTACACAATATTTTACACTGTGTTAATAAAATAATCCCCCTCAGTGTCTTCAGGGCAATAAACTTACAATACATATGTTATGATCATTACGGTAATGCACTCCACATTTTTATGAGGTTTAAAAGTTGTATATTAAACCATTAAACATCACATTGACCCGTTTTGCTGGGTTCAATGTGATGTGATAGTTGACATTTAGGTTGATTGCACAGGGTTCTTCTGGGTTTCCTGCCGCTGCACTTTCTCTGTGTAATGGAACCCATAAAAGCTAATGTTTGCATCTGAACTGGTGTTGAAGGGAAATGAAAAAAAATGGAACGGAATTCTCCAACCACACACCAATCAAAAGCATGTGCACAAACATGGTTTTGAATCTCGTTGCGAAAGGAAACACCGTCACTGCAGAAATACACTGAGGTGTGAGAAACCAGAAATATTGAAATGAAAGCAATCGTTTTAATTATTGTGAAAAAGGCCATAATGATTTCAGCTCCACTATTTCTGTTGCCTTCTCACCCCGGAGCCGTGACTGCAGAGGCTGGGCCTGGTTACTAATAGGTTTCCTTGTCTCTGAAGCTTTTAAACCCTCCATCTAAAGCCACAGATTTGTTTTTTTTGTACTTACTGGGGAAGGATGGCTCCAGTGGTTATTGATGAGAAACTCTTTGCATAAATTCTGCTGCTTCACTGGCAGCGCAGAGCCTCAGCGGAAAAAACACTTCACCTTCTTCTGCAGTGAAGCGCTTCAGTTTGTGCACACCATGTCTTAATGCCGCGGTTTTTCCATGGACGGAGAGACACAATGTTATGGAAAGTGTGACTAAGCCTGGGTTTCTCAGTGTTACACATGCAGACTGTGTCCACTCTGCAGAGCCTGGAACACAGCCGTGCGACTTCAGATGCCTTTAAACACTGTTAAATATCAGCCCTTTGTCTCCACTTTAGCTTCAGGTGATTTCCCCCTCCCAGCATGAGAGAGAATCTGTGGTGAGCGTCAGTTGTCATGAAAACTCAGACGGTTTTAGTTTGTTCAGTATGGATGACTGTAAAAAACATGGCGGCCTTCACAGAGACGACGGCCTTCAGGGTAAATGTAGTGATCTTAGATACAAAGAGCCATTGTACAGTAAAGAAAATAACAATTTAAAGGAAACACGCCAGTGAAATCAACATAAGGAGTATGTTTAATTTAATTCCTGCCAAACATTCCATTCATCTAAATTACATACTAGACCTCAAAGTGCTTTGTGGAGTAATAATCTGTTAACTGTGAGAGGTCTAAACCTTCGTTGCTGACCTGTGGGAGTGTGTCAGATGCCTTCATTGCTGGTGACCTATGACCTCGACAGGTTTACAGTGTGACCTCTGCCCTACCAAGCACTGGCCCTGAGCCGAGCACAAGCTTGCTACTTCCTGAAACTTAAAACCTATCGACAAGCTCTGACATTTTCGTTGGATTTCATCTTGCGTAGTTTGCAGCATTTGTCCCGAACTTTCATACAAGTCAAGTTTCTTACAACTCTTAACAACAAGTTTCATCCAACAATCAAGTATCTGGCTTGACTCAACAAATGAGATGAGAAAAACACAATGAAATATAATATTATTGTTAGAACATTTAACATTTATAACATTTATAATAAAGCAACAAGAAGCATTATGGCAAAAAGAGAGCATGATAAAATTATTATGGGTGCGATCCCGTGGCATGTTTTCTGTGCTTGACTTCATTCTAAAGCTGTTTGATTCGGTTCAGGCTAATAGCTGAACAATAAAGTTCCTCCAGGCCAGCGCTAAGAAAAGATTTCCTCATGGACGTGGCTTTATTCACAGCAGCATTGTTCCCCTGCTGGAAAAGGAAGGCCCTTTCCTCAATAAAGTTGTAGCAACACTAGTGTCTGGAATACCACTGTGTGTTAACACTGCAGCACACCCTTTCCCTGTAATAAACAAACATAACTATGTTTCAATGACTGGATTTACTGAGAAGACACACATGAGTGAGTAAATATTGAATTGTGCATTCTCTGTTTTCACAGGGGGTTTGGAAAACAAGGATTCCAGTGCCAAGGTAAAAACCAAACTGACTGACACAACATTCAAATGTAATAAGAGCTGTTTGCTGTCTGTATGTATGTGTGAGAGAGACAGTGTGTTTTGTATAAACGTGAGAGTTTTCTTTTTTAGTTTGCGTGTCTTGTGGTATTTCTATCAGACTCAAACCCTCGTATTTAAATATTCTTCTGTGGCGCTTGCTGCAAACGCACCCGCTCCATTTCTCTTTTAAAGCTAACTCAAGAGAAGCATCTCTAATGGTCTGTGAATGCACCTTAATCGTGTGTTCAGAAGGAAATGAGCCGACAATAAAGTTGTATTTTGTTTTTGTAGATGTGTTTGTCTCTGTGGTTTCATATAATGACTTAACACTTCATACATTACGCTTCAAGCTGCCTCGTTGAGCTTGTTGCTTGGTGCTCGGTTTGATAAAGGGAGACAAATGTGGTGTTAACGGCTTCCGCTCAGTAAAAACAGGCCTGTTGTAAAGGCTCAGTGAGTCTTTGTTGGTCACAAGCTGAAGGCCGAGGGATGACAGGTGTTTTAGAAAAAGGTGGAACAGGAAGTGAAGGAGGCAGACATGAGAGAGGGAGCACAAATTGCACAAATAAGGGAAGATGTCACGGCTCACATCCAGCTCCCACAGTCACCAACCGCATGCTCAAGGTGGGTTTTCAATCAACCTGCCATTTTGAGTTTCAGCATGCATCAACTCCCAGAATTCCTCATCTGATGTGGAAACTTTGGGGCCTGCCAAAGTCAGACTCTGCCTGTGAATGCCCCAGGTAACAGAGAAGACACTTTTTTTTTATAGTCACTTTTGCACTGTTTTCACACTGCTGTCCCCTCAGTATATACAACACCTGTATTTTCAGAATATTTAGCACAAGCAACATCGAAAGCTTAGAGTGAGCTGTAAAGACGTTTGCAATGCCAAGTTTAATGTTTCCAAGCCTTGTTGGTCTGTGAAGGGAACTGATATCAGGATGTGATGGTCACACTACACCTCTGCATCCACAACAGAATCAGTGATACATTCCTATTGCTTAACTTTGGAATTTGACTTTGTAAGATACTGTCTCTCCAGAGCAGGTTTGGTGTGTAGGCTGTGGTCTGTCAGCCTGCTCAGAGCTGGATGCTGGACACGTGAACTCGCAGAGCAAAAACAGTATCTAGTAAGGTTATACCTGCCTCCCTGCAGTGGATGGTAAACTTTCTGGATGTTTTAAAGGGCCACTGTGAGTGAGAGTGTAGAGACAGGGATTGGCAGTTGGGAAAAGAAGGCTGACCACAGATCTACCAAAAGCAATGGGTAAAAACACTAAAGTAGAAATCTTGTATATTGTGTACTTCATTTTCAATTATTTTTGAAACTGTGGTTGTTCCCTCATTTTGTGTTTGATAAAAGTCACACTCACAATCACAGTGTAGGTTCTGTCATCGGCAGAGTCCAGAGAGTAAAAGATTATATCCAGTCAAAGACTTGATTTGAACCAATGAGGATTGATTTCTATTTAATGAGTGGTTCTGTAGCACAGGAGACGCTCTCCCTGTTGGTGACTTAAAGATGAACACTTTGCTGTGGAAGACATCTGATCTCAATGATCTCAAATGTACCTGAGAGTATCGGAGTGAAACACACGGGGGTCTTCAGTGAGCCATTACTTATCGTACTAATACACTTAAATGATTCATTGTGTTCTGTGTGTGTCTAGCGAGACCTTTAAGTGTTGAGCATACGGTACTGAAGCGCATTAACCCATGCCTGCATCTGAATCCACCAACATCCACTCATCTGCTCGATCTCCCCACACTGAGGTGAGGCGCAGCCTGCTCTCACTGTGATGAAACCAGGCTCAGAAAGGAGTTGGAGTGTTGACACCTTAGTATGTTTATGCATAAGCTGACATTTTCATCAGCATGTCTCTCAACACCCCCCCTTCCTCTGAGTTGTAATTTCCATCCTCCCTCATTGTTACTATCATAGCCTTTGATAATGGTTCATCAGAAATTGAATGATTACAAGGACACCAGAGAAAGTGCTGCATAAAAAAAACCAAACCCTGAGTGCTGCAGTTTTTCTTTTTCTTTTGTTGTGTCAAACACTTACAACATCAACCTACATTGGCCACAACACCTTTATTCTTCTCTCACCATAAATTCATGCGTGGACCTCTTAAATAAATAATGTCTGCCTTATCTGTGGGTAGTTGATTGGTTAGACTGCAGCCATTCGACTGCAGGGAAAGGTCCCCACTTTATAATACAGTATCTGTTTAGACATAAATTATTAAACCCAAGCTTCTATAAAAACGAGGGTCAGGTCCTCCAGTCGAGAAAGAGAGAGCCGTGCAGTCAATACTTGAAAATGACAAAGTGATAAACTGGAGGGTGGCATTTCTGTAACAAGACTGACATTTCATTTTCCAGCCCTGCTAAATGTCCCTTTTCCAAGAATAGGGTGGGCTCAGAAATCAGTACATGTAACACACGTATCGTTTATGGTGCTGTGAGCAATGCTTATGTGATTATTGGTTTTATTGGCAGTATCATCTCAAACTGATAATTAAAGCTGAAACTATATTTCAACGGATGAAGTCATTTCCATTAGTAGATTATTCATTTTTTAATGTAAAAATCCTGGAGAACGTAATTGATTGATTAGTTTAACTGGAGTCTGGTTGTCTATATTCAGTACACTGAATATATTTTGCCTTTGAACTGTTAATATATAGTATTGGGTATAGATTATCATTAGCTTATTTACATGAACCTGTGTAGTTGCAAGTTAAAAAAAAAAAAAAAAAATCAAACCACAGGAAACATGACGCATGCAGTGAAATGTAATAGCAAAGTTAATGTTGTGGAAACAAACAAGATCATATCGTCATTTTGAACCGTCTGTCTGACGTCTCCTGGACACTTTTCTTGTGGAGTCATATTTCAAGGCCCTGCTCTGCTGCTCCATGCACAGGCTGATCTCACATCACCATTTAGTTGACTTTTGGACAGAATCACATTGTTTGGTGAGGGGCTTCCCATATGGATTTGCAACACCAGTGAAATTAAGTCATACACAGATCAATGGTGATGACGTTTTGACTGTTGTTATGTAATTTTTGGCACATGTTAGCCTGCCTGCCGATTGTTAATTGGTATATTGATCCTGTAATGAAAGGCTACACAAGAAAGTGGTCAATCCAAACAGGAGTGGTTGTCTACAAATCAGAGCCACTCGAGAACAGTCCAGTGCTCAAAACAAAACCCTAATCTCCAACTTTCCAAGACGCTTTCCCCCGGGATACAATAGAGAGACAATGGCAATTTGAGAAAAGGTTTGAACAAAATGAAACAAAAAGAAGGAACAAAATGCGTTCTTAGCTGAATGTGAGGATTTGGTCTAATCACAGTCCCCCAGGTCTTTATCACAATAAATGTTTCACTGTTGTTTCTTTCAAGTTTAAACTCTTTGCTGAGAGCAGAGAATGACACTTCACAAATACATGTAGATTAATTATGTGTTATACAATCTTGGACCCCACTGGCTAGCATCTGACATTTCCTGTACAATTTTTGCATCAAAGTGTCAAATGTTTCTCCACAAAACACTTGTTCTTGTCCCTCTGACAAATGCAGTTGTATTAATTTAGAAGTGTAATCACAGTGGATAACTGGCAAGATGGAACACTGAGGTATTAATTAACTTTGTAAGTTTCCCCTTCAAATTTATCAGCATAAAAAAAAAAAAATCATTTTTTTTTACAGCAAATGTTTGGTGTGGTATTTCATGAACCCACATGAATACAGGGAAGTGATGCAAGTTTCATACCCCAAAAAAGCACCAAGCGTAGGCATCTTTTTCCATGTCTGTAGAAATGTCAGCCATAGAAGGCTCTAGTGGGATTTAATTCCATCGTTTGATCCTTAAATCTGAGTCGGAAAGATTTGTAATGGGTAAATTAAAGCTCAATTTACTGTCATCATTGTAAGCCCTCAGCCTTCGGTCAGGACTGTGAAACCATGGACGACTCAACCACCTCATTGTTCATGTCTTTGTCTTTGCCATCCCCTGTGTTTGCACCCCCCCGCCACCACCACACACACAACAAAGAGGCAGATTCAATGCCACTAGCTTTGATGGTGACCAGCTGAATTTTGCAGCATTAGCAGGTGCGCTCCCAGCTTTCTTTGTTTTTCGTATCTTTTCATCTTGCAAAGTGGAAGCTGCTCATAGTGATCGCGCTGGTGTCAGCCCAAAATCATCACTATTAAGGGTTGATTACTGTAACCGAGTTGTATAGCTTCTGTATGGAAGGGAGGGAAAACGCAACAGGGGTGTTCAAGACTAGCACAGTTGCATATGCAAATCAGTCAAATCTTTCTACATAACTCAATAATGAGCAGTATCCCACTCATATAAACAGCTACATCCGACACACATGTAAACTCACATTTACAAAGACCAAAAATGAACCATGAACAACTTGATCATTATAACCCAATTATTTAGCCAGAATTTGAATAGGTCCTGAGCTGTTCGATCCATATTCATGGTTGCTCTGTATCCGGTTTGCAGTGTGTTTGCTTGTCTGCCTGCTCGTCCTCTGCTTGCCATAAAACCGCTCTCCACACTGCACTCTGCCCTGACTGGCAGCCCATGGGGTTCCTCCTGTATGAGTTGGTTAGTTCTCTCTTTATACATAAACACTCCCTTTACTGATCCTGTCAGCTCCTGTTGGAGGAGCAGGGAAATCTAGGCAGGCACTTGAGCACTCTGAGCTGTTATATTTCTGCTGATACAGCAATGTTGGGTTCACGTGTTCCAGCTGCTTTGTTCTTGATCCTCATTAGACATTCGATACGAATCAAGGTTTAAGAAAATTGAAACGGAGCAGAGCAGAGGAGAGGCACCCTGGCAGATGTGTGAAAGTTTGTGCGCACATGTATGTTTATGAGGCATACGAGGAAGGGGACAGAGTTCATGGCAGACTATATTTAGATTGGCTCCTCAGTCCCCTGAAGATCCTATGCATAAGGTTTCCGTTTACACGGGGACACTTGTGCTGTCGTCGTAGACGGCCATGGCGTGATTACATCACCCCTTTGTCTGGAAAGGTGGACGTTGAGGGTAACTTGTGCAGATCAAGGCGACTCTTGGACAAACCATGCTCATTATGGCGGGTTTCTTTTAAATGTTTTAAGAACACCACCACAATTTAGATGATACATTGACTTTCTCTTTTAGGGAATTATCCCTATTTCTTCTTCACATTTTAACGCCGCATATTCTGTATGTACTAGAGTATGTTTCTTTATTCAGAGCCACTGAAGGTGATTTTCAAATATTTAGTTAGTCTTGTAAACAAAACACTGAAGCAGACTCACAAATCCAGTTCAGTCAGTTTAAAGACGAACGGTAAACTGCTAGAGTGACAGATAAAAGTCAGCTAAAAGTGGAAGATGGTGGATTATACCTGTGAAAAGTAATGTTTTTCCATGTAAAGCTATGAAACACCAGAGCCAACTAACGTCCCTGTTAGGGTTAGAGAGTTAGAGCCCATCCATGTTGACTGTAGTGGGACACATGGAGGGATATGGTTCTCCAGACAGTGACCATAATAACTAATGCTGCCCCAGCGAATCCCAAGCATTAAAACTCCTAACTCCTAAGTCCTAAAGCCTCCTTGGCTGTCAAAGGCTCACCGCTCTCATTTCATGCTCACCATCTAAAAGTTCACTTAATGTAGCTTCCAGCTATAGCTTTTCATTTCTTCCAGTCAGGACATAAACTACTTCTGTAAAGGCAACGTTAACAAGACAATGAGTTATACTTGCTGATGCTGATGTTAATGTGACAGGATTAGGGTATTTGTTCTGGAGGCCAGGATCTCACAAGCATGAAAAAAACACTTAAAACCCACAAAATCACTTCAACAACCTCATGTTCATCTGGATGGTCGACGGTCTTTCAGTCCTCAGCTGGAGAGACAGCGTTGACCTGCTGGATAAATATGGGCCGCAGCATCAGCTTACAAGCGATACATAAATCTACGGAGGTCTTTGGCAGCGCCCTGACTTTGAAGGAGACATGTCATAGCTGCAGCTCCTTTTCGTCAGCCTCCGTCTGACACACTTTTAGCTCCCGTCTCTTTAAGGCCCGCCTCCCGTTACAGCCCAGACTGCTGCGATTGGCCAGGTGGCCTGCTCTGTTCTGATTCGTCAACAGCCTCCAGCCCATAGAGGAAATATTAGTCTCCGCTCTTGCTTTACCTGAATGAGATTATCTCAGTCAACCACTGACCTTGGTCCATTAAACCTTGCATTGTGTTTACATAAACAAACCTGGAAGCCACCAGAGGAAAGAAAAACCACCATGTCTCCTTTATGTCAATCAGAAAAATCACAGGGAACACAAGGGAACAGTTAAATGATGGAGATGGGAGACAAGTGCCTCAATTCAACACAAGGTCGTCCCTATGTTTTCTGCTATGTGTTGCCAGACCACACTGACTGACTTGATTGTAGGTAGGTATCCGTCTATAACCAAGCTAACAAGTTGGAAGGAAGCGAACACATTTACTCCAGTTTGTAGAAAAGTTGTATACTCTTAAGAGAATGCTGATGTCAGTGTTTATATGCATCAGAGGATTGTGTTTTGATTACACAAATCTAAATTAAAAAACACAATGTGAGGCTAATGGCTGAAATATGTCAAGGATGGTTTTCTGCATATTTCCCAGTTAGCTGTTTTCCAATTACGCCTCAGAGGAAGAAGGCCTTGATGAAAACGTTGGAATGTGAATTGGATGCGATCACTCTGGACTTCCCTGAAACCATCTCATCCCTCTTCCTGCTTCTCGACAATCAATTCAGACCAGCTGCATTAAAATTAGACTAATCCATCATAGGGGTCTGCATTATTTATTAGCTGAATTTCCAACGTGCATTTCGGAGGAATATGGTTCAAAATGTGCCTCATATTTCTAATGTGTTCGGCACTGTAGGCTGATGTTTGCACGGGGAAATTCTGCTGTTTATCATATTTTATTCCGCCTCGTGGGAATTATGTAGATCCCAGTGCTTCTAAGACGAGCATGCATTACAAACATTGCCCTTAACTGAGCATTGATGTGGAGTCATGTTTGAAATGGTGTTGCGATGCTCGTAGGCTCTCTCGTTGCTTCCCAGTTTTTATTAGATTACCCTCTGGCTTCCATAGAGACCTGGAAGACACGCTGATGCAAATCTGCTTTTCTGTTGTCACAGGAAGTTTCCTACATGGGGGGGGGGGTACATCCCCCGACACCTGCATGTCTTGAGATAATACAGCCACATTTAGTTCCTGATAGCATGCTGTCACCATGTTGCCTAAATCGGTTTCACAGTTGGATGAGGGGATTTGGGTGCAGGTAGGGCACTGACTGAGCTGACTGAGCAGTCCCAGGTGGGATGACGTCCATGTCCCTGCTGTCATGTTGATGTCGCATGGATTTTGAATGATCATGAGTCAGATTGAGACAAGCAACTTGTGACTCCAGGACCTGGTATATTTACCTCAAATTGTGGATTGAATGATGCTGGCATTAGCCCTTTTTACATGTGACTAACACAAAACACTTCATGTTTTACCTTGTTTAATCAATGGGGGTATTTTGTAACTGTAATGCCTTTGTTTAATCATGTGAATGACACACACACACACAGCAATGTGCTTTGCTTTATAAATGAATAGTAATTCAAGGGACCTATTTAATCATGTTTAGCTGTGTCAATAATAGTGTGGATTTTATAGTCAGTAAATGGGGAAAGAATAAAGTTCTATAAAAGACAGTTGTCAAACAGCTGTTTTGGGTTTTGCTGTCCCACTGATGGGATGACTTAAACCACATGGAGTGTTGCTCATTTGCTTCTGTTGGAGGAGTGTGGCCTTTCACAGAAACCAGAATGCCATGATGCAATCGCTTAAAATGGCCCCTTTAGCTGCTGCACTCCCTTGCCATGGCATCAACAGTGCTTCATTTAAAACAACAGATCCCAAATGCCATTTTTTGGTGACTGTGTATGGACCTTGATTTGTAAAGGTGTATTAATCATGTATTATGATAATGGCTGAATGGCTGTATTGATGCATGTGGAAGACGTTGCTGTTGCTTGGAAAGTGTTACCGTCCACAGTTAGATGAAAGGGAAAACCCTGCCAGCAGCTTTGCCTCTTGGCATCTGCTCAGGAACCTGGAGCTTCTGCAGAAGGAAGTGTTTGGCAGCTCGGTCACAATCTCCTCAGGCTGAGTTCGTGCAGATGCAGCACGTTGAGCCAAACTCTCTTATTGCCCCCCTTTGGCTCATCCAGAATCTTTACAGTTGAAATTCATTCTTTGTAGCCTGTTTGACAGGGCCTGAATACAAATCTGTCATATTTATCATGGGAAATAATTCTCAGTTTGCTGTTCCAGGGTTGTAAAGTCTTTGGTTATGGATGACCTTAAAACATGCAACTGCTATAAAATTTGTGACACTGTTTATTATCAGGAAGTCATGGGTGTTTCCCCAGACTGATTTTATGACTTGCTGTTTTGCAGCAGGACTGCGCACACAAAAAAAGAAAAAAAAAGGCAACTCTTTCCTGAATATTTTCTGTAGCGGAGCCAATGTACTGTAAACAGCATTAGCGTAACACAGCCACGAACCCTTGTGCCTTCGCAGTATGGGCCTCTGTCTCTTCCTACATGTAATGTAGCTGCGTTGTGATTTGTTTGGGTCTCGTCGAAACGGCACTCAGGGAAGTGTGGGAACTTAACTGGATTTAAAAGGAGATGAGGCCGCGCTGTGGGCAAATGGAAACAACAGAACAGTCTCTGACAATCAGTTGGTGTATCCAACACAAAGCCGATGTCAGGACACATTATCCCTGCAGATACAATGTCCTTTCAGAATGCGCCGATTTGTGGTAGTTAGGCCAGCTTTGACCTATTAAAGCGACCCCTGCAGCAGTTTGAACATTATCCATTAGGATGATTAAAGCCACGACTATGGTTTCAGTGTTGCATTTGGATGGTTGATGGTAAAGTCACAAGGGGCAGAATAGTATCATAGGTGCTTAATGGGCTCTTAACAAATGGTGGCTTTTTACTTGATTGAAACACTCATTCTGTCTTTTTATTTTTTTTGTGAATGGAACCACCTGTTGTTGTGTCATCTGCCCGCAGGATGCGAACCCACTCACTGGGATTAATGTCGGTGCTGGACGTGAGCAGCAGAGAGCAGCTCCGCCCTGCACTTCCGAAATCTGTGCCGTAACATCGGCATAACAATTCACAATATGTGCCTGTGTGAAAACTAGGCCCGTGGCTGCGGTGTCCTCAGGGAGCCTAAACTGAACTGTCTGGCTCTCCTTTTACCTGAGAACTCACTTTGGCCACTGCACTGAAATAAAGCCTTCAGCTTAGTCTTGTTGTTATAACGTCAGCGGCTGGTGATCTCCGGAGATCCCTGAGGGTTCACATCTCAGGCTCCTCAAGCATTAGGATTCATCGACCATATCATTGAGGCTCTTGGGTTTTATAGATCCTAGCTTTAATTAATGGCATTCATTTCGTTTGCTTGACACAAAGACATCGAAAATCAAAGTGGGTAATACCATCTGGTCCCTCGTTAAATGCGGAGCCGCGTGCGAAAGGCTGTGTGTAATTTATGTCTGACTGAGTCAGAAACAACTGAATATGATAACAAAAGTGTCCTATGTTTTTATTTGAAGTGTGGGTGGAATTGTCTGTGAATGAGTGGACGCACAGCCTCCCATCTTCTCTTCTAAATAAGGCAAAGGAAAAGTGGGCCGCACAACTCGGAACCTCGACTCTTTTCCCCTCCTGATATGCATGCCCCCCCCCCAGTTATAATACAACCATTACAACACAGTATAAATGCCATACTGCTGCCACTGAAGTCACTTGTGGATTACAGATTAGAGTATTGAGTAATCCTGATGGTATGTTTCGCATTGCTTGTTTTTCCATTCTGCTGCATTAGTTTGCTGCGGTTTACACAAACAAATGCAGGGATGTGTAAAGACGTACTGACACACATACACGCAGTTTGGTCTTAAGTCATTAAAAATGTCATTTAGGTCCATATGCTAGCGTCTGCCGCCCGAGAGGGCTGAGTGATGGCTGACAGTGTAATCCATACACAGACTGGCAGCGTGGTTTGGCGTGTTGCTCTTGCTTCATTATTTCCCTTTTTTCGTGGTTTCTGCTTTGTTTCTCATTCATCATGCTTTTATTTTCTTTTTCATCCAGTCGGTCGTGAGCAACACACGATGGAGTGCACACTGCACACGTGTGCATCATGTAAAAGTGACTTCCAAATGAAAACACAAACAGAATTCATGTACTTGAGATCGTACAATGATTTTCTTCTGCCAGATCATTCCCTTGCCTCAGATGTGATGAAGTGGACATCTGCATTAAGAGCCGTGTGCTTCACATAGGCCACAGTATAATCAAGATGTCCAGCAGACTGATGGCATTTCCATCCTTTTTTCCATCCATTTTTTTTTCTTCCGTTTATCCGAGGTCAGGTCACAGTGGCAGCAGGCTAAGCAGGGTTTACCAGATGTCCCTCTCCCCAGCAACATTTCCCAGCTCATCCTGGGGGAGACAGAGGTGTACGGGACCAGATGGGATATATAATCCTTCTCGTTAGTTCTACCCCAGGGTCTCCTCCCAGTTGGATGTGCCAGGGAAATGGAAAAGGGAAGGTGCACAGGAGGAATCCAAAAACCAGAGCCATAAGCTGGCTCCTTCTGAGACGAAGGAGCAGTACTCCTCTCTTTCACCGGAAGCAGGACATCTGCATTGTTCCTCCTTAATCTAAGGTCCCACCTGCATGGTCGGATCAGAACCTGCGTGGGACCCAAACAATTGAAGCAGACTCTCGGGCAGCCCATTTTTAAAAATGGGAACCGCCATGACAGTCTGCCTCTCTACAAGAGCTCTCCCTGACCTCCATGTGATATTGGGGAGACTTGTCCGCCAAGACAGTCCAACACATGTCTGAAACTCTCGGCATCTGAGACGACGAATCTCGCCAAGGAACTGAGCATCAGCAAACTCTGCCAGACGGCGTCCTTTGATCTGTCCACATGAAAGACAGTTCACATAACAGCCATAGTGAGGATAGGCGATCTGTTTGATCTCTGTGAAGAACTCCCTGTTCCCATCACCCTGGGAAAGTCCACGAGTCGACTACAGAACCCTTGACATGTGTAGAGTTGAGTCCAGCTGTAAGTTGTACTGCTTCACCTCCTAACAGAGTCTTTACTTCCTTTCCTTCTTCCTGACACCTTTTAGCCCTATACCCCAATGTAGCACACCATAAACCAAGTCACACGATTTACATTGTGTTGTGTAACTGATCATCTGTAGGGAGTAATGCACAGATGCATAAGGACCCTATTCCTTTAGCGTGTTACATTGTACTGTACTCAAGCTGTCTCATCATGCCATGTTTTGGTTCTACTGCAGACCCACTACCCATTATACTGTGCCCCAT
Source organism: Pseudorhombus dupliciocellatus (assembly GCA_016785235.1). Lineage (NCBI taxonomy): Eukaryota > Metazoa > Chordata > Actinopteri > Pleuronectiformes > Paralichthyidae > Pseudorhombus > Pseudorhombus dupliciocellatus. The sequence goes on along the minus strand of JAFBJW010000152.1, from coordinate 930,653 downwards.
CTGCTCGTTTTCTGTAGAAAGGTTGCAACTCTTCTCCGTTTATCGAATGACTCTCAAGCCGTTTTCAGTCTGTATGTTTGTCTCGCCATCATTCTGTTCAGACTGATCGAGTGTGGAAATCATAACAAGGCTCATGCTAATGCTTCTGGCTGAAGAACAATTGAATTCCTCTGGCTGTTGCTCACTGTGGTTGTGGCGCGCCTCTACAGTTTGTGAATGTTGCACTTGATATTTCCCCTATGAGACTAGAAATTGTCCCGCATGTGAGAACAAATAAGAACTGTGAACCTTCTGTGTAAGGAGGATCCTGGAGGTTATTTGTTTCATAATCTTGTTCTTATATTAAGCCTCAAAACCTTTTATAAACGGATGCGGGGCAACATTAACAATAACATGCTCAAGATCTGCAGTGTTTAAAGAAACGTGTTTTCTTATTCCAAATTCAAAACAACCACCAAAAAAAGTCCAGTGGCATTTGGAAAATGGGTGACCTGAATTTACTCCTTGCAGTCCACTTACCCAGGGGGAATAATGCAGATTCATAAAAATGCAGCTTTTCTGAGGGAAGGTGTACCTTTCAGAGGTACACGCCACTTTGTGTTCGGATCAGAATGCTTTTAAAACTGAGAGTGTTTGGTTAATCCTTGGGGAGGTGCAGCACCGAACATTACCAAGGATTAGAGGGGGATATTAGTGTCTGAATGCATTAGAGGTGTATTAGATAGCTCTGTGATGGAGCACAGACTAATGCACCAGGCTCTGAATCATAGTGTAATCTGCATTTAATTGCCTTGAGTTTTGTTGTGATACTGGCATTATCTAATGGAAGAGCTCTAGAAGGGTTTGTATGAAGAACAAAAGGGCCGAGGAAATGGAACGGGCCGAGATGCAGTTACAGATGTGGGACTCTCACTTTGTGATGATTACACCGGCTGGCTATGCCTTTTTTTTTTTTTTTTTTCCAAAAACTTTAGTTACACAGGATTTCTGTTATTAGAGCAGAGATGGGTTTTTTTACAGTGGGAATTTGATGAATGCAAAAAGCAGGCAGTTGGAATTCAATTCATCGCAAGAACATTGTGGAGAATGGGAAGAAACATTTGTTTTGGTAACGGCCCCTTGGGAGTAATTTGCATTCCCTCCAGCTCTTGTTCAGACTTACAGGCTTGTGCTGACTCTCAATTAAATGATAAGCACACAACTAATATAATTACAAGTTATACCATGGGTTCTGATAAGTTGCATAAAATGCTGTGGCAGATTGCATCTTGTGATTAGTCTTGCATTCATAGTTCTTGAGCACTGAAGAGCAGGAGAAAAACAATGCATCTGTTTAAAAGGGATTTTATCTTTTTGGATGAGATCCAAGGTCTTCCCACAATAGGAGATGCATAACTACTGGTGCACGTACGCAAGCCTGCACTCTTGCATCTCTATCTTCTAACTGTTGCCCCGGTAGCAGGGTTAAACACTAAATATTGATTTGCTCTGTCCCTCTCTCCTGGTGGTCAATGAAAAGCCAGTCAGCACATGAACTGATCGTACTCGCTGTCTGTGTTAACCTTTCAGTCGTGCATGTGCAGGAAACGGGAACGCCTTGTGTCCTTATTTGAGTTGCGTCTGGTGTCTTCATGAGCCAAATTTGCTCTTTCGGCGTGACGTTTTTGACAATATATGCGTGTAAGTACTGACATCTCAGACACGAATGCTGGAACGAGGCTCTAAAATCAGGCCTAGACCTTTTCCTTATGTATGAAGAACACAGCAGGAGAATGACTGGGTCAGACAAGTTCACACCAACGGGAACATTTCCAGAATGCTCAGGCAAGGCGTGGCTCCTGGGTAGATGGTAGAGTGCGCATGAGTCGGGACATTAATTGTGCTGGACACTGAACGAATGCAATCATTGAGTTGAATGATTATCAGGTCAGTCTAAATATACAGTGCTGATTGATTTTGAAAGCAGTGGACGGATTTATTACGGGCATTAGATTACAACGAGTTAATAAGCAACGCACAAGTTAATGATTTATGTATTTATGGAATGAATCATCATGCCGTACCGAGGGATTGTTCCCATGTCAGGGTTGTCGTTTACACAACATTCTGCTTTTGATTCCATATCGGGTGAGCACAACTGATAAAGCATCACATGAGCATGTTCTGTCTTCCCACTGCGCCTCTGCAGTTGTTTGCAGTTCAGAGTTGCTTCTTTAACACTTTTAAGCAAATTCCTTTTCTCTGTGTTCAAACAGTTCATCCTGTCACACTCTGGGGACAAACGATTTTACGATCCATTTCTGAAATGTTTCCTTTGCTCCTTTAATAGGTCCCTTAAATTCCTTAGTTAATCCCACCACGGCTTGCAAAGTGCTTTTATAATCCATTTGAACAAATACAAGATGGGATTTAAGTGACCTTAAGCTGATTTAATATTGTAAACATTAAAAAAACAATGTTTTTCTCTCGATAGATGTGTGCGGAGGGTAAAATTGACCCAGCTGTTAAACTAGTATCAACATGCGGATCATCTCCAATGCTCCTCTGGCCTCAGTGGACACATAGGAAAAGGCTTTTAGAGGTAAATGGGGGGAAATAACCAGGTTCTCTCCCTGTTCCTGAGAGTTAAAGAAAGAACTCTGGCTTAAAACCCTCTTTGTATTTAGTGTTTTTAATGTACTTAATGTAATGCCTGGGCGTTTTTGGAAACAATTATGAGAGGGGATCATTTTGTTACATGCTTGACTAAAACCACAGCAAAGTAAATAAGGTGGTGACTCATATGCCAGTTGCTGTAATCCTTTGTAAAATAGCAACGCTGTATATATAAATGTCTACTATCAAATATAATTAAATATGAATGAAGACATAATCTCCTTGGCAGAGGCAGCCAAACTAAAGGAAAAGAAAAGGTCGTCCACACACTGACCAAACGTCTGTGAGAAGTCAAAGAGCTGTGACAGTGAGAACCGAGTCCCAAATGTCACCCCTCTGGTACATTTCACTGATTCGCCAGCCATCAGTTTTGAATCCCCATTAATGTTTCAGTGGTTAGGAATTTCTGTATCTTGGCAGTGGTTCCTCATGAGGTCAGAGGGATCATCTCTCAGATACAGTTGGCTCCTGCTGTAGTTCAATCACCCCCGAATCACAGACCGCTTGTTTGTGTTTATGGACTCATCTAAAAGCCACGACTCTATAAAAGGGAAATGAGAGCACTTGTTGTTGTCCACACCGTGAGTCAGCATTTGATAGTTGCCCTTCAAGAGTGACTCATAGTGTATATGCACTGTGAGGAGGGGGAAAGGTGTTGGAGCTGTTTATTCAGGCATAAGAGGTGTTCCTGTCATGAGTCTGAAAAGATGACACTCTGTCTAACTGTGTGTGTGTGTGTGTGTGTGTGTGTGTGTGTGTGTCAATGCTGCACTCCTGGGCCCCTGCACAAAGTGGACAGCTGTGTCTGTCTTTTAGCCAAGCTTACAGCTTCTTGCCATCTCCGTTGTTTACTGTCTGTCTGTATGACTGTTTAATCCCTGTGTTTAATCCGCACTTCTGAGGATTAAATCTGATGGAGCACATTGTTGGGACCTGAACAAAGTTCCTATTAGACAGGAAGGATACGCCATGGAGACACACGTGACGCCTGGTATGAGACCCGGCGCCAAATGCAATTGTTTCGCCATGTTAATGTTTAACCTGAAATATTCCATAATAGTTATCCAATAAGCATCTTATTCAGCTCCTTTCTTTCACTCTGAGGTTGTTTCTTCCTCTTATTGCCCAGTACATCGCAGCTATTTTAATGTCTGCAGCACCAGTGATAAAGCATGTTGGCCCACGCTCAAGGTACCATTCTGCTAAAATAAACACGTATGGCTTACCACATCTACATCACACAAACATGCGCACACTTGCTGGTGTGAATATTGGGTTTGTGCTGCAGCGCTCTGTTTAATGTGAGCAGGTGACTCATCAGGACACCGAGGATGTTTCCTGGGATGGAAATTCAAATCAGACTCATTAAATCCTCTCCGTTTTCACACAAGGGACCATATGACTAAGCTTTTAGCTTAAAACACCCTGACAATGAAATTGCACACCAACTATCGGTAGATGCTGCATTTGCCTCTTATTTAAATAAAAATCACATGACAGCAGAAGACTGCATGTGGCTGCAGTTCCCAGGACATGGACTTAGTTAGCTTATCACCTGACTCACCCTGTGCTCCCTGAAGTCCAAGGATTGTTGGCCAAATCCACATGAATGTATTTGTCTTAAAGCTACACCACAGCCAAAACATTCCTAGTCGCATCACGTGGGAATCCTCCGCACTCTATTATCATGAGGAAATTGCATAGGAGACATCTTTGAACCTTTTTTGTTCTATTGCTGACTACAGTGCTGTCTGTGTTCAATTAAAACGAGAACCTAATCCAGTCATCAGCGCAGTGTCATGATGACGAGGATCAGTCACTGATGGTCGTCTTTGCTCACCATTGTTTGGTGTTGGTTTTATTCGTGCTTCAGCTTCAAGTTAGTAACTTATTTTGTTCTTTTGTACACCCCCCCCCCCCCCCCCCCCCCCCCCCCCCCCCCCCCCCCCCCCCCCCACACACACACACACACACACACACGCACACACACACACTTCTTTTGGTTCACAAGGTTCAGAGCTGTGTCCTTTTTAAACCCTGCACAATGGATTTTTGGGAGCCATTATTCCTTTTTTTTTAAATGTTGTTTATTTATTTGTAAAGAGGCGACAACAGAAAGCAACACGCAACTTACAAAAGATGCACAGATCTGTGTACATGATGAAAAGACATACAGACATAATGTCACGACTAATAGGTCACGATACTGGATGAAAACACCCAACAGGGGGAAAAACAAGAGTCCTCCATATTGAGCATGAGCACAACTAAACAAACAGACAAAACCTGGCTTGTCCTGGATCTGTATATATAAAAAAAATCACTCACATTTAAGGTTTCTTCTTATCCTAGAGGTTTTCTCTGACTTTTCCCTCCTTAATAAAATCAGGGATAACTCCTGACATCATACTGGTCATACTGGTCATCATACATACTCCTGGTCATACATACACTGTGGATGCAATGGGTGCATTACCTTCATGAATGAATGAACGTGTACTTGAAACAAAAATACCAGTTCTCAATTTACACATTCAGCTGTTCTAATTTTCACATCATGAAATACATTTCCCGAGCCTCAAGCCTTTCTGTCATTTGTGTTGCTAAGCAACATACAGCTAAAAAGCGAGGGCCTGGTCAAATTTTCAGAAGTGAGTGAGTATCTTTTTCACTAATTGGTTCCTGGAGAGTCTCAAGAACAAAGGATAGTGAGGTGTTCTTATACAAATATGTTAGTCTATACACACACACACACACACACAGAAACCCCAGCAGTGGAACTGACGAGGGAGAATAATGCAGCAGGTGTATCGACTGCTGTAACAGGAAATAATGGTTTGTACAGGAAGTGTCTTAAATTGATGAAAGAGTGGGATTCATTTGCTGCATAGCTGCAGTCTTGTATGCTATAGCCATCTGTATAAAATAACTATTTAATACCTCTGCGAGCACGTTTCCATTTTGCAAAGTTGCTTGGATTGTATTTATCTCTCTGTATTACAGTTTGTTATGGCAAGTAGTAATTTCAAAAGTTGCCTGTGATCTTTGGCCGAGAGGGAACAGTGTCAGTGCTGTGGAATGACAGCGTCACAGGCTTCCTATGGTGGACACAGGGCAATGTCAGCGAGCAGGGCACAGAGTGACACGTCAGACATATCATGGAAACATCCGAGGAATGTGACTCTGGCTTACATAAGATTGAGCAGGCCAAGCTGAATAAATGCTTTGGTCATTATCAGTGATCATGGGAAAACAAGAAGAGATTTTCACAGGCAAGGTTCTAATTACTGAAAAAGACAGCGAACACAAAGCATAGCCCACCTGATAACTGGAGTGGAATTTGATGAGTGCGCAAATTCCACTCCAGCGGAACACTGAGATCAGCTCTCCGATTGATCGATTGACACTGCCTGGTGCTTGTGAACAAACAAACAATGAAATGAACAATTCTGGAAAGAAGGATGGACACCTTTTAAAGTCAGGCAAGATTCTTGATTCGTTGTTGATGCAGCATCCCATGATGATAAAGATCAGGAAGCTGCTGCTAAATATCCAACCAAAGAAACACACTAATAAATCCCGGACTCCCTCAGTCCTTCCTCTCATTGCGTAATCTCTCCAGTGACTCAAACACATCTACTTCTTTTTGCGTGTGCTATGAGTTCAAGCATTTCCTCTGCTGCAAAGTGGGTGTTCCAGGCAGCGTCCTGAGCCATCATTTGACTAATGCTCAGGTGTTCAAACAGCTTTTTCATTCGGAGATGGATAACATCTAGATTGGTACAGGAAATGTGGAAATTGGTTTCAAATAGATGAGAAGGCTATTCTCTGTGGATTGGGTTGAATTCTGAGGCAAGAACTCAACATCCAGACAAGAATACTAATACTAATAATTATAATTATAATATACAACTCCAGGATGTTTTGTATTGTGTGTCTGTAACTGCCCTAAGATGTATATGTGCTGCTGCAGCACCACTCACCCCCGGTGCTTCTTTCCTCCCTCTCCTCTTCCCATCCATCCATTTCCTCCCAGCCACTCTGTCAGCTTCACTTAGCTGCCCTGTCAGCGATTAACCTTCATGTAAACACACACACACACACACACACTCACTATCTCTGCTCCTCCTGCAGCTAATGACTTCTTTCATCACCATCACAAACCTATAGGCCACTGTGTCTTTTTCTATCCCAGCACATATTGTATATTGACCTGTATTCTGTTCCTTCACCTGAACATGTAGAGTGAACTTTTCTTTCTGCCCCGTGGGATGTGGATGACTGGCACATAAGCAAGAAGGAGCAGCGGAACGAGCGGTGAATACGTCTTTGTTCTCGCAGAGCTCCGGCCTTCCCCAGGGCGTCTTGGTCCAAGAAAACACCTGCCGCTTTTATGGCGCCTCTCACATCAGAAATGAACTTTGCTCAGGAAGGTGGTGTGGTGATAATTACATGCATCCTTTGTCTACTTGTAAGTGTGTGTGTGTGTGTGTGTGGTTGGGGTCAGGAAAAGGTCAGTACGTCATGACTGATAGAACAGGTTTGTTCAGCGATTTGCTTCCTAGTTGCATTGTGAAGAGATGGAAGGAAAGACAAGTACATCTATTACGCAACTGGCCAGAAATCAAAGTCGTTGTTTCAAGGGGGGGTCATATCACTGTTGAGATGTGCAATGAATGGGCTAATTGTGAAAATGAAAGCATTTCTTCAAAGAATACTTGTCCTTGTACAGCGTTATATTGCCGCAAATAAAGGTTTACAACACAGTTGCTATATCAGCCCCTCAGGTACTGCCGCCATTTCAGGTGCCGGATAAAAATCCAATCCGAGGCGGCCTCAGCAGAGTTTTATTATCCAAGACCCACTGTGGGAACTTTATAGCTTTATCGATAGCAAATTGTGAAAACACAAGCAATACATGATGTCATGTTTGGGAAAATGGGGCGGGGTTTTCCCAAAACCCTCGTTTAATGCTGCCACGCCATATACGACGGGACTTTACAGTAACATTGTGACATCTTCCTAACATTGATACATACATTCCTATCATACTGATAGATTAATACTGATGTTCCTGTTTTTGGCTGTGTCTCTATTTCCCTTTTATGAACAGTTGCTTATTTTAGGACATTTTTTAGACTATTTATGAGGTGCAGTTTGAGTTCCAACAAAGAGAGAGACTCAGCCGAAGACAAAGAGAGGTGAAGAAAGAAAAAAACATGACAAATAAGGAGTTAGAGGCAGGAGACGATGGGACTTTGCCAGATGACCCAATTGATGAGGTGAAAGCTGGCATGAGGCCATCTGTCACTTTCTCTATTAGCGCTAATTTTAGCATCGTCAGCCTCATCTCTCTTCCCCTGCTTCGCCTCACCCTCGCGCCGCTCAGCGCCGCCGCCCTCATGCCTCCCTTTGTGTTAGCCATGACTCGCTGGCGGTCACAAGCCTGACATGTTTGACAACACTGCGGGACTCCTTCTGTGAGACAATGAGAGATGGAAAGAGTGAGCGCTTGGAATGGGCGTGCAGGGGCGGGGACATGTTGCTTGCAGAAGTGGCCATTGTGACTGTTTACGCGCCTCACGTGCTCGTGTTAGGAGAAAAAAAAAAAATGGAGGACTGCGGCGCTTGTGTCCCAGGCATGAATCAGCAAGAGCCAGAAGTCACGTGCTTGAGTTCTATAAATGTCACTGAACGATGGGTGTTTCATATTGACTCGTCATCCAACTCATACCTTTTTGTATCTCAGATCTCACATGTGGTGTTTCATGAGGTCAAGGCCCGTTTATCTTAGTTGTGTTGCTGACCCATTGGTCGCGTTCCAAGCCTCCAGAGCAGCCTTACGGACCCTCAGGACTGACCGACCACACCTCACACAGCCGAAGTGCCTTCCACAGTCAGCCACCTCATACACCGCCCTGGCATTTGGCCGCAGGCTCTTATAAAGATGAACTGGTACATGTCATATTTCCTGAGGCGTAATCAGACACTGCTTCCTTGAGACCCATTTCCTTCTTCCTGCTCTCTGATTATTGGTTCTTATTTTCTGTGGCAGGATGTTATACGCAGATATGGATGGCACAAGCCAACGCTGGGTCGCGACACTTCACACACACAGAGACACACACATACACACACGTCCATCATCTGCTCGAAAGTGACATGTCACAAATAAGGCCATGTTGGCAGACCCAATGCAATCTGTTGGGCACAGTTTCTTCTTCTTCCCATCTGCTCTTCCGCCTCTCTGATCTAGTGGTTTAGGGTTTTCAAACCTTTTGCTCCGAATCTGTGAATATATAGTCACCACATTTAGCACATTCATCCACACAGGAATATTAAAGGTGCTTTAGAATATTCGTAAATAAAGCTCCCTTTTCCACGGTATTACTCTCAGGTAACAGCCAACATGTTGCTGGCCAACGTACAGTGTAAATAGTAAACAGAGGCCCAGCGCAGATGAATTCAAGGCCTCGCAGTCACGTGAGCTTCTTATTTGCATCGGTTGATCTGCTGTCCTTATTCCAGCTTTTTATTTTTGCAACATACGCAAAGGATGTGGTTGCTTTCAGCAGCGAGCTGTGCGGCGGCCTCTTCAGAGCCGCACTCCCTCTTCCCTCTGCAGGCTAATGCCATTTCTGAAAGCCACAGACTAACTGTTGCATGTGTTTGCATCTGTTGCTCCACGGTGCAGCGCAGATGCAGAAATAAGCATCAGTTCAGTTTTTACAGGTTTGTGCAGGAAGCTGCTCAGAGGGGGGGGGGGGGAAGAAGGAGATACATTTTATTTGGAAAAAATGAACTAAAGAGATAAAGAAGAGAAAGACTCGTCTGTGTGAGTGGTGATAGTGCTGTTGTGAGATCTTGGTGCTTGTCCAGCTCCGTGGCGCACGCCTCCCCACACATTCACACAAACACCCACCCACTGAACGAAGGGCTGGGGAAGAGTAATGTCCCGACTGACTGTAAGAGGCTGACCATCGCCGAAGGAGCAGAAGGAGCAGAGGAGCCTCTGCGTGAGGGAGAAACAGGCCTCAGTGATGGAATGCTTTTAATTTCGCTATCTCCTCACCCCTTCTTCCCCGGGCTCTTTCATTTCCGGACCCTATTTAGCCACAGGGGACATTAAAGTTTAATCTCCTGCTCATTAGTTCTATTGCACATATCATTATCTCATATTCAACAGGTTTTCTTGCTTCCATTGCAGTTTTTTCTTCTCTTTCTCTCTCTTCTTTATCCACCAGTGTTAGCCTTCCATCCACACCAGCCTGTTCTGTCAGAGGTCAGTTATGCTGTTGGCTCGAACTCGTGCCGTCTTCTCTGTTACGCCACACATTCACTGTGTCTGTTCCAGCTCAGACCTCTGCTCATTAAATCCAACCCCCCCATTTAATCCAAGTAGGCTCATGACAGACTGTTGTTCTGTGACACTATGTCAGCGTCTGGCAGCTACAACATATAACCTGCTCCGTGTCAGCCCATTGAAGCGCAAACATCAGTGACGCCACTGACTCACGATCCAGGACGTCCGTCTAGAATCCCCACCTGTTGACATTTCTCTGCCGCTTGCACTTGAAAGTCTGTCACACTGCAATATTGTCAATATGAATATGAATGAAAGTTCAGTGTGGAGAACTCCCTCCCTGCCAGCGATATGAGGTCTTACTCTGTTGGATTTGTTGGAATTGCGAACACATTTTGTTCATTTGTGGTTTGACGGAATGGCCCATGTGTTCTCACAAATTGTCTTTGACAAGCACAGACCACCCTGTTGACCATAACCAAACACGTCATCCAATCTGACGGATTGTTGTTTTTCTGTTTGTTTTGCTATTCTAATGTAGATGTTGTCCTCCAGATTCTCCACGGAAATGATGACATAATTCCTGTGGGAATGAACCATTTCCTATATCAGTCTACTGCCATTGTTATTCATGATATTTTCTATTTTCTTGTGGCTACCATCAATTACAAGCACGTGGCCAATGATCTGCCCTGAGCGTTACGTGAATATCAAACCACTTTCATTTTCTGGAGATAGAGAAACCCAAGAAACCCAAAATAGATGCAATAATCTCATGTTGATGAGCTCTTCCTCTGGAGCTGTGGGAGAAACTGGCACCTTACGCATGGATCTCTCCTTTTCCAGTTTCAAACTTTGTCTCCCCAACTCCTTAATCAGAGGATTTATTGCTCTTGAATTAGAGCTGGGAGTAGAAATCACTGGTAGCGCTATGATTAGAACAGTCGTCATTTTACATCCTGTACCTGGGATAATATTTGATGAGCCTGTTCCTCTTAAGCCCCACGTTGGAGATTAAAGCTGCAGCAGCTTGTTCCTGACTTTTTAAAAGTTCTCCAAAAGGGATACACTTTAGTTTCGCAGCTATAGTTCAACGCACATCTTGCTTATCACACTGTGTCTGACAACATGCGTTGTGCTGTCTGCCGCCACGCCCAGAAACCTCCTGTGATTATTTATAGCCTCTGCAATGCTAAACCCTTAGGGAGGACAGAGTGGTTTAAACCATTGTGTAACAGTGTGTGCGTGTGTGTGAGTGCACTGTCTTTGCAGAGAGGTGTTACGTGTACACATCTTCATCTTTGTGTGCGTTTCAACTGTCTGCTTCTCTTTATTCAGGCTCAGTTTTCAAATTTTTCATCGTATACAAATTTCCGGCGAACTCAATCTTGTCATGATAGCTCCGGTGTTTTTAGAAGTGGCCGAGCCTCCTGCGCAGAGCAGCTAAACGATGGGCTGTTGTCTGGCTCACTACTCTCATGGGTAGGAGCGTCTCGTCTCTCAGCGTAGCAGAGTTTATACACCCTGGGCAAACTCATACTTACACACACACTCACACACACCCACCCCTCTCCACTCCTGAGGAATCCTCACACACATTACACCCCTGAGAAGGAGACAGTGTGAGATTAACCAACAGCAAGGCCTGAAGTCTGCAAACACTGAGGGAGCCGGGTCGATATGGAGGAGAACAGGAATCTGACTGTACTATTACACATTCACATGAGCATTATAGCACAAAGGAAAGCTTTGTATTATATGTCACTCTTATTTTAAACCCTGGTTCTGCTACATTCGCCATCATTCATTCTAACCCCAAGGCCTACGCTTTCACGCCTGTGAGTTATTCTGTGTCTTGGCCTCAGCTGACAGGAATTAAGCGTTTTTTTTGTTTTTGTTTGTTTTTTCAGGCATTCTGTGGGCGTCGGAATAATTAAATCCCAGAATGCTGCCAATAAACTATATTTCTTTGAAATGGTGTCACAGCATCTTCCATTTATTTTCCTGTTCTGTCGCCCACCATAATGTATATCCCCCGAGCAATACCAGGAAGTGCAGGGACATTATCAGCGATCGATGCGCTCGCCTCCATCTTGAGGTATAACTCAGCTGGGAAACATTCACCCGGTGCTGCCTGGGACGGCTCAGTTCTCGCTATGTGCTTTGCGTCGCTCAAATCTGCGCCGTTGCACCGGCACTGGCGGGTTCCCTTGTAAGAGATTAAATATTGGACAACGTCTGCTTCTTGTTCTTCTCTTCTTTCTACTCTTTACTCTTCCTTCGCTGCGTTACTTGTCGAGCTTGGCCTCAGGAGAAAAGAGGAGTGGAAAACCTCTGACCGAAGTGATTGCAGTTGCTGCGTTGTGGATTCACAAGACCACCCAGAGACACAAAAAGAGTTTGGGGAATTCTCCACGTCTGCTATTTGCAGTGCTGCGTGAGGCCGGTTACACAACAAACTGCTACCTTGGAAATATATCTCATCTTCAAGTGGCTCGTCGAGTTGTATCGTTGGTGCATGTTTCCCACTATGAAGCAGATCTAGAAATCGCCCTCCATTCCACTCATGTGACTGCTCCATTGTTAGTGCAGAGCAGGGGGAGAGGCTCATGCCTCTGCCTTTGCATTTCCTTTAGCGAATCCTGCAGAGCAATTAGCACATCCAGCCTCTCTCGTGTGGCTGCTTTAAACGAGTGCCCCCCCCCCCTCCCTGATTTCATCCTCTTCTTGTCAAAGGTAATTGGGAGCTGTGAGAGTTGATGAGGTGCCTTTAGACTGTCTGCCCTGTGAGCTCTTATTGTCTGACCTCACAATTGCAGGTTGTGGGTCCAATTTACTCATCAAGATGCTGTAAAGAGGACAAAGGGTTTCGTGCTTTTGAGACCTACCTTTTATTGTCTTTTTTTTTTTTTTGGAAGAATCTACAAAACTACAGGAAGCATTTAATTCATCAACTCTGTCTGACTTTCAGTGTCATTATCCAACTCTCACTTTTGTGCCTCCATCATCCTGCTCTGTATTAAAGAACACAATTCATGAGCAGAGTGGTATTGTCTCACCTTTATGGCCCTGAGCCCTGATTAACTAAGTAACAGGTCCCGGTGGATGTCGATTTGTTTTCTCTCTCCAACCGCAAGTGATAGTAAATGAAAATGAGCTGGTTATGGCCAAACAAAACAATAGTAGTCCATTCCAGTGCCCTGCAAAAACATAAACCGTGCCTGGGGTTTTGAAGAAGGAATGCAATATACTATGATAATAATACAGGAACGCAGTATTAATAGTGTATAACATCAAGTAATGTACTGTACAGCAGCTGTCTCTAACCTAATAAACATAAAACACAAAACACTATAAAATGAAACCATGAGTCAATAACCTCCTGCAAATGACACAAGTCACAATCGCACACCATTAACGCTGAGTCTTCTCCTCTGCTGTGATGTTTAAAATGTCAGCTCCGGGGAGCTTTTTCACCACTCATTGTGCTATTGACGTCCTGGTTTTTGGCCTTGAAGATTTGAATTTAATAAGTGCCATTTCAAAATGTCTTTTTCTGCCACACAAATGTGTGTGGACACAGGCGTGCCCCTCTCCCTTCCGCGTTGAGGTGTCACCTATTATGGAGGAGTTTAAATGTCAGTCCATGGTGGTGAATTATTAATGGAGGCATAAAATGGATCCTTTTATCATCAAGACAAGGAGAATGTTCACATTTTCTAATGGATGACTAAAATAAGAATAGAAGGAAATATAGTGACTTTCAAAGTATTTGGCTTGTGATGCTTGAATGGCCGTTTTAGTCGCATAGAAAATGTCTCCTCTTAGGTTTCCTCTAGGTTAAGTGTCCTGGGTCAAGATGTGCCCAGTCTGCTTCAGGCATAATTGTTACCGTATCCAAAATGTTTCCAGCAATGTACGCACCCAGAGAAATCCCCCACTTATGTTCCAGTTTGATCGGATTTGAGTCTTTTTTTTTTTTTTTTACTTTATTTACTTTAACGTGACAAAAACTCACTGTTGTTTTACATCCACTGTTTGTATTGGTCACTCATAATGGATCACGATTCCTTGGGTTTTGATAAGCAACGTGAATTAGCACCTGATAGGTGGAGTTTCATCATCCCATGCTGCTTTACGACATCATAGAACCAGGTCCTTTTATAATAGTTTTGTGACTGAAGATTCCTGTTGTACATTTGAGTTGGTAGAAAGTGTTTCTTGGATTTAAGTTTGTAGGCATTCATTCCAGCTCCAAAGTCCCAGACGGTAGTTTGCCCAAAGCATTAGGCATAGGATTAAAGCTCCATTGTCTGTCAACAAGAATAAGTTTGGCCTTTGGCCTTTAAATACATATTTATCAGCAATTGGAAGTATGAGTTCTCTCCTGTGCAGGGTTTGGTTTCCTCGTCCTGCAGAGTCTGCATGCTGTGTGCCGGATTACCTCGCCCTTTTTTGAAAATCCCATCAAGACTCAACCCTATCAGTTACTTCTGAACTCAGTCAATGTGAGCTTGCTTGCACTTAGCTGATTGTTGACTGAATGCAGTAAGCACAAGTCAGCAAATCACCTTTGGATTCAGTCCGTGAAAACCAGCAACCCTTTCTGTTGGATCAATACATTTGCATTTGGTGCAGCAAATCGAATGCACATTGGTTTGAGGGCTTCTGAAATGAATATAAAGATTTCTCATAAAGTTGTAATACGACTAATCAATGGCGTGGTGAAAAACCTTTCCTCACATGGCCTTAATAAAAATCATTTATCATGCAGCGGCTAAAGTTTCTGCGAGAGATCCATAACAAGAGGAAGAATGGCAAAACCTTCGGGGTTTAATGATGTAGCCACAATGCAAATATTTCTTTCTTTCTGAGCTCAATGCTGCCATATTCTCACCAATAGTCAGATCATCATTTGGACAAAAACACCTGAGTGCATGGTGAACATAAGACCTTGTGTGTGCTACGGAAAAAGCTGTCCAAATAGAAAGCAGCTGCATCCCCCTCGCGCTCGCCTGGAGCTTGAAACAGGAAGCTGGGCCCGGCCCTTGGAGCCTGCTGGGAAGAGGGCTGCACTGGTATGAGATCCTCCCCCCGGAGAAAGACTGCAGCAGCTTTGCAGTGTTCAAAGGGCATCTCTACCTTCTGCTAAGGGCCTGAAGTTCGCTGGAGAAATGTGAACTTTTCTAAACAAAACAAGTATGAGAAGTTTTTCCAAACTGGCACAGACTGGCTGGTTTTCTTACACGAGCAGCCAAAGGATTAGTGTGTTTGCATGTGAGGTCATTGCTCCAAGACCCATGGCGTCATGGGCATTCATGTGGTACGGTACCCAGGATTTCAGAGAGAGGCTTTCAGTTGCATTGTATCCTGAATGGTTTAAGAAATAAAGGATGCACTGTCTGGCTCCATCGGGTACAAAGATCTTTTTTATTCAGAACACCACGTCACTTCTATTCTGACCAATATCATTTGTCATTACACACATTGGAGTCTTCCTCAGGGAATAAGATGCAGCCATGCAATACATTTGCAAGACCCATTACCAAACAAACATGCATGTGTCTGGTACTTGCTCCAAGTCAAAACTGTATTGCTTTACTCATCACATTGTAAAGTCTGTGGCGTGTCGCCATAGTGTGGAAAAGAAAAATGGCTTTCAATTGGGCCTTTCTGTCTGCCTAGTGTTAGCAAATAACCACTGGTTGTACTGGTTCATGCAAATGACACTGCTTGTCAATGCAGACTCTCCGCCTGTTATGCATTTTTGTGCTGCTCTTGTGCTGTACTGTGTAGAATGCGCCGTACAACGATGCACAGCAGGTTGGAAAACTGCCTCGTCTTGTTCTCCAACCTCACTTGGAATCCAATCCAGTGTCTTTTTTTCCGCTGCAGCTCATCTCTGGGGTCAGCTCTCCAGGCTGTTCTCAGCTGTCCATTTTCACCATCACGGTGTAAACATATGGTTAATAGGAATGCTGGGACTATTCCCCCAGTAATGATGAGTAAATACACAGGAGCAGATGCATTTTGGGCCCATCCTATCCTGAAATACCTTTAGGAGAAGCTGATGTAAAGTACTTAAACTATTCCTCCTTCACAAGTTATTGTATTTGAGGAGAAGTTGCAGTATTTTGGCCTCGGTGAATTATTAATTGATATCATCAGTGCTCCAGCCAGTCTGTCTGATTTTGGAGCCCAGGCCTGTTTTCAGTCGACTCTATTTTTGCTCCACATGACTGAGTTGTGGCATTACGCAACGTCCCCGGGGACGTTCATTATAAACAACGCCCACAGGCACAGGAGCTGAAGTGGTGGTGAAGGGTGGGGCAGGAGCTGAAGTGGTGGTGAAGGGTGGGGGGGGGGGGGGGGGGTCGCGGTGCGAGCAGTGGCACAAAGCCAGGTCAGATTAATCTGCTGACATGCTCGAACGGAAGCGTTGAGAGTCACCGAAAAAGAGGAGGAGAAGTGTGACGTCCACTTCCACACCAGCCAACCCAGACATTTCTCGGCGGCTCACCGGGCTGCCCTCATGGGAGAAATGAAAAATGTTCACACCCACTGAGCCTCTTTCCTTTTTAAGCGCCGTCTCGATCCTGTTCACACCGCGGAGAGGATGAGCGCTCGCTGCTAAGTGGGAGTTTCCCACGTTGCTCCCCATAGTCCTGCTGGTGGAGATGCTCCACAAGAGTTAATTATCTGCTGTAAACCATCCTTGGTGACCTCTGCCTGTTCAAAAAAGGGCTTTTTTTAATGCGAATCCATTCGCAGGCACAGAACTCTGCCTCATCCCCTGACATTCCACAGAGGGGTTGCATGCGAGAGCGCAAATGTCCGGATGAGAGGCTGTGATCTGGCCGGAGCTTCTCCTGCCAGCCTCCTCAGAGAGAAAGACACTTCTTACATGTGATGGAGGAAAACCTTGTCAAGAGAGCATCTGTTGATACGGGCCTTGCTGGTCATGCTTGAAAACGGGCCAGCACGTAGGCCTGTGCATTAAGTTTACAGCTGTTTATGATGTCATCATCATCATCACATAAATGGTTCCTCATGATGTGAGCCAGATATCTGACGCTGCTCACTACAGCTGGGGACTCAAAGTGTCTCGCCTTCACCAGCCAACAGGTTCATTTCAAGGACACGCGTCTTACTTTAATGGAGAAGAGTAGCAGCTGTAGAGACTGCGGCCCTGAAACATTTACTCCTGGTTCCAGAGGCCACTGAGAGTTACAGTATGTTCATTGCAATCACGTGCTCTGAAGGTGGAAATGCCCTGACGGCCCATGATATATTCAGTGTTGTGTCGATTTAAATGCACGCACTCATGTGTGGGTTCTATATATTTGCACAATTGTTGTGCGACTTGTTCTGACAATGATGTCCATTGTCCGTTGATGTTCTTCTTGTGAAAGCCATTAGCAGCTGTAATGTCATTTGCTGTAAAGCCTGCAGCACCGGAGCTCTTCAGAATAAGTCAGCCATGTGTGAAACTGCTTTCTTTACCTCAAAGGAGTCAGTCAGGCGTGGTTCATGTCGGCAGGGATTAGCAGCATATAGAGGAGAATCCCCAGTAGGATTTACACATACGCATGCACCCACCAGTAAATTGTGCATTATATGGTTTTCAGATTTTTTTTCCCCCACTTCTCTTGTAGCGCATCAGGTTTTTCCACAACAAAGAGGTTCTTCTACTACTCCCACCACAGGAAACTGATCTTTAAAAACATCACAATTTTACACATGATCCACCTCACTGCTTTTCATAGTTTAAAACCCTGTGTATAACAGACAGGTAGTCTCACTCACAGCGTCATGTCTCCTGAGCTGAATCATTGAACAAATATCTTGTCTGCAATTGGTTGATAAACAATGGACAGATGGATGAATACATATATAGATGAATCACAATCTGTAATTTGACGATTTCAACTCACAAGATGTTATATGGGAAGTCTTGTTTTAACACGGTTCATAGAGCCCCATCTGCAGATAGTTTGTTACCACCAGACTTATGACTTGTGTTCATAAGGAAGGGATCATTACTCCACAAATGGCCTAACTGTGTGCGTGGCTTGTTGTGTTTCTGCAAAGCTGGGCCTCTTGGTGTCAGTGTGTCAGTTTTTGTTCTCTCTCTCTCTCTCTCTCTCTCTCTCTTTTGAAGAGAGAAGTTCAGAAATGATCAGTCATGATTAGTGTGTTGTGGAATGATTGTGTACTTTAGAGATTATTTCAAAATAAGCGTCCTGTTTTTGTTTTCACTTATGCGAACGTGTAAATTGGATTCATACGGTAAAGACCTTCATCTGGGGAAATAACATTGCCACACGGAAGAAAACTAAAACTGAGCGTTAGGGTTATTTCAAGAATAATATCGTAATATTGTGATAGTGATAATATTACCAGAAAATAAGTCATAATTGAGAAAGTTGCCACTTTAAATTAAACTTTGTGAATAATTATTTCGGCCAAAGTATTCTGAATACTTCAATTAATCTCCTTGACTTCCATACTCAACTTTATCAAATCGTTTTCTCCATCTCGTCTAAATGGTTCATGTTTAATGATTTTTTCTCTTCTGGGCCATGGTGTCATTGTTTTGCGACGGTTAGGGTAATGGTGCAGGCATCCAGTTCAAGGAAAGTACCAAGGGAAATAATTGAAGCCTCTAGAGTCCAGAGAGGCCTTTGTCATGACCGGCACTGAGCCATAAAAGCCTTGTGATGGTGAGATCAAAAAGCTTTAGCTTCACTTTCTTTTGTTTTACCTCCTAAATAAATCACATCTTCATACATTCGGACTGTTGAATGAAACCATTCCCCCGTTCTCATTTCCTGCCTGAATTCAAGGAAAATCTCCAGGAAATTGCTTCTATAAACTTGTGACCTGGTAGCCGTGATCAGCATACAATCAGAGTGAACTGTGTTATTTTTTGGGGGATAGAGAAATGATTTTGTCATGTGGAAGGAAGCCACTGAGCATTGTTTGGAAAACCCTCATTTCGCTCGTGTCCAGGGAAAAAGGGTTACAGGTAGACAGATGGCTAGTCTCTGCTGTTACCTTATCGATTCACACGCCGCAGTTTAGCCGCTCTCCTCTCCAGAAGGTGACTCATCGGCTGCACATCCACCCAAATCTAATTCCTTACAGGAAGTAAGCAAATCGCTTGTGCTTACACAACTCTGTGAGCCGTAATTGCTTTATATCACATTGTCAGTCCCCAGAGTGCCTGTTTTAATCCGATAGCTCTTAATAGCAACTGACCACCCCTGACCCCTGTGTCCTCTTTGACTGCGTTATTATGTTTTACACGCAATTAAACTCCACATCCAATCCCAATGATTCGCAAAGACAAACTAGCTTGATGGATAGACTTGCGGTGGTTGCGCCAACGGAGGAGTTCCTCTAAGATGGCGTCACGGGTGATGAATGTGTCGAACCTGTAAGTGCTTCCCCAGAACTAGACCTCTGGGATGGCTGATGGCAGGCGGCGGAGCTCTAATGAGAGCCGCAGAAGACTGAGCTGAGCTTTGCCCTCATTCGTCTTGCCTGTGCCAACCTCCTCCTTCATCTCACTCCATCCCTCTGTGTTGATCACATTTGCTTCTTCTTGCCCCCCTTCCCCTCTGTCTCATGCATTCTCTGAACAGGCTGAGCCATTTCCACAAATCCCTGGAGAAATAGGTGTCTGTGTCCCAGAAAACCATAAATTTAGGGATGAGGATCGAGCAGTTGCACCCGAGCAGGTGCGAAGAGCCAGCATGTTGGTTTCCATTCAGCAAATAGGTCCTGGATTTTCTGTGCTGGGCTGCCTGCAACAACTAACCCCCTGCTGTCTACTTATTATAACTATTGGGAGGAATTCGGCAAAGAGTTCATTTCAGGGACTCACGTTACTCCGGTGTGAATCATGGACTGACTGAATCCTTGAGATTCATGACCTCTCCCATGTGTAGGTTGGTGGTGGGTAATGGCTTCATTCGATTATTGAGCGCCCTGACCAATAGCCCAGAGGTGGGGGAAATTAGGTGGCGTGATATGTCTGTATGTAGGAGTGGCATTGATTAGCATTGTTAAAGTGCACAATGCTTTTTTTGGCCCCAATGCATGCGCAAAAGTAGATTAATGTCTGACTAGGATTGTTTATGGCGGCTGAGGCATCTCACAATAAGTCACTGACAGAAAATACGAATACGCTTTGGTATTTCGGCCAAATATTTTCTTGACATGTCGTTTTTTAATTGAATGTATCTGAATTAAATATTAATGCATTTGCTTCTACAAACAATTCATTATGGCAGCATGGGTAGAAATGGCTGCTTGTGACAACAGTGCTTCATTTCCTGAACAGAGGGCTGGTAAAGTGGCTTTTCTCCACGACAAGCTCTGCTATGATGCATCTGACTCCAACTGCAGCTTGTGCGTTCCAGAATATTTACAAGTGGAGACAAAGCACATTCTTGATCCAAAGAGAGGCACGTCTGGTTGATAATTCGCTCGGTCTTGGTGGGTACTGCCAAATTCTTCAAGTGTCAGATATTCCAGTGCATCATTTGCAAAACCACATGAATCAAATATTCATGATGCACTCAGCTATGACATGACTGAGGCGGATGCAACGTTCACCTACTGCATGTGGGTGGCATGTGGAGCAGAATTCCACCCCGATGTGTCAGCGGTGACCGGATCTCCGCCTGTGACACTTTTTTAAGGAATAATTTGGAATATTCAGTGAGATAAATAGTGTAGTATTTGGGTGGAGACGCTGTTAGACATGCAGGCCTGCTGGAAGCATGTGTGAATATTTGCAAATTCACACTAAAATTTGGAATGTTTATTTTGCCATTAAACAGTCCCATCCTTATTCATCTGCACACGTATGCTGCTTACCTAACATCACACGCATAACAACTTTCCTTCTGTGAAAATACTGTATGTACATGTGTCATTTCAGTATAGGTAAAGTTGTGAATTCCCCTGAAAATCGTTTTCATTATATTTTAGTTCCCCCATTCCCCCGCGGAACACTGATGTCTCTTGTAGCTTTGGGCCAGTCAGTATTGAATTTTGTGCCAAGTTATTCATCCAAAACAATATGAGAGTGACCATGCAGAACACACGCACTGCTCACAAACAAACAAGCTGCAACACTGGTCCAGTGTTTGTCTGCACAGAATGACAAGGAGGAACAGAGCTTTGTTTATTGAGACAGAACAGAAACGTGAGCTGAAAAGTGAGCTGTGGCAAATAAAAGTGTAGCTAAGACACCCTGAGGAGCATGGGTACATTTTTGTGGTCAAAATAAAATAAATTGAGAGACAACAAGCCATTCATGGAGACAGAAACGCCTATGTTGTGACTTGTGCACCATTCTGTGTCCCATAATTCTGATTTATGAGCCACATTTTGGTGAATTTAAATATAGTTTTATAAGACATTCCGCAGTTGGCAATTATTACACGCTAATGGGGCGTTACATTCATAAACAGCTGTCTTTATTCATGAGCTCTGTGACAGGACAGATGGTAGATAGACAGGCTCTGACTCAAAAACAAGTGTTCGTATGTCAACTGTAATAACTGGATGAGGACAATTTAATGGGTATTTAAACGACGCAGCCGACCAGGACTGATGGTGAAACAAATTGAAATGGCGTCCCGATTATGAGGACGTCCATGCTGGTCACTGCCACTGTCTTTTTTGCATATCACCTGTCAGTCAGCTGATGTAGGCCTTCATGTGACTCACTGACTGTCATCAGAATTTATTTATTTATTTTTTTTTTTCCCCTTTTTAACCCCTAATGTGCCACGGCGGCCACCACAGCTCCTCTCGCCTGTTCGTGTTTGGGCGGAGCTGACGTGTAGCTGGACACACGAGCGACAGCGAGACACCGAACATCACTTTGATGTTTGCCTCGGTTCCCCGACATGCCATTTAAATCTGTAAAAAAAAAGGAAAATAAATCAATTCTCTGAAGATGTGCTGCATTGCTAATGCAACGCCAGCCACTAATGGAGTCTGCAGGGTTACTCCGTGCTAAGTGAGGACTATTGAAAACCACCGATTCAGACGCTTTCATCTCACGCTGCGAGCGTGCGGCCTTGAGTCCTCGGGAGAGAGGGAGGGGCTCCGGTGTCTGGACAGGAGCAAGAATATAAACACTTCAGCGTCTCATCGTGCAAGGACAGGAGACGTGACAATATACACTATTTTTTCACTTTCCATGTTGGTGAGCTAGCACAGTCCCCCCGCCCCTCCACCTCCCCGTCTGGTTTCTTGGTGTCAGCCAGTTCTCGAGCGCCAGTAACAGGCGCCTTCCTCCACCACGAGTCTGCTGCGAGCTTGGCTGCAGCATGGAGTGTACTTGGTGACCTGGCACTTAAACCACAGATATATTCACTTGTGTGTATCGATCGGAGTGTGTTTTACGTCGATGATGCATGACTGCGAGGATGCGTTTGTGCTCGCTGAGCGAGCTTCGTTGTGTATGATATGTGTGTGTGTGTGTCGTCTGCATCAGCTCCTGTCATGCCAGTGAGTAGATGGCACTGTACACTGCAATAAGAGCAGTCAGCCTGCAGGCAGGACCGGCCATCTGGACACATGATAAGGAGCCTGCCCAGACATCAGTCACTTTTTTTCCCCCAGTCCTTCTTGGTGTTATCAGATTTCTATTTCTCTCTGCTGCCTATCAGTCAACAATGATGCCCTGTATTTTAACCATGTCGCTCTCTCTCTCTCTCTCTCTCTCTTTTCCCTGTCTTTCTCTGTCCTTCTGTGCTTTTGGTTATGACCAAATGTCTCTCCTCATCTCTTCCCTCTCTTGTCTTTATTCTCTCTGTCTCTCTTTTGCCTCCTGCAGTTTGCTGTTTCGTGGTCCACAAGAGGTGCCATGAACTGGTCACGTTCTCCTGCCCGGGGGCAGATAAAGGGCCCGACACAGACGTGAGTAACCAAAGACCAGCTGTTGCCTCTGACGTGTGGGGCCGCAGACGCACACTGTCACCAACACGCAGGCCTGGCTCTTCTCTAAAACACACTGGCGCTGCAGAGCTGCCGTGTATTCCTGTTGTTTTAATGAAGAAGCAGTCTGCTGCGTAGGGGGGGGAGGGGGAGAGGAAAAGTGAAACTTACTCTTCCCCTGACGAGCATCACTCTCCAAGCACTTAGAGCGTTCAGTTTGAATAATGCCGGCATGATTTGAAAAGATACAATGAACCGTCTTTGGAGGGATTTGACTGAGTAGATGCTTCATATTAATCACAGCAAATGGGTTTCATTTCATTTAATATTGCCGTAGTTTCTTTGTTTGAGTACATTTAAAGTTTTCATTCCGATAGCATCTATGTAATAATTCAACAAATCTCTGTCCGTCTGAGGGACAGAAGGAAGTCTTCTGGTTCCCTTCTAGTTTGACAAATCTGGTTTGAGCAGGCTTTGGTTGTCAAAGCCTGTTTGCAAAAGAGGCGTGACACCAGGACTTGAAGAAAAAAAAAACCCCAAAACAATTGTATCGCTATTCATTTGCAGGTAGCTGAGAGATTAGTGTCACCTGCATCAAAAACTCCAAGAAGTAGTCTTAGACTTAACACAACACAGCGTCACTCCAGAAGGGTTGTAGAGTTCATTCGACATCCATCCAACAGGACAGAGCTCAGACAAAAGTGGGTTGGAGGATTGTTAGTAATGACCTGATCTGGCCTGAGGAGGAACATGGGAAATGTAGGAGTCCTTAATCAACATACACGTATGTGACAAAATTCCAAGTTACATTTGAACAGGAGAAATTGGACCTGAGCAATAATTGAGTTGCTGTGATTATTGTATTTTAAAGGATCTTTTTAAAAGCTTGGACCGTGAAAAATCATTTCACATGCTCAATAAATAACCGCGTCAGCGTGACATGCTCCCTTGGATCTCAGATTTGCCTCCTCAATGGCTACTTGTACCAACTATGTGCCATCCACTGTTTGGTAAGTGTGAAACTCCATTTACATGCCTGCTCGTCTGCTGGGCATGCACAGGCCCTCAGCGTTACAGCAGAACAGCCTGGCCTGTGTAACTGGAGATATGTCAGTGTGTCATTAAAGATCGTCGGCCCGGGCTCTTTAAATAGAGCACGACACAGATGACACGAAAGCCGTAACGGCAGAAAATAGTCTGAGCTGGAGGATTCTCGATCTGAGCTGCAGCCTCTGGGCCCTCGGGGCACTGAAGGAGCACCAGGTTCATCTTTAACAAGGCAGTTAACCTCAAGTGACCTTTGACATCTGTGTATTGTAGTGATCCCAGTAAACCACTCACGGTAATAATCAATTTACACAAATGTCCTTGTTCATTCCAGTGTGCTGCATTCAAGGGTTAACAGTAAGGTTCTATAGCGTGCACGGTGGGGCAGTGGTTGGGTTTGAACGTGCTGTGCCCCCAGTGCCTGCAGACAAATTCTCTGTCCTCTTTAAAAAAAAACGCATGAGCGTGTTTATCTTTTCCATTTCCAAACATGTAATGCTCCCTTTAAAATACATGTTTGTGCACGTAGCAGCACTGTTGCCAGGGACAACCACACACACACACACACACACACACACGTTACATGGCTCTCTGTGTCCGAGGGGTGCAGCAGTTCAGGGAGGCAATAACTCCCATGGCCAGCGAATATCCTGAACATCTTCAGTATCTAGGTTACCTGCATATTATGACTCATATCTGTGTTTTATAACTTTCCCTCTGAAACACTGGATCTTCTCAGGAGCAGTCCCGACATGCCGAATATCCTTCGTTCGATGGGAGAAGTTAACCGTGAACTTATCCTCACCGCAGCTTCAGCCTCGGGGAGTTTTGAGGGCGGAAAAGCTGCAGATACACGCAAGTCGTTTGTGTGTCTTTTATTTGAAGACATCAGTAATTTATTTATTTATTTAATCTGAAAATACTCAAATAGGACCTTTTATGATGCGTATAAACTGGTCATGGTGACATCATAATGCTTGATGAGAAGCATGTAAAGTCAATTTGTTAAATGAAAAGACTTGGACTGCAACATGCCCCTGACAAACGAGGACACTCTTTATAATTACATCCTGCACAGTGTTAGTTTCTGCCCTTTATCTGTTTGTACATCAGCTCAGTCGAGCAGTACAGAGACCTTGCACTCTGAGTCGACAAGCTAAACATATACAGCTCCTCTGCTTCCCAAACACTGACAGAACAGACGCGATCCAGAGAGAGGCTGTTTGTGAAGGTGGCGTCTGGCAATTCGTTTGTCCAGACTAATGGGGGAGGAAGTACTGAAACAATTTACCAAAGTAAGAGCAGCATGTGAGTGGAAAAAAAAAAAAAAAAAAAAAAAAAAAAAAATTCAAATGACCACTTCTAACAAACCAGTCAGGTTTCAGCATTATTTATTGAACGTTAAACTTTATAACTTAAATAGCAGCTGTGCCAGCGTTAATTGACATGCATGTGAAGTCGCGTCAGGTATTGATCACTTGTAGCGTCACTTTCCCATCAATTAGTCTGATAAAGCACTTCATTTAACAACAGGTTTTTGTTTGGCTGCCTGGTGTACTGTTACCGGCAGCTAGACTAAGTTCAGTGCTTTACAGGACCAGCCCATCAATAATGCACCGGCTTCCAGCTTCACTACAGGGGCTCAGCAGAGGAAACGGAGAGGCTTGTGAGAGCGTGCGGCTGCTGCATTGTTGATGTCCACTTAACAAGTGTATGGCCTGGGGCAATCTGCATGTCTCTTAGCACTGATTTCTGCTCAATACGTGCGCCCATGCATGCACGCGCCCACACACACGCCTGCCCCCCCACCCCCCGTCCCCTCAGGGGCTGTTGCGTGCATTGATAGCTGTGTCAGAGCAGCAGAGCTAAGCATCAGCACCAGTCCTTTCTGTCTCCTCTGCTTGGAAAGATGCAAAGCTGACCTGAAGGCAGAGCTCAAACAGAAAATGCTCCAGTGCCATTTGAAAAGCAGCACTCAAAACTGTAATATCTCCACACAATCAGCCAGCCTCTAAATCCCTCATTAAAAAGATACACAGGTACAAGGTGCAAAGAAAGCCTCCAGTCAATCTAGGGCAAGATCTAATTTGTAATATTAATGAGTAATGCTCTAGGCAGGAGGGATCAAATGTTTAAAAGGACAAATCACAAAAGAGAAGATGGTTTACCTCGACCCCAGTGTGGGGGAAATAGGTGTTCTGATGACAAGGCTTAAGGACACACACACACATCTAATTACAGGGATACTGCTTGGGAATTGAAAACGAGATTAAACTGGAGAGAAGCTAAATTACATCATCTGTGCCGCAGGCCTCTTAGGTCTGTCACTGGCAGTGGAGCCTTTCATGTGTGTTTTATCCATTTCCTTGAGTGAGGGTGTTAGCTATCGCCTTTGAAACTGCCCCGATGTGGCCACCAGTGCATCCAGGGGACATGCGCTTATTCACAGAATGGTTTCTAGGAAGAGGATTCTCCTTGCGGTGACGAGGCGTGCCAGGTCATCGGCTAATATGAGTTTGCGTTAAACCTTTCTTGCAAAATGAAATGTAACAGTAACACAGCCAAAAACTTGGTCACAAAGGAAGTTTTCCACTGCGTGTTAAACTTAAAATACTCATAAGACATAAGAGGAAGCGCCAAGCTCATAGAAGCTGGTTTTTATACTGTAAAACTTTTCTGTGGCCCTATTCTAAAAATAAACACATGTTGTGTGCTGCTATGTTTGGGGGTTGAGAGTAAATTTTATTTATTCCATCCCCTTGGGTATACAGTTATGTTCACGAGCGTGAGTGGAAGCAGAGAAACAAACAAGAAGAAGAGCAGAGTTTGGTAGAGGAGAGGCTTGGGAGGATAAATAAATAAAAAGGAGATATAGCTTCCAGATAATAAAGGCACAGATGGATATCAAATGTGCAGGATTTGATTTTTACTATAATGCACTGCTGCACGGACAATCTGGTAATTTTGTTTTGGGTTTCAGAAACACTTCAGCCTTTGATGGATGTCAGGGTTTACAATCAAAAGCACATGACAGAAAGGGTTGGATCATTAATGTGAAATCCTCTAAGATCGCCTGTAGTGATGAATATGGGAATAAGTGTTTGTGATGTTGTTGACCATTCCTCATAGTTGTTTATGCCCTGCAGTGGACAATAAAGCCGAGGAGAGAGAGGCCGAACACCGACGTTTGTTTACACAAGCGTGTTTGTGTCTCACAGAAGTGTTCTCGAAAAAACACATCCAACCATCCAAACGTGCGTGGATGTTGTCACAACACTCCTCACACCACCACGTGCAACTATTCCCATTTAGACTCTTTCAAATGAAAAGGTTTGGCAGAGCGGAGAACGCGAGCACGGAGGAGGCTTGAGCTCCCATGCTCTGCCGTGGAGAAATATAAGATTATTATATTATTCTGTCTGGGAAGTGTTTACAGAGTTGGACTGTGGAGCCTGACAGTTATTTCTCTTTCGACACAACGTGCTACCATTACGCTTGCCTTTTCTTTCAGGGAATTAACATCAGTAAATACTGGCTGACGACTCTCACCATGGGGGGGCCGTTCTGGTTGCTGCTGTTTAAGGGTTGAACTTGTGACTCTGTTTCCTCAGAGACAGAGACCAGGTTCTCATTTCCTTAACTTCACAACGGTATCTTTATCTCCATGTCGGCAGAATCCAGTTGTAGGTTTAGTTAACGACAATCAAACACCTATGATTTGAATAATAAGGCCCCATTATTGACATTGTCGGGGCTTGCAAACACCGGTGCACGCTTAAATAACACGGGCAATCTAGTGTCAAGCGTCTCTAATTTCCACCAGTGTAAACAACAAATGGTTACCGAGCAGTGGGAGAGATTAGAGCGGAGCAACACGGCTGCCCTTTGTCACTGATGATCATGAACTTTGATAATGGAAACAGCAATATCAACAGATCCCTGTGCCGTATTTACACGGACTATTTGGAAAACATTAATGTCAGATAGACCCAACACAATGAGAACTGGGAGGGCGCTCACCTCATGAAGCAGCATTCATATTCACTGCCTTGTATCTGCACCCAATAACGCACACCATAAATACAAGTGCCCTCAATTTAGTTTGCTATTAAAACGCGTGAGTTATTGAGAAATCAAAGAGAGCGAGTATCAATGCCTGGATCCACTTCCTCGTCCAGAGTCTTTTATTTTGTTGTTATCTTGCTTTTAAAGCAGCCGACTAAAAAAAATGGTCTGGGGCGAAAACTCCCTCCTAGGGTTCGGGTTTAGGTCAGGTCCTCAAGAGTTGCCACAGCACTGCTTATTATTCCTGTTTATGATATGATATTCATGGTGCAGTTGAGGATGCATTCTTATTTAATATTTTCAGAGCTTTGCATTTTAAAAATTAGAAGCAATGTGGTAGCATGAGGATTAATGGTGTAGAAGATAATCCATTCAAACAGGTTTTAGATATTTATTTTGGTTAATTATTTCTACACATGGCTGGTGGTTACTTTCAGAATCTCTTCTGTGAGAAGAAAATTAAGTTAGCGAACACAATCTCAAATCCATACAAGTGCATTTCTCTGTGCTTCTCTGCTGAAATGTGTTCTTGTTTCTGGGGACTGTCAGTGTTGACTGGTGGTTGGTGTGATGGGGGAGATTCCCCTGGGCCTCCTGCTGATGGTGTTTCTATGGTCTGGGATCCTAATGAACCTGAACAGATCTCCTGCTAATGTTCTGTGACATGCCCGTCTAAAAAGAGGCTTGATCAGGGCTTTGCTGGAGGGGGACAAAACACATGTGTGTGTGTTTGCTTGTGATGGAGGCCAGAAGAAACTGGTGCAGCAGGAATCACTGAATTACTTTTGTGGGAAAGCTTCCAGAGAAATGATTGAGGGAAGTGTTTTATTGGTTTAATGACTAATACCTTTTTTCCATTTCCAATTCTGTGATTTTAATATCATCAGATATTGATCTCGATACCAGAGCTTTTTTTTTTCTTGTTGTTTCTATTATCTGTCTGAGACTGTGGTTAGTAAACCTCACAGCCCTTGAAACAATAAACACAAATCTAGTCATTCCAAAAGATCCCAGAGAAATTTAATGAGTCGAATTGGACATTAACTACTCCTCTGTGCAGAGAAACACATGCAGAGACTGCTTCTGGAATCCCAGCCAGACAAATCAAGTAGTCCTGCAGCAACAAATGTAAAAAGAACAACAACATGATTGGAGTCAAACAGGACCTGAGGCCCAGAAGAAAAAAAAAAAAACACACATGACATAAGAAGCATACAAATAAACTTTGCACTGTGGTTCAGAGAGGCCGAGAGAGTCACTGAGGTGAGTGAACAGAGTGGCAGCGGGCACAGAGAACGCCGGGTTCTTGTAGAGCAGCTGATAAGGTGATTGGGACCAGGTGTGGAACTAGCACCAGGTGCCCATAACGAGACTGTGCACACACACACACACACACACACACACACTGTCCCTGAGGTTAGTTTACAGATAGTGTCTGGTAACCAGTCTTGCTACTAAGACTGCTAAGTATTATTAATGGCCAGTGCATGGCAGAGTTGGAACTGCTGTTGACCCTGAATCATCATGGTGTCATGGATCCTGCAGGACACATGTTTGTACTGACTCCTGCCAGCTCTGTAAAAAAAAAACAACCTCCCTCACTCCTATCAGGATTAGAGATTAGAGGAGACTTAAAGCACCAGTGGCCATGCACAGTGTAGTCTTTCAACTGCTTATTGTGTCTTTATTATTTTATCATAATTTTGCCAAATATGTTTTTACAACAGCTTTTAGCCAGCCCTTCAAAAAAAAATAAACCTGTTTAGGTGTGTCATCCTTTTCTTAAGCCATTATCTCACCTATGATTCACTGGCAGTCTGACAATATCGTTAGGCTGTATTTATGATCTGGTCAAACAGGCGGACATGCTGTTACTGTCCTGCGTGTCACTGCACACAAGAGCACTTGAAATAGAAGCCTGAGAACGTCTGACGTCTAAACTTGACATGGCATGTCAGAGAGTGAGGCCTGAAGCTGAACCAGCAGCACGTCTGAAGCCCAGCACCAGAAATAGATATGATACCAGTTACAGACGGACACCTCTGCTTCTCCCCATCTTCTTCTGTATCTCCAGAGACTCCAGAAACAGTCGCGTGTGCTGGTCATTTATTGCAGGGAAATAACGAAAACAAGGGACATAATAAAAGCAGAAGCAAAACAAGCGTGAACGGGTTTAGCTTTAGGAAAACAAGCACAACATTTAGGATTCAACGGGGCAAAACATATTCCAATATGTCAAACATGAGTCATCTCCCAAGCCCAACAGGAGGGTAGGGCTCGGCGTAGGATACACTTCAACACCTGGGGTTCGACACAGAAGGCTGAATTGGGCTTCAGGAAAAACAAATCCGTTAATTAAGGACTTTTTTTTTAATTTCCTGACCACATCCTTCCACCAGGTTCCCTGGTATCCACTTAGTGGATATGATGATATGATGATTGTCTGGTGTGTGATTTGGCGGATCATTGGTTTTGTCGTAACAGCAAGGAGCCCGTGATTATCTGGACCCGCATCAGGCCATTCCCTTGTTCCGATGCGCAGAGCACTCACTGTGACGTGCTCATTCTTTTAGTCACTGCTTGATGCTGTTACGCCTTTAAAAGACAGCCAGGGAGAAGTGCAAAGATCGTCAGCAGTCCTCCTAGCACGTCTGACCGTAAGCCGCTGTTGTCTGCACAGTAAGTATTTATGAGACAGACATATTTCCCCCCCGACTTGGGTTTACAGAAACAAGCGTGACTTTGCCCACTGAGCGCTCTCCATGTTTGGAGGTGCACTTGATAGGCGCGCTCGGGCGGACATTACATAAATCCCCTCTCCTGTCCCTCTCTGCACTCATTTCCTTTCACACCAGGCACTACAATGTGTTTGGAGAATTCCTGGGCTCCTCTTGTTGCAGCGCTAAAGAAGCCAAATCAATGCGTTTCTCTCCTCCGTTATTAAAGCCCCCGAACACACAAACACGGGCAGGCTGCACACAAACCGGCGATTGCACGAACAAAAAACAACTTTTATTGAGTCTCCGAAATCCAAACCGCAGAGCTGTGACCACAAAAAGCAGAGATGCCCCTGTCACCTGGCTCATTGCGGTGAAAAAAGACTCTGCCAAGACTGAGGCTATTAAATAACTTTTTGGAACACATTTATCAAGGACCTGACAGATGGCCTGCGCCGGACCAGCCAATTTATTCTGGTTTATGACGTTTGAGATACGACCAAACTTTCCTGCAGCTCTTATTTCTTTTATAAGTCCGACCCCTCATTTTGTTAATGTTACCCTGCAGAGTTGTCGTTCAGCTGATGAGACAGCCATGACAGAACCCATGGGTTCATCTCCGTTGGGTGTGAACCTCCAACCAAAGTTATCCAGGAGGCATCCTTACCAGATGCTGAACCAACAGGCTCTGTCAGGCTATCCTAACTCACCCTATCTCACAGGCTGAGCCCTTCATGCAGAAAATCAGTTCAGCGTTATCGCGATCTTGATCTTTTGTCAACGGCCCAGTACAACCCATTACTGCTGACGCTGCGCCGCTCACCCATCACTCAGATATCAGATTCCTGGGTATGCACAGCAAAATGATTGCTGGTTGAAATGCTATTCCAGGTCACTGAGAGATTTCTCTGGCAGACCAAACCATGAAACCTGGTGACGCATAGGACACTTTTGCACGGCGCTCTGGCACTAATGCTAGAGCGGCGTATACAGTAGATGGCCTTCATTTATATGTCTAGTTTAAATTCGACTGCAGATAAAAATGTTATTACCCGCTCTGCCACAGCAGACAGATGTGCTAGCGGATAGAACACGACGAGGGAAACCCCCTGTGAGCTGTGGCGGCAACCTGCTCTCCTTCTCAGCACTCAGCAGCTTAGTGAAAGGGCAAGAGCAATCAGAGTTGTGATTTATATGCTAAAAATAGTCACCTCACAGAGCCTAACACCTCACGTCTGGATAAGTGATAGCTCCATTTTTGTTCTCTAAAAAAGCCTCCCCTCACCTCAGCTTTTACTCCTGCAGGCCAAGGAGCTGCGCGGGACAGCCAGCAGCACCCGTGGAGACATGGCTCGGGCCAGAACTAAAATATAGCCCAGCGTAAAATTCCAGAGTCCTTTAAACTCACGTGCGTCAAACTAGGTGACATAACAGTGTAGAACCCATTGTCTAGTTTGGGTCATTGGTGCCATGTGGTGGGCCTGCAACCAACAAATTTGCCACTCCATCGGTTCATACACGCATCCCCCCATCCCTCCATCCAGCCCTTCATCGATCCATCGATTCACACACCCCTCCCTCCAATCATCCATGCATCCATCCATACACACATCCCCAGTTTGGCATGCACTTGGATTTGCTCAGTGTAGACGTCTGCAGCTTTTAGGAAACTGTCCAACTGTCCAGTGGAAGGTGTTGTATAGACTGCATACAGACAGACAGGTTAACTATAACAGAGAGTGACTCTATAGCACAGTACAGTGAGGAGAGATAACTCAAATGTCATCCCCTAGTGAGGGATGGTGGTGGGAGGGGGCCATTGGGTGAGAGCATGAACATGGGAGGGAGGAGGGGTGGTCAATTATTGTCTGATGCTGGATGGTAAGGGAAGGTAATTTTTGAAATTGTTCGACTGCGAGGATCACCGTGAAGACGTATTCCTCAGTGCTTGCAGGGGAACAGACGGGTCAGAGAGATAAGTGAGTGAAGGGTATGCCAGAGATGAAGTGATACATCTCATTTTCTCTCTCTCGCTCGCTCTCTGGCTGCAAATGTCACACCAGGTGGATCTCTTTTGACTCAGTGGGATGCGGGTGGACTGAATGAGCCACGCAGCCCCTTTGATGACTGCTGCACTCTGGTTACTGCATATTTTCTGACGCCATGAAAAATAAATAAGCCATTTTCATTATGAATGGCTGCTGTTTCGCTGCCTGAAATTGATTTGAGAGAGTTGTACGGCAGGTGAAGGAGTACAGCGCTCTGCAAATCCATCCATACTGCTTATCCTTTGAGGGCTGTGGGGTCGACGGGGCAAATAGCAGCTGACCAGCGTGAAATGCGGGGCGTTCCATGGTCAGGTCATCAGCGACAGCAATGCTCCTTGTTAAGTTACACAGGTATTACCGCATCATACAAAACAAGCACCCTCCCAGTTTAACCTGCAGCTGTTTGTCGTGTTGGGGCAGGTAGATCAGACTCACAGTACTGGTCTGGCAGACAGAACTTTCGATTACTACACCGAGCCATGTGTTCAGCATGGCTGTTGTATTTTTTGTAACTAATATACTGATAGGAAGCAAGATCTTCCAGGGTTTGCTTTGGGTCAACAGAAAGGTTATGGTTGCAAATTTTTCAACATATTCCTGTGGCATGAAGTTTGTAGCATTAACCTTTACTGGTGCAGTGCCCAACCATCGTGTATGGTAGGCCTGTCGTGGATGCACTTTTCTGTCTGAAACTGTCAAAGTAACCTGCAGTGCCCTGCAGAGATGGCCTTCAAAGGTCAGTGAAGCCCATCTCCATACGCAAAAGCCCAATCTGGAGAATCAATATTGCACCTCTGGGCTGGGCTTCACCTCACATGCCAGATTTTAAAATCACACACTGAGGCTGCCACAACACACTGACCTGTTTGGCTCCTAGCAGCAGTTCAGTTGGTATCTCTGTACAAAATAAGCTTTGAACATGATCCACCTCTGCCAGCCCCCTCCCCTCTGGCAGGGGAACCCCACTCAGAGTCACACTGCCAAGCCGTTCATTAACAGCGGCTGGTTGGCGTCCTGCATGCTAATTAAGCTGTGTTGAAGAGTCTGGCAAGTCAGTAAACACGAATGTGTGCTGACCCCCCTGCGCTTCTGTTTTCATCA
Organism: Pseudorhombus dupliciocellatus; assembly: GCA_016785235.1. Classification (NCBI taxonomy): domain Eukaryota; kingdom Metazoa; phylum Chordata; class Actinopteri; order Pleuronectiformes; family Paralichthyidae; genus Pseudorhombus; species Pseudorhombus dupliciocellatus. The sequence goes on along the minus strand of JAFBJW010000152.1, from coordinate 896,754 downwards.
CTATCGCCTGGTCACCTCTAGTCTCTGATCAGCCCTCTGGCCCTCTGGTCTTATTGTGATCACACGTGCCTGGGATTACTTTGAGAAACAAAAGTAAAATACTTTTAAGGTACTGGTACATATCAGAAACATTCAACGGCAAATATCATTAAATCACTGTGTGAAATCTGGTCTTCGTTTGGTGACCGTGCAAGTTTAAACCAGACATTTTGTGCTGTGCATGCCTATCATTTCCTTATTTTAACAGAGAAGGTAGAGTTGATAACATCTTAAGAGTTAAAATTGACAAACAGGTGTTTGAGGTGTTGCTTTTTGCTTCTTCCAAGTCTGTTAGAAACTTTGCTCCTTCTTTTTTCAGATTCACAGAGTACCATGTCTTTATTCTCACTCCAGCGGTCACCGGTATTTGTACTGGTAATAAACTTTACTCTAAACATTATGGATTCTCCTCTATTGATTCAGAACTACTCATCATGTCAGTGCAGTGTGACATGTGGTCAATCCCATTGTCTCCTCATTTCCAGTAGCCAAAGGGCAACCTCCATGCTGCATCATCCAGTCCACATGTAATTCCCTCTAGGTTTGTTTTGCCATTACAGCCTCCCAGTGTTGGGCCCAGTGATTGAGTTCATCCTTGCTTTCGGCATTGCACTCCGCTTCCCCTGCAGCTCTGTCAGGGAAGCGCCACCCAGTCTGTCTTGAATGTCCCATTAAGACCTAATTAGGCTGCAATAGAGGATAGAAGCCACAGGGGTAAACCCTTCCATCCCACTGCTCGCTGAAAAAGGATGTGTTAATGGACAACCTTGTGTTCCCAGTGATGAGTAGTCAGTTACGCTCATTTACAGGTTTCATTTTTGGCACACAACAACCCGCCCCGACAAATCTTTAAAAAGCAAATTGCAAATCAGGCAGAGGCAAACAGCTTACACCTGTCACCTCAGGAAATCTTTATGAGAGTAATGATTGTTGATTTATGATTAAATGAAGCAATTCATCTTTTTATTAATTTGATCGGCTCCAGGAGTCAGATTCCCATACACTCTACAGGGAAACAAGCTAATTTCATACAACAAGGTTATGACATCAGAGTGCTCCTTTGCTTTGAGGTGGGAACGCCAAAAAAATCATGGATGCTGTACCAAAATATGTTTAGAGCGCTTCTCAACACATTGACACTTGATTCTAATGTTTGTGTGTGAACAATTGAATAGCACAGATAAAGAATCAGATGTTACATTGTCGTGGAAATTCTTCTGGTGACAAATGAAATAGAGACTTCTGCCGGTTGGTGGTTTCATTCTCGTTGCAAGGAAAAGGTCAATCATCATTCACGTGGTTCGAGTAAAGAAGGACCCCGAGCAATGGGAAACTTAAACATTTATACTTGAGGGATACCTGAGGAACGCCCCCTGTGAGATGCCTCACACTGATTGCTTTGCAGGGGTCAGCGCTGAACTTCTACGGCGTGGATTCAAGGCGGTTTGTCTGCTGCAGGAGATTTGGCTCCAACCCCACATTGTGTGTCCCATACCTAGGACACTCTGCAGGGTCCCATATTCAGGTGGGGGGCTGGAAGGTCTAGACATGACCAATTTAAACAACAAAAGGACTTGGTCTGTTGATGGGCAAATGGGAAGTGGGGCACCCCAAGACGCTGAACCTCTAGGCATCACAAAGACATCTGAATTAATAATTCTGTGCGTCCCAAAAAGGGTTTGGAATTGCCATTTACCTCTGGACATCACAAAAGGTTTTAAATACATGCATATAAAAAATACAAAAAAAAACTTTTGTGCAACTTTTGACAAGTTCAGCAAAATAGTAAGAAAGTTGAGACTTGAGGAATCGTTCACATTACATATTTTCCAATAATTCATATTACTGCAACACCTAACATGAGCTGACAGCTCGACGTGTTCGCTCAAGGCATTTCTGCAGCAGCCAGGGTCCCAGTCTTCTTTGACTGGTCGCCCTGTTGTCATCCCGTCCTCTTTTTTTTTTGCTGCGAGTATTTTCCATTATCGCGGGACATTTAAGCCGTGTTTCTGCCATCAAAGGCTGATGTGGCGGTTGATAAAAATACATGATTCATCTGTGGCTGAATGTGGGTCTTAGTTGCATCACTCATTCATGCTGTGGATGGAGGGAACAAAGCGGGAGGGGAGGGGGGGGATAACAAGATGATAATCCTACAGGTTCAGCTGTGTGTGGGTGGACTTGAGTAAGCACAGCTGGCGCTTCCTCTCCCTCTCTCTTTCCCCACTGTCTGTCTACCTCTCTTGTTTTCTGACCTGTCCTTAAATAACACACTGACTGCTGGCCTGTACGTGCTGTGCTCAGGGCTTTTAATTGGATGTATAGATGTATGTAATTTATCCTTTCACGAAAACATTTGATTAACAAAACACGTTTAATCTGTTTGTCTGTTGACACATCTGACAGAGAGATATGTCCCAGAAAAAAAAAAATGCTTGTGTGGTGTCTTTCAAGACATTCAAAACAGTATGTTCGAAGCTTAAAGAGCGCATCTAGTGTGTGTTTGCGTGACTCTCAAGATTGCATCTCATCCAAGTGGGCATAAGGTGGTCTCAGACCTTTGGGCGGTGCTGTGGTTAAAGATATCTACGGCAGCAGATGAGAGCGGATTTATCACATCGAGGATCGGACAGCTGAAAGACAGACAAAGGCAGCGTTCGTCTTTGTCTCGTAAAGGTGCTGTTGGTCTCCGCGGGCTGATGTACTGATTGGAAGCAAGATCTCAGGAGCCTCTGTTGCATTAGTCCCGGGGCTGGTGTCAATCAGAGTGAAATGGCAAACAGCAGGATTGATCACTGTGGCACCACATGGTGAGATACTGTCAGCTCTCACCGAGACATAAGACACAGCGCTCCCCTTTATTGATGATTTATATCTACCGGGTCAGTTGAGCTCTTTTCATCCATGTCACATCTGAAACTTTCGGAAGATACTGGAAAAGTACAAAAGGCTATTTTTCTGCAGTTTCCTGTTTCCAGGGAACACACAGAGACAGGTGTTCTTTCAACTAGATGCAGGGGAAAAAAGAAAAAAGGAAGGAGCCAATGGTCTGGACAATGTTCTCATTGCATATTCACGGAAAGGGATGATTCTAAATCTGTGAGGGATTTACAGTACAGCACAATTTGAGATTGAACAGGAAAGCACTTCCATCGGGTCCTTGGAAAAGTGGCAGCCCCCCACTTTCCCCTCCAGTGCAGTATATTCCCCTTAAGCCGCAGTTGGAGTGCACAAAATGAATGAATGGCTGTGACAGGTACCATGCACTGTAATAAAGTGTAAGTGCTGCAGTGGCATATTCATTTATCTTTACTACACCATTACATATATTCAAATGAAATCCAAACCCAAATCGTGCGGGCTGTGAACCATGGTGTATATCTGCCCCACTTTATATTTACAACTCTTAACACAAAAGGGACCAGAGGGCCAAATGGTTCCGCTCGTTTAAACAAATACCATCTTCACCTTCTTCTACTTGAAGTCAAGCTGGGACAAGAGCCATTTGATTAGTTTAATTCTGCCGTATTCTGCTCATCTGTAATTGTACCGGATGAAAAGGACTCAGCTCATGAATGTTACATTAGCAATCTGGTGCTGACTGGAATTGTCTGTTTAAAAGCAGAACGGCAGGATTCTCGATTCTCGAGAACAGTGTGTTATTTCCATTTAGAGCCACACTCCCGGCCCCCTGGACCAGTCGTAAATCTGCAGTGGTATCCATCTCTGTCTGCTCTGGCTGTAAATACAGATTACCCTTCATGCTGAGTATTACCTTATTTGAGTATCCAAATGTTTAATGGATGCTGCCTCAGTGAGGGGTGACTGGGGCGATAAAAAGATGGGTGCTGCATTTACTTGGAAGAGGTGGAAGGAATCCAACCATGCAAATACGAGGCCTGTGTTAAGGAAAGACAAATGTAAATGAAGCACAATCGACTGAGCGCTTTTTTACATTTCCACGTGATCGTGTCCAGTACTGTGTATATCGTCAAGTCTGTGCCAAGTGTGTTCATGTTTAAAATGTTGAGAAAGGAACATACAATAATAGATCATCTGTATATATGCACACCGGCAGGGATCTGTCCTGTCCTCATACACTTTCAATGAGGGGACACTATTAGACTTTCATTATATTTCTAACAATAGGAATTATCCATTAGACTTGATATTTTTAGTGGACTACTTTGTGAGTTAATACAGGACTCACAGGAGACAGTTTCAACAACCCAATTTCCCTGTTGTTTGGAGTAGAGTTGTGGACAAACCCAGTAGTGTTTTACTGCCCATTAAACTCTGATGATTTTAATACTCTAACTCGTATAATATTAATATACAAAGCCCAAAGCAATGAACCAGGATAATAGGCTAATGATGAATGAATATCTTTAATAGATTTAATGAGTTTTCACACTCATATAAGAAGAATGATACATGAGGCAGGTCTTATAATTTTTGTATAATGCAGAGATGGAAAAAGAAGAAGCAGTATATTCTGTTTCTTCTTGATTTATTTATTTTTTTAACATCCTTCAATGAATATGGCTTTAAAACTTTTATGTTAAAAAAATGCACACATGGTCAATCAGGATGGAGAGACAAACCAAAAAACAACTTTAGCAATATCACGTGTTGAAGTTGGCGGCTAAACACCACTGACCTCGCTGTCTCCTTCCAAACGTGTAAAAGAACCTCTGGCGGCCTTCTGTTGTCATAAAAACTCAAGAGGACAAATATAAAAAACATGGCGGCCTCTATGCAGAGGACCCCCTCGTTGTACATGAAGGAAAAAGCCTGACGGAGGAGCAATGGATCACACTCTAAGTGATACAAAGAAATCGCTGATTATGAATGAAACTATGGGCCTTTACCCGGCCTGAAGTGATTGCACTCAATGGGTTTTAAATTGTGTCCTGAGTGACGTTGATTATATCGACACATTGTTCTCTCTGATGAAGTCGGATGATTTCAACTTTCATTTGTCCTTCAGAAACATGTGATTGAGGATGCCATCTCTTTGACAGGGGCCAGGTTTTAACAATGGATCATTTGAAAATGTGGATTTATGAAAACAAAACCTTGTAACAGCCAAGAGTTTCCACTAACTGAGGTCACATTCCTTTGTGCTTTGTTTGTAGCTTCCTTTAAGAAACACAAAAATAAGCTCTGCAGAGCAGAGAGCTCATAAGAACACTCTTTTTAAACCACATTTCTTCATTATGAAGCCACAGGCAGAGGCCCAAAGGTGATTTTTATCATTTGAACTCTTGTTGTAGTGCCCTTTCCTTCTCTGAATCAATACGCTGTAATGAACCTGTATCTTTAATTGCCGGCTTTATCTGACAGCGGTTATTGGTTCTTCCTATTTCTTTCCTTTTTTTCCCTTCCCTCTTTTCATTCTCTCTGTTTTTCTTCACTTTCTCCAGGATCCCAGAACGAAACACAAGTTTAAGATCCACACCTATGGCAGCCCCACCTTCTGCGACCACTGTGGCTCTCTGCTCTATGGCCTCATCCACCAGGGCATGAAATGTGACAGTGAGTAATCACATCTCATCAGTAACATTTCCCCTAGTTTGTAAAAAAGCCTAATTTTAAATGAAATAATGCATGTATTGACAAGATGCATGTGAATATGAGGAGAATTTTTGACTCGTGTCAGAAAGACATCAACCGATGCCCCCCAAAATATCAGCCATTGCCCCCGAGATGCATGTTCATTGTTAGATGATGAGGCAATAGTCTTTAAACCACAGATACATTATGTGTAGTTTCCCAGTCCATGACTTTAACTCACTCATGTCCCACATTTCCTCGCATTACATTTTTAGTCAGCTATATTGGCCGCAGCTGGAGTTGGATGCGATCTAAGGCCGTGCGGCGACCTCATTAAGATCCCTCCATCATCCTGGATTTAATATCTGTTTGTAAATTGAATTCTGAATGCCTTAATGAGCTCCTTAATGCATTATCCGCCACCTACTACAGACCACCAGTTATGCCTGATTATTGCTCCGGGCTGTACATAAACAGACATGCGGAGAGGAGAAATTATTTTGGCAGATCAATTGCACCTCTAATCACGGCGCAGTCGGATTGCACCGCAGTATTGACGTGGCACAGTGAGGCACAAAAACGCATTTGTTGACATGAAGTCGTGAGGCTGCAGCGCATCCATTCCTTTTCAATTATTTTCCATCACCTGGCGGCGTCGTGACGTAACCACCGCAGACTGTCCCCAGTGACTGACAGGGCGACTCATCTGGCAGACACACATGCCATGTATGCATGATATCACGGGGCGGAATCTGGGTCATAACCTTGTTATCTCCTCTCTCTCATCCAGCTTTCAGTGAAACAACAAGCCTCAAATATTGAGACAAGTGCGTATGATACACAAAATGAAATTGAAATATGTTCTTCTATAGGTACAGTAAATCTGGAGGCTTTTGAAAGCAGATTACTGTGTTAGCTAAGAGAGGACATGTTCATGCAAAAATTGCTTTTATGAAATATTTAATCAATAAAAGACATTTCGTTCAAGCTCTTTTAAACAGGAACTGTGTTTGGGGAGCATAAGCCTATAACGTCCAGATCCACACCTAAATATTCTACACTCTTCTCTGACCCACACTGACTCCTCTACTAAGTTTTGTCATAGGCAAGGCAAATAAAAGTTGCACTCAGTTCCCTAAATAAGGTCCAGGTTCATTGTCCAATTCTAAATTTGGTGAGTACAGCAAAAAAAAAGAATCCCAAAATCCAGTGTGTTCCTCCCTGATCTATACTGCATCCTTCGCCCATGTATTATGGTAATATGTTCAGTTTTTGTGTAATACTGTGAACTATCAGAGAGAGAATACCAACCACAGCGTTAGTGTGTTTGGTTTAACTGAATCTGACCAATGTCCTCTTCTTGATTTCTCCTTGTCTCCCTCCAGCCTGTGACATGAACGTCCACAATCAGTGTGTGATGAATGTGCCCAGCATGTGTGGAACTGATCACACCGAGAGGAGGGGGCGTGTTTACCTCAAGTGCGAGGTCAGCATGGATAAGCTGCAGGTCACAGGTAGGCCTCGCCCTTTATTATCGACACACCCTGAAGTGAACTGGGTCAAAAGGTACACAGTGTGGTCAGCTGGCTGTGGTTTCACTGAAGACTACGGGGACATATCTTAGAGTGTAAAAGTAGGGGTAGGGTTAACCTTGGGTTACGTTTGAATTAGGATTTAGCAAGTAGTAACTAGTCAATTTATCATTTCAATCTCCTCTTTAGTCACAGAGATCCCCCTCTGTGTAAGTTAACACATTCATGTTCTCTGTCCCCTGCTGCCATTAACCTGAATTAAAGTGCCTGAACTGGACCCACTTGTGATGCACTGAACCCGCTGCTAACTGCGTGGCTGGCCTTGTGGCTGTCAGTACGCATCAGAAGCTTTGGTTCTTTTCCTGCATGGATCGATGGAGCCTCCCATGCTAAACGCTTTGTGAGAAACAATTCAGTTAGACACCCTTGGAAGGCAATCCTCATCCAAATCTGTATTCCTGCAGAGGTGTGCGGTTCTGCTTCGTGGGCCTCGTGTTGTTACTCTTTTTAAACAGTCACGACTTCTGATAACAAACCAAAGTAGCTCTGCATAGCAGATTGAAATCTGCGTGTAGGAATTTATTTTTCACGAGACTAACATGAAGCCAGGCCCTGAGCATTCTGCTGGAGATCAGGGTCGTGACTCTTCAAGCTTCTATCTTACCATTATTCATTAAGGGAATATTGTACGTGATCAATTCACACGATTTTCTATCTGCTTTAATTAGTGAGACACATCTGGTCTTTGCCTACCAAGCTCTGAATAAGATGTAATGAGAAACTATTGATCTGCATTTCCCTCATGGTAATGTCATTCTCCAGAGACCATTCTGATCCGATTAAAAGACTCTTTCATTTGGTGAACGATCCAAAAAACAGATTTTGTTGTATATTAGAGGGAGATTACTAAACGACAAGTTTTAGACAGCCAAAACACGAGTCATCCCCAGCCCCGCCTCCAAAAAAAAAAAAAAAAAACACAGAGAAGTGGTTAGTTTACTCATCATTTATGCTCATTCACCATTTGCATACTATGGCACAATACAAAAAAATCAAAAGCAGATTTAAGTGTTGCTGTGTCATCATGCACAGGATGTGACATCAGTGGAAAAAACATGAAAGGTTTCTGTAGCTCATAGTGCAATAAAAACACTTATTACTGATTCTGTGGCGTTGCTTGACCAATGGGTTTCAGGGGAAGATCCCCTTTTTCCTTGCATTTGGAGGCATGCTGTAAATGCCCTGGCAGTAATGATGATCTGCTGGAACAATAGTGACGGCAGCGAGCAGAGCAGGCGCACATAATCGCTCAATTAGCTGCATAACAGAGGGTCAGTGCATCTTAACACCCCGGCACTGAACTTCGCTGGCTAACTCGCTCATCGGATGCTAACAGTGCTACAGAGGAGCACAGAGAGCGTGGAGAGGAGAGGGAGGGAGCATCTCCAGTAAAGTGTGAGTAAAGTTATGACACTTTTATTTGAGCAGCGAACACGGTGACTGGTTCCGTGGCTTTTATCTCGACTCTAAAACCTCCTTGAATACTATTAGTGTTCATATTAGGGAGCTTTCACACCTACCATGCTTGGTTCGAACCGTAAATGCAGAGTTTAAACGATGATAATTTGGCACAAGGGCTGTTAGCAATTGCAGTTGATTGTCCAAGTTGCGTTCTACACTGGTAGCCGCGGCGCATGCTGGTTGTCCTCTTCCAAAAGAGAAGGCTGACTTAATCAGTGTCCTCGTCATTGTGTCCCAACGTGTCCTCATCACCTTGGTCTGGACTTCATGCGTATGTTCAAGCTAATCATTGGTGTTATTTTTTTCTTGCTGCTAATCGCTATTTAAAAATTCAATTCATAGGGTGGAAGATATCGGTACATCTGTTTACACATTCCACTGATTATTATCGACCATGTGTCACATCATGCACAGTCCTGCCAAATAATTAGCTTTCACCCTTAGCAAGTTGTTTTTATCTTCAGCTAGCTCAATAATGTTTCCATTATAAACATACACAACTTACGTGCCACTTCATTTTATAAATAATTCTGATATTTTTAGTTGCTGTGAATGTTGTAAATCATTTTAGGTCTTTTACATTAATATTATTAGCAGGTAACGTCTAAACTAGCTCAATGGAGACGAGAGTCGAAGCAGAGATTTGAACCAACTGGTCAAATTAGGCACAAATATTTATTAAGAGTTGGAACTTTGCATTTCCCTCGTCCTCTGTCTCCTGAACTCTCCTCATGCGGTCGTCTCTCACAGTCGGTCCATCTGCCTGAGTCCACGTCCAGCTTGAGCAGTCAATAAATTTAGTCGATAGTTTCTCTCTGGTTGAAGGGAGCGGAGTTTCAGCTGCCTCGATTACCATTGACCGTCTTCACACAATGCTTGGCTGCGTCCACTTCAGACTGCTGTCAGCTCACGACAACGATGTGCAGGAACAGTACGTGCGAAAAGCACACGCGTATTTCACAGTTGTGCGTGCACAAGTACACGTGAACGTGGGTGTATTTCTGTGAGCCCTGCAGAAACTACCACCTGCAGTTGTGTTGAAAAGTACAGCGCAGCCTGTTCCTGATGTGGACACAGCATGCATCTCTTCATTTGCATGTGTGTGTGTGTGTGTGTGTGTGTGTGTGTGCTGCTGTACCAGCCCACTCAGGCCAGATTGTATCACAGATTACATTTGCTGCTGTAGACGCCTTGCAGACAGCCTGCCAAACAGAATTGTGTTATATGGTGGACGGTTTAGCGAGAAGGTGCAGTCGACAACTGGCAGAAGGAAACAACATCACCTTCACATGGATCAGTGTGTGTTTGACTGTGTAATGGTCATATGTAAATAGTGTATACATCAGGGCGTACTTTGATGTAAAGGGATAAATGCTGGATGCGGTAATATAACTACTGCGTGAATTCCCAGTACTTGCTTTAGTTGACCTCCTGGCAGGATATTGTTTTTACTCTCTGGAACGAAGCGGTTTGAAGTGAGGAGAGTGGATCTTCTTCCAAAGCATCATCCCCAGAAGCTTCATTTTTCATTATCTAAACCCCAACTGCTTTTCCTTTCCAGAACAGTGGCTTGGTTATATTCATTACTCAATACTTCTCCTCAGTCTCTCAACCATCTCTAGCATCTGCAAAACATTTAAAGACAATTGTTTGAAATTATTTCAAAACAGGCCCCTTTTAAGCCAGACCAGTCGACAACAAGCCACTACAATAAAAACATATTATTAAGAATTATTGTAATTTTGTAATCTAATTTTGACAGATAGTTTGCGGGAAAGTAAAAAGTACAAGAGCAGACGTTCCATGCACCCACCCAAGAGCTTAAACTGGAGCGTAGAACATCTGAGTGCAGACGCCCAGTCTGAGCACAAGCTGTTTGGAAATTGACCATTTGGCCCAGGGTCAGCGACAAAGTGAACCCACATACAGTACAAATCCCAGTCAGACCAATGAAGACAGGCGAGCACTTACTGGCAACTGGCAACTGTAAAATGGAAGCAGTTACTCAGAAACACTGAGGGAGATTTGTGCACTTTCCAGAAGCAGGACTTGTGAGAATGTGTGTTTGCTGAAGGCGAAACAAACAAAGTCCTGTGTCAGTGGCGAGGGACGGGCAGAGCCTGCCATGCATGTCCTCCGCCTCTTACTCCTGCTCACACACAGCTCCTCTCTGTGTGTGTGCTGGTGCGGTGGAGGCCTCCCTCTTTTTTGTCTCAACAACACCATTGTTCATTGACTTGTCTGACTATAAATGGCTGCTTAGTAGGAGAGGAGTCTTTCTCTCTTTTAGTTTTCTTTCAGTCTATATTTTCCTCCACCGCTGTGTGCGAATGGCTCTGCGGCCACATGTTTGCACCCGAGCTCCCTCTGGGTCCTTCGGGAGTGTGTGTGAGGGACAGCGGTAATAATTACATTTCTGTTTCTGCTCCCTCGTCGACTCACCCAGTTCTGCAGAAAAGCCTCATTTAACAAGCCCTCTGCTCTCCCTCCTCTCCTATTATTTCGGCTTTAACCTTTTCTTTTTGACTTTTTTGTCTCCTCTTGCGCCTGTGTCCAAATGCTCTCAGTTACATTAACGCTGCTGTGTGTTGTCACGTGTAGGTGCAGCGTAGGTGTGTAGATCAGATTTGGGCTTGGATAAGATATACTGCAGACGTGGGTGGACGAGGGAAGCGAGATTTAACATTGAACCTTTTGGAGGTGTAGTGACTTTCTCGCTGATGGCGCTGCGGCAAAGATCCGGGTCTATTTTGCTGCGGCCTTTGTGGAATTCTCATTAACATGTAGGCCGACAAATGAAAGTCATCTAAAAATGACAAAGCTGCATTGACATTGCAACTGATAGGTGAAAACTGAAATAGTAATTGAATATGTATGTGTCTCTCTCTACGGAAGAGAGGAGAGCAGAATGAGCTGCAATTGCATCTTTCAGTGTATATACCATTGTACAAAAACCCACTGTCACAAAACCAACCGGAACCCAGCTTCCTTCCACTGTCCAAATTCACACAGCTTAAGTTGATTGGAGATGCTAAATTGAAATATTAGTTTGTTGGTCCTGTGATAAGCTGGTGACTTATCCAGGATGTACATTTCCTCTCACCTTACATGAACTACGATTGGTCCCACCCCCAACACGATCCTTAAAGGAGAATTGGTGTAGATAATGGATTTTAACAGTGATTTTAAACAACTCCTGCATTTATATTTTTATATTTTTAGTCATTTTAATCTCAGATTGAATTATAAGAGCATTTTTATATGTCAAAATATTACGTAATTACCCTTGGTGGATACTTTTACCTCTCAGTACTGTATAAAACATTTATCTGTTTATGGATTTAAGGTGATGGTCCAGGGCAGTCAGTGCTGCATGTGTTCTGATCTCCAAAGTCATGTGACCAGTAAGTCATCCAAACTGGACGACAGCATTTGTGTCGGATCAAGGCTCCGTCTGGGGGTTCGGCCGCCGCCTGTGGGCTGCCAACTGGCGATCACTGCCCGGTGATGGGAATGACTCGCTCCCTCCGCCACTGCTTCCCCTCGCCAGCCTTTTCTCGCAGTAATTTCCATTTCCATGCAACGCCTGAGTCACCGTGCTGAGAGGCCAACAGTTCGGCGCCAAGAGAAATTCTTACATAAAGATCCCGCCATTACAGCTCTCCATTTAATCGGTTAAGACGGAGCAGCTGACAGCACTTGTGGCGGCGGCGATGCCAGTGCTCCTCCGCTGCAGGAAGTTGGCCACAGCTCAAGCAGTGACATCCGAATAATACTCTAATTATTTCCAAAATTATGAAGACTTGTTATAAATAGAGGCGCAGATATCAATGTGCTTCCAGTTCATACTGAAGGTACTGATGTGCCTTCGAGGTGAGGTAAAACTGCGTTAGCAGACAGTCATGCTGGCCAACGTTGAAGTGGTGGGCTGACAAAGATACTGCAGCGAGGAAGTGGAGAGTGAACTGGTGGGTTCAGGTTTATTGGAGGTGTTTACACAGCGAGGTGAAGAACAAACATGGCTGACCTCGTTTTTGAAGCATGTGGTCACTTGGTGTCAGCTGAAGACTGCCTCTCTGTGTCTGTACGCTGGTTTTACCACATCACGTCACAGGAGTGAATGAAGGCGGCTTTGTTACCATCACACACACTCATCACAAACCTCAACTTTTAATTATTCAACCCATTATTATGTGTAGATAACTTTGGGACATTATTATTACTTGATCATACTTTACATTGGGTATTAATCTTAAAGAAACATGCAGCCAGCTTGCGATTGTGACGTGATACAGTGACTTCCCTTCTTCAGTGTCTCTCACAGAACTTGTGTGTGGTTTCTGCTGCCAGACTCCCAGAAGTCATATCATTGGTATTCGCAGTCTGTCGTCGCTGCCCTGCCTTCGGCTGCCTCCTCTCAGCATGTCGCAGGGACCCTTCGTGTCATCTAAGCATATGCTTCTGCTTTTTGTCGCCTCATTTTGTTTCCCTCCTTACTCTGCTTCATTCTGTAAAACATAACTTTGCAGAAGTGCAGTTTTGTTTTTGTTTTTTTTAAATGGCAATTAAAAGAAAGAGACTTTCAGACATGCACTGAACTCTAGATAATCTCCACGGATTTTTGTGCTGTCGATGAACCATGTTGTTCATGTGTGACAGGCAGACCCTAAGAAATCTTTACGTGCCTGCATCTTACAAGTGTGTCTTCATCTACCAGTTTGAGGTCTCAGGCTTACAGGGTGAAATCAGAAAGCTCAGCTCCTTCAGAAATTGGATCACAGAAAGCTTGTAGGTGTTAGGATGACATTTGTCTGTAATTTTCTACATTAACTGAATTATCCGGTTTTATTATCTCAGGGACCTGGTCAGTTTTGCTTGGAGCATAGTTGGATAAAACCAAAGTTCAACAAGTTGTTTTTTTTGGAGAAGCAACACCATGTTTGACTTGCTGCTGCTGAAATGCAAACCAAGGATAGTTGTGATGACTCGTATCCAGGCAACTATTCAAAGCCCCCCTACACACACACACTTGAGTGTTATTCTGTTTGCACCACTAGACACACACACACACACTCAACGTACTGTTGGCCAAGACAGTATGAAAACATTATTCAAGTTCAAGGTTTAGAAGATGATGTAATGTTTCACTGCAGCAGACACATTTAATTGTCAGGTGTTGTCTTCGCTGTACTTAACGACCACTTCTGCTTCACACACATCTTGTTTGGATTATGCTACAAAGTGCCCTGCATGGAAAGCCTCAGGCCAGCCATTGTTTACTTAGACGGTCTAGCATACCTCCTACTGGTTATGATTGGAAGTACAGTTTGCCCTCGTATAACTTCATTTAATGGTCTCTCAACATTAACATGGTATTGTTATCAAAGTTTACAGACCGAGCACAAATCAGAAGTTTACATCTTAATGACAAGAGTAATCTTAAAAAAAAAAAGGATAATGGAATAATATTGAAAAGTGAGCAATATGTCTTGTTTGACTTTGGTTCTGGGCTCACACCATGTTCTTCACAATGATCTCTACATAACATGAACAAAGGTGTATCTCTGTCATATCTACAAGGAATTGTGTGATTGACTGTTTAGATTTATTTATTTACATCTGCAACAAATATTGTGAAGATCACCAAATCACCGAAAGACAGATCTGTCTTTCAGCCCGTCCTGGTCCTCAGCAGAGTGCGTCCATACTGGAGTGCATTCAAGTGTAAATATAGTTTACAGTAAGCAAGTCAGTTCTTCGGTGCCTGTAGACCAACTTTACACTTTTTAAAGGATTTCTGAGAGAGCAGTGGGCTGAGGGCCGAGGATCGCTCAATACCTTCCCACACTTCGAGCTACATCTGTTACTGTCTGCCTGTCTCTCTCCTCCTGTATGCTCTTTATCTTCTTTTCTCAGTGTGTGTGTGTGTGTGCGTAACTCCCTTCATCACTCATCCAACTTCACACCTCGCTAACATTGCTAAGAACCGCAGGAGCTGAAAATGAAGTCAAACAACTGGAAGCGTGTTCATCTCAGCTCATCAGGCAGTTGTCTGATTCTCCTGGTGCAACCACGCTGATCCAAACAACATGGACAATACAAGAAAACATATATGAAAAATTGTTCTGTTTATCAGGTGTTTTCAGCAATGGTTCTACAGCAGGTTAATTGCTGGTGGGTCACCTCTCCTAATCCTCTGGAAGTGTTAACACATTGGGTTTGCACCCTCCTCTCTGGGTCAAAGGTCATTTAGCATCTTCACCATTCAGGGCACCACCGTAGAGAGACTGACAGGCCCACATGGAGCGAGAGAGAATACAGGTGTCTCCAGGGGACGAGGTTCAGCTAAGCGAGGCAGACATTCGCTCCGTCCCCGAGGAGAAACTGGGTGCAACGTGCTGATAAACACTATGTATCTGTGTGTGTGTCTGAGCACCGGCAGGGATGTGTGTGTATGTGTGTGCATGTGTGCTGGCACAGCTCCAGTGCACAAGACTAATGGAAGGCTAATGTCTCTTGCGTGTCGTTGTTTACTGAGCAGCTAAATACAGGAGGACAAGAAGAGACTACTTAAACATGACACACCCTGCAGATTGAATCACTGTTCTCATAACACTTCCTGCTCTCGACCCATAAACACCTCCTGCAGGCTGTGAAGGTTTGAACACCTGCAACTGTGGTTGTTGCTTGACAGAAAAGCATCTGTATTTTACTTCCCCGCAACTGCTATATGTAATTGTTGTGCACATGCTCATGCAGGCTCCAACTTGTCTATATTTATGTTTCTTAAGACACATTTTCTCTGTGCTCTTCATTTTCCTCAGTGACTGAAGGTAAAAACCTGATCCCCATGGACCCCAACGGCCTGTCTGACCCGTACGTCAAGCTGAAGCTCATACCAGACCCCAAAAATGAGACCAAGCAGAAGACCAAAACCATCCGCTCCAGCCTCAACCCCAAATGGAACGAGACCTTCAAGTTGTGAGTTCACCAGCTGCTGACACCTGCATCCTGTGGCAGGCTTCTGATTATTCTCTCTGACGTGGATTAATGAAAACCATCTACATTTTAAGTCCGGCTCCATTACAGTGTGATTGTTCTGTGACACCGTCCTCTTGTTGCACAGCAAGCTGAAACCTTCAGATAAGGACCGCAGGCTGTCGGTGGAGGTGTGGGACTGGGACCGGACCACCAGGAATGACTTCATGGGAGCCCTTTCCTTCGGAGTGTCCGAGCTCATGAAGTCTCCAGTCTGTGGCTGGTAACACCAACACTATAACACGCAGTTTAAAGGAATTAAATCATTTTAAACCTCATTCAGCAAATAGCTAACTTCTGTACAAGATATTTCAATGTAAAATATTTGAACACATAATTAATTATTATTAATTTAGAGGCACGTTGGCTTCATCTGAGCTGTGTCCAGGCCCATTAGAGTCAAGATGAAGGAGAGAGTGGAGCAGTGGAGTAGAGACTCAGAGAGAAACACTGCAAGATTAGATTACAGATCCATCCTTTCACCTCCTGAGTTGATTTGTGTCTTTTCTCTCTCTCTCTCTCTCTCCTTGACGCACTCTTCCAGGTATAAGTTGTTGTGCCAGGAGGAAGGGGAATACTACAACGTTCCCATCTCAGAGGAGAATGATGGTAATGAAGAACTGAGGCAGAAATTTGAGGTGAGCATCACACTAAAAACATCCCAACCTGGATTGTTGAAAAGTGTCTGCAATATCAAGACACACAAAGCAACATGTCATCATCTGGTTACTGCTGAATTATTGTCTCCTGCTGTCATACTGTCAGCTTTCTTTCCTAAATCGGTCCACTGTTTACCACTTCATTCATATCACTGGGTGCATATGAAGATCTGTGCTGTTGGCTCAGACGCGCAAACCTTAAAAACAAGTGCGTCCATCGGTATCATCCGGTCACATGTTCCTAACAGCTGCTCAGCAGAAGACGAGAGTGCGACAGCTGCAGCCTTCAAACGCTTCCTCGACTCGAGGTCACGTGACGCAGGCAGAATTAATTTCTTCAATGAATAAAGCGTGTGATGTCTCTGAGCTCTCTGTCCTCACATCAGAGAGATTCCAGTCCTGAGTTCACTGAAAGCAACTCAAGGACGGACTTTGATGCGTCATCTTTTGTACCGACCGCTTTCTCTCTAATCTACCGACATCAGGACAAAGGCCCGAGGTGTTTTGATGCTGTATCGTGTTTGAATTTTGTTTTTTTTTTAAGTTTTGCTCATCAGTTTGTTGATAATCACAGAGAAAACAAAAATTGCCATTCATTGCACAAAAGTCAGTGGAGCTGATGTTCGCCCTAAAGTTTAACCAAACTACTACTATTACTATCAATTCTTGTTTGTTCTTTTTTAATGAAATGCTACCGACAATTCTTCTTAATTACCAGAAAATAGATAAATAAATCCTTTCCAATGTCACCCAAACACATTGCACATGTCCCCCATTTTAGTTGGGCTTTGTGAGACACAACAATGTCCTCTTTTCCTTCATGCACTTTGCTAAATCCGTGTTTCTGGCCTGCTGAGAGCCAATCAGTGTTCTTTGTGGTCCTCTGATTGTGTCTCCTGTCGTTCAGTCACTCAGTGGGACACCTCTGCTGCACAGAGTGAAGAGTAAGAGTGAAGAGACATGGAGTGTAGACAGTTGTGGAAGTAGAAGGAATCAAAAAGGCATGATGGATAAAAGCTGTTAGAATAATTGGCTGTTAATTTATGTCTTTTCAACATCCCACACTGTGAATATATTAAAAGTACAGAGGGATTTTATAATATAAATCAAGAATCATCCATACATCGACCAATCCCACATTACCCAGCTTACAGCATATGAGCCAATCATAGGGCAGGAGCAAATTCCTCAGATGAAAACATTATGTAAAAACTTTTCTTAAAAGCTTTCTAAACCTTTTTTTTCTTCCGAAAAGAAAGCAAATATGCTGCACAAGGGCCGGCCAGGTTTTAGAGTTTGAATATTTTTCTCTCATTCACAGTCTTTCTATATTTTAGAGCAGAGAGATGATTCTCTGACCTCTGTCTGAATGACGTTGTCATGGTAACGCACAAAGTGAATGAGATGCAGGAAGCATCACGGCCCATGCTTGTGCTTCATGTGTCAGGTGGTCTTTCCCCCTGCCCTCCTGTCCACTTGCCTTAATGAGCTTGTTTGGAAGCTGTATGACCTGGAGAACCTCTCTGTCCTCTTTGTCCTTTGCCTCGTCATCAACTGTCCCTGGTTCTCTCCCTTTTTCCTCCTTAGCCTCCTGCTCCCTCCTTTGTGCTTGGTGAGACCTATACTGTCCAAATGCTTCTTCATCCTGTGTCACTTGTTCATGTTTAATTCAAGAGTTTCTCTGTTCCTCTCCCCCCTGCCCCCAGGACTGCCAGATTAACTTTAATCTAAAGGTAGCCCTCTCTCCTCTCCTTTCTTCATTCCTTCCTTCCTTCCTCCCCTCTCCTCCCTTGTTGTGGCAGACACGTTTCCTCACTCCTCCACATGTGGGATCATTTGCACGTGGTTCCAAACTACTGCAAATCAATCCAATTTACTAACAATTCGTTCTGGATGCGAGTTTGGTGTCTTTAAAAGAAATGAAAAATAGAGAAACATAGGGAAAGAATGAAAACCAGTCTTCAATTAATCAATATACTCGGAATAACTCAAAAAATTATGGGAACATTTCAATGGAAATTTAAGCACGACTGAATTTGTTTCAATAGATTTTTTTTCAATTTCCATGTGGCACATTAATGAATACTGTGTTTATTTGAATCAAGTCAGAGTACAGCTCTCTGTTTCCACTGCTTCCTGTTGCTGCTTCCAGTTTGTTAGTAAATCCTGACGCTGTGTGCCACACAGTTCATGGCTTGTGTGTGTGTGTGTGTGTGTTTGTGCTGTCTGTGGGTCCCTCTGCCAGTTTACATGTTGCGTACTCATCGTCACTGTCATGAGGACCTGCATGTGGCCGGTCTATGGTGTTTTTCTTCCAGTGTGTCATAGTATCTGCATAGTTGTGTCATCACACCAGGAAGGAACGTATGCAACCAACCATGACCACTAGATGTCAGCACTGAACTGAAACATGTGTGGTGTGGGTTGTCTCGTCTCTATGTGGTTGTGTTTGACCCCATCATCATGAGGGTGTTTGCGTCTGTGAGTAATTATGCAATGTCATAATCAGTAATACACCTTTACTGATTTGGATTTTCTGTTGCGTTTACATTTATATTTTTTCCTAACATCCATCAACTTATTTTTAAACACGTTAACGATGGTGTCTTATTTGGGATTCTAGCTTTTTAAGAGTAAAACTATTCAGTGTCTCTGCCTCACTAAACTTGTACTATATTCTAATGGTGACCTTTATAATGGCAGCACTGGAAACTTCGAGTGGACAGACAGCCACTGTTTTCTTTTGATGTGTTTGTGTGTGTATGAGCTATATATTCCGATTGCCCTCCACGTCTCTGCCTATATAAAGTGAGTCAGCTCCTCGGGCGCCCCTCTCCTTGTGGTTTCAGGACCAAGCAGTTGTGGAAGACTCTGATCAGGTGCGTCTCAGAGGAAGGAAGTAAGGCTGCTGCTCGCTCGGCTCGGCTCAGCCAGGCTCCTTTCACTGGCTAAAAGCTCACAGGTGTGCTGTGGTCTGGTGCGGTCTGCTCTGCTTTGAGTTTGTGCTGCTGCTCTCCCACATTAGGAGCAGACTAAGGCGCCATTAACCTGACTAAAGCTGCTCAGTATTTGGTTGTCTGAAGTTAAATGTCCTCATTTGATCAGGGTGTTATGAAATGTTGACGTGAATCACAAAAGGTGAAACCCGATAAAGATTTGTCCTATTAGTCTGTTGCTAGGAAACAACAAGTCGTAGAAGTATCCTGTTTCCTATTCCTGAGGATCACGGTTATTGAAAAGGTTTAGAAACTGACAGATTTTCCTTTAAAAGGATTTTATTTTGCAGTTAGAGATTCTTTGTTGATGTCAAAGTGACTCCTGACTGTTGAAGGTGCAGGTTGTCATCAGGGTTGTTTCAGACTTCCCTCTTACGTACACTCATAGATCATGATTCTCTCTCTATCCAGGTAAGAAAAGTGAATTTAAAGTAGGTTTGTTAAAAGCATCGCCACAGCAGAAGAATGATTTGTCTTTGTAGCATGTGGATGTAGGTGATGCCTATGATGTCAGGGTGCAGCATGATTTTGAGTCTTGAGTTTGTGACAGTCTGTTGTGTGTGTGACAGTGTGGTGTGTGTTTTCTGTAGAAAGACAGCAAAGCGTAGAGAGTTGTGTCGTACAGGATTGTTGTTTATAATTCAGCAAAGTTTTTCAGCATTATGGTCCCTGAAGCATCTTGTCTCTGTCAGAGATATAAGCATGAGCTCGGCATGGGGGAAAAAACAGAGGAGAATCTTTTTCTGTATTTGCGAATATGCCACCAGATGGCATCCTGCCCTGACAACAGTTGGATTACCGGTGGTATATGAAGCCAAGTGAAGGTTTGTTGATTTCTGCTGGAGAAATTCACTTGTTACATCAACAGATAGCAGACCGTGAGAACATACAAAATAAAATAAAAATCTTTTGAAACAAGATTTCAAGATGTCAACTGGTCAACTCAGGTTGTGTCAGCTGTTTCTCACCAGGTCTTAAATTAAATTGGTGCAAATACTTGTTCCCATGAAAAGTGTTGCTCCTTTAAGATGACATTAAGAACTGTTTGTGATCATGTTTAGGATGGCTGGATCGAGCTATTTATTGGTCAATCCATGACAAAATCACAGTGGTAAATAAAACGTATACTCAAGAATTCATTTAGTTTAATCTGTGTGTTGAATCATTTATTTGATCGCATCTCGCTGCTGTTTCATTCCAACCTCTTAGTTTTGAACATGTGTCATGTTCCATCATGGATGTGAGTGAGCAGATAAAAGTGTGCAAAAGAGAAGATGGCCCTAAGCTGTCAAGTGTTATTTTAGGAATAAAGTGAAATCGTCTAAATTATGTATTTGTATTATACTCAGTATAATTAATTGATCATTTGTAATGGCTGGTGTGACATAAAACATAAACCAAAGAAATTACAAGGTTTGGTCTGGAAATATTTCTCCATCTAAGAAAGAAAACGTTCAACTTTTCAAATACTCTCCACATTCTCAACTCAACTACACAATGCTGCTCTCTTCGTGTGACATTTAAGATGCATGTTTCTCAAACCCCTCATCTTCTGTGCCCTGGGTGCAGAAAGCCAAACTAGGCCCAGGTAAGAAGGTGATCGACGAGACGGACGACACCAACTCCAGCCAGGTGCCGTCCAACAGCCTGGACCACGTCAAACTGGGCGACTTCTCCTTCCTGGCTGTGCTGGGGAAGGGCAGCTTCGGCAAGGTGAGGCACCCAAACTGACATCAGCTCTCTGTGACACTGGTATTAAAGAAGTCTCTGACCAGTATTCTCTGCTTCCCTGAAGGTCATGCTGGCAGAGATGAAGGCCACTGAAGAGCTGTACGCCATCAAGATCCTGAAGAAGGACGTGGTGATCCAGGACGACGACGTGGAATGTACCATGGTGGAGAAGAGGGTCCTGGCCCAACAGGACAAGCCGCCCTTCCTGACACAGCTCCACTCGTGCTTCCAGACTGTGGTAGGTCAAGTGCTCCCGGACACGCACCGGGACGACTCACCTCACCTCAGCTCAGGTCAGATTAATTCACCGAGGGGCTTTTAGCTAAACATATGACTCATGTGATGAGGAGAACAGCAGAGGACATGTAAGACCAGCACAAGAGGAAACAAACAAACCTAAATTAGAAGGCTGAGGTTTGTTTGCGTGCGTGCACTTCACTTTGAGTCATACCTAAGCCAGACCACACAACCTGAGAGCATGTTCTCCACAAGTGAAGGGACGTGCTCTCATTCAGCCATGTTTTCAAATGCACACACATTTTTTTTCAGCTCCTGAGAATATCTGAAGTCTTCCTATCCTCAGATTTGGGCCAATTGTCCCCTGGGCCAATTTGAGGGCTGAGAGGGTCAAAGGTCAGGTTGGCCTCATATGAGTCTGTTAAAAAATGTATGTAGTTCCCGTGGCTGGCCCCTTTCTCACACATTTTAGCCCCAATGAAAATGATCAGCCGTTAGCTAAACCATGAGGCCTCAGCCGGCAGTTCGACAACTGCACAGGTGAACGAGGCCAAGTTGAACTGCAGCTGCTGATCAGAGCTGCAGCAGAAGCAGACGGACAGAGACAACTCAGCTCATAGCATATTCATGTGGAAAGAAACACATTCTCTCACTTTCTCTTCCCACACGCAAAAACAGCATAACTTAACCCCACAGCCTCCTTTTAGAATTTCCAGAATACATTTCCTTGCAAGAGTTATTGCACCTGTATTGCATGTACCTGTATGATCTTGTTTTCGGTATGCATGTATGGGGGATGGAGGGGGGCTAGTGCTCTTGATATTTGTGTTCTTTCCCTTTGTTTTTGGAGGAATAGCATTTTAATTTAATTGTTGGGTTTGTAGAAAATTACATTCTCTGCACCATTTGACTAAATTAACATCTAGGCCATGTTTTATGAGTGGGATAGAAGAGTACAGTATTAAAGTGAGAAGTGTAGAGAAGATGAGCCGTGCTGTGTAGTGACCCTGTTGGTGGACGCTCCAGCTTAGCCAACAGTGTGGTTCTGTGGTGGACGACTTGTGTTATTTATTTATTTTTTTTGCTTTGCTACTATGGGACCATCAAACACAACTACATGAAGGTCTGGTCAGACTTGTCACGGGCTGCGGGGGACCACCGCTTTTCAAGAAGATAAAGAAAATGTTTCCTGACAGATGTCTGTGTTGAGTGTTTTCTTTTTTTCCCCCATGAAGTGCTTTGTTGGGGGCTTTTTAGGTCACCTTGTCATGGAAAGTGTTGCAAGAACAACTCAGATCGACTCAGACAGCAAGGCTTGGAGAGAGTGTAACACCAGGCTGCATCTCTCTGCCACAGAGCTTTGAGAGAAACCAGAAGGGTTACGTAATTCACTGATTCTTTGGGGGACTTGCTATTTTGCGTGAAATAATGTTATATCATATTTTACATTTTTTTTCCCCAATCTGCATGTCTCTCTCTCTCTCTCTCTCTCTGAATGACCACAGGATCGTCTCTACTTTGTCATGGAGTATGTGAATGGGGGAGACCTCATGTACCACATCCAACAAGTGGGGAAGTTCAAGGAACCTCAGGCTGTGTAAGTCATTTCAGTTAAAACATCATTGTGATTTTAGTTTTGAACTCAGCCTCCTAACCTACTTGTAAGATGACGTAACACAACATGACATAACATTGCTCTAAATGAGTCCCATTGTGGGGAAATAGACTAAATATTGCAGTAATTCATATAACACAGATACAATGTAAAAAATAATTACTAAATTGTAAAATGCATCACATAAGATTGCACAGTTACATTATGAAAGACCTTGTGTAAGACACATACAGATATAAGGGGTGAGTGTATCAGAATTATCTATAAATTAAAGAAGATTTCATGAGGTCCTGTCTCTGATCATTTTCCCTATTGAGAGTCTGTAATGGGCGGTTGTTATTGCAGGTTCTATGCAGCAGAGATCGCTGTTGGTCTCTTCTTCCTGCACATGAAAGGCATCATCTACAGGTGAGTATCAACTAGTTCACACAGCGACAAGAATTTTGTTGTTGTTCTTATTCAGGTGCTACGCAACTCATTCTTCCTTCTCTCTGGTTTAAAATTAGAATTTGATGATCTATCAAACGTCTCTTTTTGAAATATTCCTGCAGTGAATTATCTTCCTTCACCTTCCCTTTTGAAGAAACTACCCAGCAGCAGGGCTTCCTGCCGAGATAGTTACTGTCACCAATGAAGGCAGACTGACAGAACGACTTTTGAAATAAAAATGTGCACTCCCCCAGGGATCTGAAGTTGGACAACGTGATGCTGGACTCTGAGGGACACATTAAGATCGCAGACTTTGGCATGTGCAAAGAGAAAATGACAGAGGGGGTCACGACGCGCACCTTCTGCGGCACTCCAGACTACATAGCCCCTGAGGTAAGCAAGGCTCAGCGCTCGTGTGCGTCTGCCTGCGTGTGCATGTTTCCACGCATGAGGTCATCTTCGTCACTGTCTGGTCTGAGCCTGTGTCACCCTTGTGCGCCAGATTAAGGTCACAGCCTCAGGACAGAAGCGCGTGCGCACACACTCGCAAGGTCACACAAACACGATGATGTGAGCACCCCAGTCAGAAAGAGACCCAGCGTTTCTTTGGGCCACACTTTTAAACTGGGCTCTCTGTACGTCCCATTGAGACACAGACACAAAAACAAGGCTTAAACGAAGCACTGACCACCCCTACTGAACCCAAACATGAACATATCTGGACACATCTCACTGATTAAAAACTCTGGCTGGCAGCGAAAGGGGTGAAACCACAGGAGGAAGGGGAAGCTGTCTTCTTATGCTGCAGGTTTGGAGGCTGGAGCCAATCAGCTCCCTGGATTCAAACCTACACATGTGTAGTCAATCATCTGCTCAGTCAGTCATTGAGCCAAACACACCTGCAACACATGACACACAATTACCACAGTGGCGAGAATGAAAGTAGCCCAAACAGCTACCTGAACACATTTTGAGTTTTTATGACAACTGATGGCCAAGGCCAAGTAACTTACAGCACTTGTTTGAGTTTGGGAACTCTTTGGCCATTATCAGTCAGTTTGCTTCTGTGTCATGTTGGGTGTGTTATCGATTCTCTCTGACGGACTGGAAGGTTAATTCCACCCCACGGACGCTGGGTGAACATGCTGTGACCGTTCAGAGTCAGACTGACATTCAGCCTGGCCACGACACAGCAGGAGGAAGAGCGGCTACTGCTTTCACAGGAGGGACGCACATTTCGCGTCACACACCTTGGGCTCAATCACACACACATGATGGAGCACTGCTGCATGCGTGACATGCACAGGCTTCTGCACACACAGATGCATAACCATATGAGCGTATGCTTTCAGACTTTGTGCGCACACATGAACCCACCCGAAAACACTCCCAACTGCAGGCTGACCTTAGAGCACGGGCTCACAGTAGTGACATTTTCAGAGGTAATCCAGGGACAGTGTTCCTCAAATATCATTTGACAAGAGGTTGAACTATTAATCATTCTACCAGCTGAATTCGACCTCACAAGTCGGAAACATGCTTCATTTAATCAATTAAGGTTTTAGGAAGCGTGCTTCCTTTGATCCTGAAGCTTAGGTGAGATGTTTGACACGAATGCTGTTTTTGTCAACCTGTTTTTTGTTTTTATTTTAAATGCAAAAGGATAATTGATGAAACTTCAATAATGTTACATTGCCATTTTTAAACTGGGGGGTCACAGACATGTGACAGAACACACCACACACTCGAAATGGCACCCAGTTTTCATTTTGTTTACTCTGACCTATATAACCAGTCATTGGAAGCTCCTGTCTGAGAGGAATACTCGGCCTAATGTGAATGGACACAGACAGAAAGAAGGGAGCAAATAGAAAGAGGAGGGGTAAAAACATTTTAGAAAAAGAGAGGTATAAGAGCAGAGTGTGGTCACTGAGGAAGGAGACAAAAGAAATGCCAAGTGAAGATTCTGTCCAGCATTTTCAGAGAGTTTTTGCTTATTATCAGAGATAGTAGAGCTTCGCGTTTGCCCAAATATTTGCACTTGCACAGATGTCTTGCGCTCCAGGCTCAGGCTTCTTTTGGGAATATGTGACATGTCTGCTTCCGGATCTCTTCTCTGTCGAATTTCCTGAATCTATAAAATACTAGCTGTAGTGTTGACTCTTCTCCTACCTGCAGATTTGACCCCTGCAGGGGATGTGCTTAACGCTAGCGACCAAGAAACTGGGGAATGTATCTGCATTACTGAGTAATGACTTGTTCCTCAAGTTGCAGGACTAGGAATAGCAATAACCTGAGTGACCCTGGACCTACCAGCTGGACACATCCCACATGGCAGCTTCATTTTAACACTCCTTAAACACCAACCGCTGAGCTATTAGTAGTCTCACGAAATCACCTCATCTGCAGATTAGAGATGTGAGTGAGAAGAAGTCAGGAGGGAAGGAGGAGGTGAAAAAGAGGAAGTGAGAAGGAAGCAGCAAATGAGATACGGTGATACTGAAGGCTCAAGTTTTAATGAAGTAGACATTCAAACTATCTAATACAAGTTTACCTCTTCTCTCTATATGTCTATTGCTATTACCAGTGTCTGTTACGAAGTGTTAAGTTGCTTGTTACACGATCACATATGAAAAGGTGTTTATTTACAGGGCTGCTTTCACATAGAACGCTAAAGCTGCTCATTAGTGAATGAAACCAACCACTGAAGATACTGTACTGAGAGATGCTTTCAAAAACGGACCACTGATGCATGACCTGATGCCCACTGTATCTGCTCCACAGCACACACATTCCTCAGAGGAATCTGATAACAACAGCGAGGCGGATTTTCACGTTGCACCCAGGAACAGTGTTGGTTGTTAGGGCCAGGTTTTCCATGCTATTTAAAATACCTTTTTTAAATATCCTTTGTTGTTATAGGAGCACAGGTTAGTGCCTGTGTGTGTGTGTGTGTGTGTGTGTGTGTGTGTGCACAGTGAGGAGAGTACCCTTGAATAGCTTGCAGTCTGATCCAGAACTGTCATGAAGCATTAGATCTAATGGGAGAGAGATGTCTGTAGAAGTGCTCATGCACACACACGCACATGTACGCATGCACACACGCATGCGAACACACACACACACGGTCAGGTATAGGTATTGGTCTTAGTTATTCTGAATCATGCATTTATTTACTTACATGTAATACACCACAATACATATATACGTATATATATACACACACACATTTGTACAGCAGGACTCAACAGAGCTGCAGTGGCCAGAGGCTTTCATACAATAAAGTAAAGAACAGTGTGAGAGGGCACGTTAGGCACAGGTCACGCTGGTCTACTTTCTGTCCAACCTGCTTGAAGTAACAAATCATGCATTTATCAGCCTCATGCAAACAACAAAACAAACAAACATCCTGGTGCATAATGACGTAGTAAGCTGAACGTCTAGACTCAATGTGCGAGCTAAAAGCGCAAGGGTCAGCGAGCCTGTAACTGTAAATGTCCACTGGGATTGTTGCAGACAGGCGATGGGTGGCAAGGGCAGCACAGTGCTCTGCAGGATGGCCTGAAACTGATCCAAACAGTTGCTTTTTGCTCAACTACAATTGTCCCTTCTGCCTCTTTATCTTATTTTGCCTCTCACTGACTCTGAATGTGACTCCTCTCTGAATATGAACTGTATCATTATCCTTCTTGGCTTTATCCGCAAGAAGCAATGATGCCAAAACGAATGCATTTGTAAAGGGAAAAGCAGTTAGGGCAGAAGTAGTTATGGCTCTGTCCTCTAATGTCCTCTAATATCCATAACCAGTAAATGTTGTTCGCTCCAAAGCTAGTAAATTTGCCTTGTTCATGTCTAGGTTTTAAATGCTCGCATTTTAGCAATATAATACTCAAAATAGAACAACTGAGTTTAATGCTGTTAAGATAGTCATAGAATTAAATTAATAGTCTCAATTAGACAATTCACATTTTACTTGTATCGGCCATATACACAAATCACAATTAGCCTAATAGGACTATATGTATATATGTATATGTGTTTCCTAATGGAAGCATGCATTAACAATGTAAATATAATTGGGCCGAACACAAAACCCTGAGGAACTCCAATCAACTTTGGGTATTAGAGCAGAATCTCTCCAACATTAAAGTTGCATATACATAGCACTGAATGTGATACTGATGAAGGAAGTATTGGTAGCTATTAGATATATTTATACATTCAGAGAACAATAATATCAATTATAACTAATAATTTTGATTGATATTATGATTAACAACATATGTAATATTTATAAGATTATTCTCTTCCTCTTTCCTCTCCCTCTGTATTTCTTTGCCTCTTTCTGTCTCTCTGCCTCTCTGTTTCTATTCCCATGACACAAACTGGTCATGGTGCTGCAGATCTCCTTGTTGTATTGACCTGATATGTCTACATGCTTCACAGCCTTAAATTCTGTATTCTACATTTTGCAAGAGACACTGAGAAGTCAGTTCTCAGTGGCAGTAAAAATATCCACATCAGGTATTCAATGATTGTCCTGTGAACAATATCCTTGTTCAGTCTCTCAGGAAACAAGTCGAGTGCCCTCAAAGATAAATCTCACTCTAGACTCACTGCTGTTGTCTATTTTGTATTCTACTGGATATGAAACATTTTAAAACTGTAATTTCATCAATGTTTGCTATGCACATTTGAATCAGTTGGTAGCTGATGGGTCAGAGTGAAGGTTGACATGAGGGAGGGTCTAGACAGACGAGCTCAGAGATTTCGCACAAAGGGTTCTCCCACCATGGGGGCTTTGACCCACAAGCTAATTAAAAACATCGAGCCACGGTGAGGGAGGGTTTTTTTCCCTACTGCACCTTCCTGCCTCCTTACGAAAGAACTGAGGAAAGCTGAGGATTAAGTCAAAGCATGTCTTACCCTCTATGTTCAATTTCATGGGAAGAAATCAGGATGCAAATCCTTACGCATTCTTTTCTCATGGCTGTGCTTGTCATTTTAACATTGGGCTGTCACTCACCGATAAAACCTTATTCTCACCCTGTTTCATGCTGATATGATCTGAAGGAGCTTATGCACGTTCACTGAAAGAACAATACGTGAGCTGCAAATTAAACAGATTGGAACACTTGTCAGGATATTTATGTTTTATGGCTCAACAAAATCCTGATGAAACACTGTTGGCCAATGAATGACTTTTCATAATGAATTGGAATTTAATGGAGAATAAAAATGTTAGCATTAACACACTGAAGTTACCTCTTGACCCGACCACAATCAGTTCTGAGTGATATAACTCAAAACATCAATTTCTCAAATAACTTAGCACAGTTTAAAGTAGTGTCATATGTTGCACTTATACACAGAAACACAATTTATGTTATCTTGAATTAAACGGTTATTTGCAATTTGTTCAGTTTCTGTTAAGCTACGGAATGGTTTTGGGTATGTCGCTGGGCATACTATAGAGCAGAACACCAGTGAAGGTACAGAGGTTGCGATCGCTGTCTGCCCAGACCCAGGACCTGGCTTCCATGTGCACATCAACCTGATCTCCTTTCTGAAGAAGCAGCACAACTCCGTTAGATCCATTATCAGTGACGTCGGAAGCAGTTGGGTGTTCCGCAACGCCCACAACAGCCTTGCCATTCTTGTACAGCAGCAAAAAGCCAGGGTGTCCTCCGTTAGCGTGAGAGTAGATGGTAAAGTGGTAAACTCCTTTGACTGATGCAGTGAAGACTCCTATGTGGGAAGTTTGAAGTAGGAAGGTTATTTTTATGCAGGAACCAAAAGAGCATAAAGCTTCACCATGATTACTGGCTGAATGGGAAGCATCGCACCACTGATGACCGACCAAGAGAAAGTGCCACATAAACAATGTGCTCTATGACAGTTTTGTGTATTCTTATTCAATTTCTTGTTTCCCCAGTGTTTTGTTTTAGTATGTAGATGAACTCAGCAACATTACCTGTTGTGGGATTATAGCTGTCCCCAATGTTAGTGATGACTTTCTTGTAGACAAGAGTGGTCTCTGTGTTAAACGGCCCAATGTGCATTTGATTCTCTCTCAAAGCAGCTGAGAAAGCCACCTTATCTGTTCAGAAAATAAAAAGGGAGATGGTTGAAATGTTTCTTTATTAACACATTCAGTCCTTAGAGAGAGAGATTAAAAGCACAGAAAAGAGCTCTATCTACATATTTATATTTAAGTCAAATGAGGATTGTAAGATTATTTTACCTCCAGACCTCGTCGTCTTCACCTCTTCCACTGCTGCAACTGTTTGTTCAACCTTCTGCTCCAGCTGCTCTTGCACAGTTTGACTTCCAGCTCTGTCAAGAAAATATATGAATCACAATAATTTCCCTCCGTGCTCAGCTACATGACAAAATGGAAACATCCATATCTGTCTGATTGACACTTGCCTTGATCAGCTTTTTTAAGCGCCTTCATTTCAAATTCTGTTTTTTCCAGCTTTGTGTTCATCTCTTGGCCCAAACTCTCTGCAGCATTCAGTCTAGCATCTAATTCTGTGGAAGAAAGAAAAGTATTCATTTATATAGTATAATGCCAAGAGGGGACATTTAAATAAAGAGTCACCACTGAAGATCTGTTAATGTTACCTTTATTTATTCTCTCCATTGCCTCCACTTTAGTTTCAGTGACTCCAAGGCGTGTGTTCATTTCGGTAGCCAGGCCCTCGCTAGCTACTAATCTGGAAATGAACTCTAGCGGAAGATAAAGTCAAAAAGATTATCCGTGAATTCAGTCATTCAGAGTTCTCCAGAGCTTTCGCTTCCCTCTCAGTGTCTTTTTTTTTTACCTTTACTTTCCTTCTGGAGCTGTTCCACTTGTTCACTTTGTCCATCCCAATCACTGGCATTCAGTCTGGCCTCCAGTTCTTCTCAGTGAGGTTGGAAGGAAGGATAAAATATTTTGAAGTAAAAAAGAAGTACAGAGTGTCAGAGCATTTTTCTTTCTCTTCCACTCTTTACCTTGATCCACAGTCTTCAGAACCTCGACTTTTGTTTCGGTGTCTTGAAGTCGAATGTTCAGCTGCTGCTCAAGACTCTCGCTGGACTCCAGCCTGGACTCGAAGTCTAACATTCCAAATCAAGGACATCAAGTTTTGTTTGATCAATCTTTGAGCTGTCTTCTACTTGTTCAAGTAGAAAATCTTCTCAAAGACACATCTCATACCATGTTAATCTACCTGTAATCGAAATCTGTAACTGTGCCACCAGGGCTCCTTGAGTCCCTGCATCGACGTCAGTAGCGTTCAGCCTGGCCTCCAAATCTGCACATTTCATCAAAACATGATTACCAGATATTTCCACAAATTACATCGTTATTCTTTCTCAGAAAGGGAAAAAAATCCACTGTGGACCTTCAGCAGCTGCCTGCAGAGCCTCCACCACTGCATCTGCATCTCCTAGCTTATTTGTCAGCTCTGTCAGTCTGGTGTCTCAGCCTGGCTTAGCGTTCAGCCTGGCCTCCAAATCTGCACATTTCATCAAAACATGATTACCAGATATTTCCACAAATTACATCGTTATTCTTTCTCAGAAAGGGAAAAAAATCCACTGTGGACCTTCAGCAGCTGCCTGCAGAGCCTCCACCACTGCATCTGCATCTCCTAGCTTATTTGTCAGCTCTGTCAGTCTGGTGTTCAGCCCTGTTTGTTTTCAAAGCGGATGTAAATGCTTTATTACCCCAACCATTCAGTTTCATATCCACTGCATCATGAGGAGAGATAGATGGCCACACTTTAGTGAACGCCGATAACAGAGGTGTTGGATTACCTTGACTGTCTCTTTGGAGGTTGTCCACTCGTTTTCTTTGTCCGTCTAAGTCATAGGCATTCAGTCTGGCCTCCAGCTCTGCGTGAGCGGAATGAGAAGGAGGTGATCGTTAGAAGTAAAACCTCCCGTAGCTCCACAGAAAAATCACTTGGGGTTGTATTATTTTTTCAATATCTGTGTAAATGTACATTACCAGTATACTGTCGCACAACTTGCTCCACCTTCTTCCTCTGCTCCTCTTCCTGCATCTCACTGACTCTCAGCCTGGCTTCATGGTCTTTTGTACATCATGGGAATTAAGTAATATACATATAAGACATGGTAGTAATACACAACTCTCCAAAAATGTAAGATTCAGACTAGATCATAAAAGAATGACCATAACGACACATATTCCTTTGTTTTATATTATGTAAGCGAATGTGTTTCCACTTCCATCCAAATGTACCTGTGATTCCTTTCTTCAGTGCATCCAACTGGCTCCAGATTTCATCAAACACGCTGCCATCGCCTGTCTTTTCTGTTCAGTTAGTTACGCAACAACAAATGAATGCAGTATGCGAGAAAGTGAGATGCTCATTCCCATACATTTGCTTAAAAAGCTATAGGAGGCAGCAGGAGATGCTACATCCTCCTGCACATACCCTGCACTTTCTGAAGTTGCACCAGTTGCTCTTTGGTCTGTCGCAGCTCATTTCTCTGGTCGTCCAACAGAATCTTCATCTCTCTGAGCAGAGTGAAGGTGTCTGCCTCACCGCGCCCATCTGCCCCAGGACGTTAACCTCAGACAGACAGCAGCCGAGCAGGACGAGAAAATAACCCCTCATCCTTGTGGTGTGCGGAGCTGTGACGGCTCTGCAGGAGCCACTTTTAAGCAGCGGGTGGTGGCGTGAAAGGTTATGCAAGGTCTGCATGTTGCTAACATGTAGGTGACCATCTGAAGTTCAAAGTTCATGAAACATATCCACCAGGGTCAGGGACAGAAGATAGAAAGATTAGAGGGTTTTTTTTTAAATACCAGAAAGCCGTGGAAACATAAGTACATGCCCTGTGAATATCTTCTGATAGAGCCTAAAACGTCCTATAGATTCAGCGTTACTTATTTATCCATTGGTCCTGTGATCCAAGAGGAGGGTTAGTATATAAATAGTATAATGGAATAAATAGTATAATGGCACCGTTTATATTATATTTTTCATTGAACAGAATAAATAAGAAGCACACCCATTATTTAAGTGAGCCTGTTGAAAATATAATGTATGTTCAACCCGCATAGCCTGTGACCTTAAATGTGGGCAATAAAAATCCTTCCTACTCCTTTGAATCCCATAGCTACAGAGACATATAGAGAGGTCATGTTTGCCTTGTGCATGTGGGCTAGCACGTGAATGTAGTGCCAAACCAGCCGGCTCCCATCAGCCCTCAGGACAGCATCATGACAGCGGCGCAGAGAGCTGGAGCTGTGTTTGTGCGACTGCTGTGTGTTTTCAGTGCGTATGTGGACTCCCAGTGGGACATCATAGAGGTTGGGCGTCAGGCTGCAAAGGTTATCGTGATACAGGTCAATGCTGCATTCACACACACACACACACATTTGTGCACCAGTGTGTGTTTGTGTATCTGAACGTGTTTGGCTCGTCATAAGTAGTTGCCTGATTGTGCGTGTGTGCCTCCATGCGTGTGTGCGTGTGTGTGTGCTACCCGAATACCACTCCAGGCTTGTTTGGCAAAAAAGTCTTTCTATACCATGTAAACCTGTATGTGTGTGTGTAAACATGTGCTTGCTTGTTTTATGTAATGTTAGACTGTAAATGCAGTGCACATGACTTCAGCCAGACCTTGGCCAATGTCAGAAGATCCCACAGGAAATCTTTGTAAAGTGCTTTGAGGTGATTTATGGTGTGATGTGGCGCAACACAAAGAAATTAAAATGATTCTTCAAAGCTGTAACAGTCATCATGGGAAATACAGTAGCGATACAGTCATTCTTTTTCTTTTTATGTGCCATAGATGGAGATAAGAGGACATTTCTGCTGTTACACTGTCCCCAAAAGACTTGTGTCAAATAGAACTGAGGAAGTTTAGTTTAGACTATCTTGTCTTTTAATAGACTTTTAAAATTAAATATTAGAAGACACCATTAGGATGTATGACCTATCCTAAAACAATTTCACCCAGATCGATAATAATTTTGCAAAAGTCAAAAATGAAACACAACATTTTAATCACGAAGAATGATCAGAAACTCAGCCACTAGGACAAAGGGATTTTAATCAAATGTAAAAGTGGTAGCCAAGGTAACCTCGACAAAGGTGTAAGGCTTTAGTCACATCTTTCTGTGAGGTGTTTTTGTAGCACTGAGGAGCGAGTGTCTCATAAATGGTTAAGATCTTGTCTGTGTTTTGTTGTCTGCTTTGGCACACTCGCACTGAATGCTCTCTTCCTGTCAGAAGTTGTGAGCTTCCCGTGGTCTTTGCTCAGTCGTGGCAAGTGTGTTGTTGCAGGTGGAGACAACACAGCTGTGGCCACAAATTTGCTTGACTTTACAATGAATGAAAGAGGACTGGATTTTGGTTGGGTTTCAGTCAGCCAATTATTCCTCCTCTGCTTGCCTGTAGAACGTTTTCCCCTGTGTTTCAGATGTACAATTATTGATTTGAGGGGAATTTCTGATCTTATCCTGGTTTATTCCCCCACAGATCATCGCATATCAACCATACGGACGCTCTGTTGACTGGTGGGCATACGGAGTGCTGCTCTATGAAATGCTTGCAGGACAGGTGAGTGGTGTAGAAGCACACACACACTTTCACATTTTGACATACACACTATTACTCCTATCACCTTACCCATTACCCTAACCTAACCTCAAAGTATAGGCCTTTTCCTAAGCTAACCTAACTCCCAAACTCCCCACTCTGTATGGCTGAAACTTGTAACCCAAACTAACCCCAAAAGCCAAGTCTAAACAGCTGTGTCAATACTTGGCCACCTCAATGTATGGCCACAGATAATGCAACACTGTGAACAGTAAAACAGGGTCAAAGTAACTCACCTATGACCTGTGAATGGGAAGGTCTTGAGGAAACAACACCTGAGTACACCAGGGGTTAATGGAGCAATCTGTCAACAAGCATGTTTTTGTGTAAAGCTGTCACATAATCTGTGGTGAGCAGTTATCTAAGTGTGTGTGTGTGTGTGTTTGTATTTGGGACTTTGGAACAGTTGATGGGATTTGTAAAAGTCTGAAATGTGTCACAGCTAAACAGAGGCAGCCAATCTCCCAGCCCTGGAG
Organism: Pseudorhombus dupliciocellatus; assembly: GCA_016785235.1. Lineage (NCBI taxonomy): Eukaryota > Metazoa > Chordata > Actinopteri > Pleuronectiformes > Paralichthyidae > Pseudorhombus > Pseudorhombus dupliciocellatus. The sequence continues at coordinate 862,300 of JAFBJW010000152.1, read as the reverse complement.
CTGCCTAACATGCACTGTTGGAGCAGATTAAACAGTTTTATACTTTGCATCAAATAACTGTCTTTGAATCAGACAATTCCCTTTGTCTTGCCACTGGGAGGCCCACTTGTTTATTTGTGGATATGACATGGTGTTCTGCCAGTGGACATGAGTAACCATTATTCACAGTTTTTAAGGGGACCTATAATCTGTCCAATTTTCCGCTGGCTGCTAACAGAGTTTGGAAGTGAATACACCCTCTGAAGAGAAGTGTTGCATTGCCCTGCAGCTCAGACAAATCCATGCCAAATATACAGGACAACATTGTTTTGTGATGTAGGATGACAATAAAAATCTCTTGTCAATGCATGAATTATTCTGTGAAATAAAAGTTTTCACATTTGTGCATAGCTGCAAAAAGATTCAGGCTCATTTCAACTGACAATTATTGGCCAGCAGGGTTTTTTCATTTCCAAATGATCTTAGAGACAAAGGGGGCATGACACAGACTGAGGATCCGGCTCAAGGGGCCAAAAGAGTAGAAATGAAAAATAATTCATTTCGTGGAGTGTCACAACAGCCACATTATGTTTACTGATGATAACCAGCAGTGTGGAGAGAGAGAGAGAGGAGCATCCATTGCCCCATGAATCAGGTTCCCACAAATTCTCACAAATGCTGCCTTTTCGTTTCTTTGTTGTTCTCAACACCATCTCTTTCTTTCTTTTCCATGTTTTCATATACATGTGATTTTAATGAACTGGTGATGGATGAAACACAGATACTCTTGCTATTGTGTCCCTTCCGCTAGCCTCCATTTGATGGCGAAGATGAAGATGAGTTGTTCCAATCTATAATGGAGCACAACGTGTCATACCCCAAGTCCATGTCCAAAGAAGCTGTCTCTATCTGCAAAGGGGTGAGTGGATGATGTCATTCTCTATCAGTATCTCTTGCCAAGTGAAAATGTAAAAGTGTGTCAATCAATTCAGTTTTTCAGTGTCAGACAGTGATTCAGAAAAATGCACTGACATGGTTCGATATAAAACCTGCCTCCTCTGTCTATATTCCTGTTTCACTGGGACTATTTTCTTTTCAAGTTTTTCCCGTCTGGGTTGAAATCCTGTAAATCAGCATTTTAAACTCTGTGCCTTTCGTACTTGTCACCAGAGCCCAAATAATACGACTTCTCATCAGCAGCTACAAGCCCTTCCCGCTACTCCATTTCTAAGGAGGGCTACATCACAGTCTACAAGACGCCTTTCTTGCTTGTTCACCTTCACTGACACTTTACTGTACACGCACCAACCAGAGGACAGAAAGAAACATGCTCATCCTCTGGGAAGTTGTGCATTAAATATAAAAGGATTTTGGCAGAAGTTGATGTAGTCACTGACAACAAGAGGGCCACCTTTGGATGATTAGGTCACTGAATGCTATTTTGGAAATCTTTGTCACTTGAGTTGCAACAGACCTACTGGATCCATTCCCTTGCTATTTACTGTTTGACCCTTCAATATAAGACCTATAGAAAGCAACTTTACTCAGCTATATTTGGATATAACAGCACACATGATTGGGTGGGTGTGTGTGTGTGTATGGCGTTCATAGTGAAAGTAACAGTTTTATTTCTGTCCAGAGGCAGCGCAAAGTCAATGAGCTGTGAAATAATTTGCTTTGTCTCCCTGTCCCTTCCTCGACTTGTTTCTGTACATGCCCCTTCTTCCTTCCCTCTTTACTTCTCTTAGCTGTGCGTGTGTGTGTGTGCGAGCGCGCCCATGTGTGTTTCCGTGGTCTGAGCTGAAGTCCTTGTCTCAACCCATGTTTGGCATAGCTCCAGCACTTCCCCTTAATGGATCCACAGTGCTTGTCAGTAGCCTGACCCACAAACGATGGAGAGAGAGGAAGAAATAAAAGAGGACATAGTTAGACAGAGATTATAAAAAAAGGGAGGCAGAAACATGAGGAAAATAAAAGAGTGAGGAATGTGTGTTGACAGAAAACGGATGCTAATACAGAGAAGGGTGTAACACAGGAAAAGAGAGAGTAAAAAGTAGTCCAGCTTCATAAAATTGCTGTAATTGGTAGGTGGATTTTTAATAGCTGCATTGTTCCTATAAAGTCTACAGGATATGGGCCAACATAAAAAATACAGTTTATTATATTTCAAATAGGTCACAGATGTAGCTACACATTCATCTCAGTAATGGGATGTACCAAGGGTCATACATTATCTCATAATGACACCTGGGAGAAAATTAACTTCAGGCAGGTTTGCAGGAGAAGCTTTTTTCTTGGGAAATACCGCTGGTTTATCCTGCGTTGCACCTTCTTACCAAAATATAAAAAAACAATAATGCAATGCCAAAACAGGCGCAGCAGAAACGGCAGGACTTGATTGTTGGCAGTCCAGCAGTCAGTCACTTTCAGAACATTTGAAGGTGTGCGGTGAGTCGCTATAAAGGTGACTGCCCGTGTTTGCAGCAGGAGGTTTTCTCACCGTCAGTGACAGTCCTGCGAACAGACAGAAAGCTGCAAATGACTTTCTCTTCCTCGTCAACAACTGTGTGAATTACTCTGCCAGCTCGATTTACTCTGGTAGTTCAGATGCGGCCCAGCCTATTGCCTCTAGGTCCGAAGGTTTGCATCAAGAAAAAATAGTATTGCCCCCAATGGCTTCAAAGGTTTCAACCAAGGCCCAAAAGTCCCATTAAATTAAATCCAGTGTCCCTGTACCTAAGGATACCAGCTTCCTGAATATGCCAGAAAAATTCCTGGAGCCAATGCTTTGTTCAGATTTAAATGTATTTTTCTTTGCGACCCACCCTTCCATTCACACTAGTTTGTAAAAATAAATGGAGTCGTTTTTTGGCTTACCCTAACAATCAAAAAACAAAACTTACTGGGGATAAAAAAAAACAAGCTCCTTCACAGTAAACATGAATTAACAAGAGGTCAACTTTATGGTACCATTCCATAAATTCTTTGGCATTTGCCATTTGTTCTGCCCTTATATTTCCACAAGTCCCTGAAGTTGGCAGAGTTGTTAATTAATAGATCTACCAGAGTGCAGTGTAGGGTCAAGAGTTTCTGACGACATAAAACACGTTGGCATGCGGAGGAGGTTGACAAGATGAATGTGTTGTGGGAGAGGCAAAACCGGCCGTTTGTCCCTGCGCCTGATGTTTTTGCCAACTCATAAAGTTTCTCCTCAAAACCTTCCGCCATTGTTTAGATGCTCCTCTCATTTAATGCATTAGTATTACACTGCCCCCCAGGTTTTCCTGTGCTCTTGCTCCTCTTCGCCTGTGCAGGATGACTGACAGAAGGCTTCGTCCATTTTCATACACCCATATTAGAATAAAATGAGTCTTAAGACTGTGTGTGTTTCTGCCTTTGGTCATAAACTGTAGATAAATAATTCAATCAGCCTGTCACTGATATGTCGTACACCTCAGGAGAACAGTCAAGGTGACTGAGCAGCTCATGGATTAAAGTGGAGGCCCAGCAGTCCTACATGCTGCAGCGTGTGTCGGTGAATATTTAAGCATTTAAACAAGCTCTGTCCAACAAAGCAGGTTTCCGTAATGGACTGAATAACTCATTTGACCTTGGACTGACACTGAAACTCGCCGGGCTCCGTCCATCTCTAAATGACTCCCTTACCTGACTTAAGAGTTCAATCTGCACAAATCTCTCCACTGAGGTAATGCAGCATGTATTACTAATTCCTTAGTGGGAGTGTTTGAGCAGAAGCATCATGAGCAGAATTTGCTTTTATTCATAGAAAATAGGGAACTGGCAGTTCTCTGGGTCAGCTGCAAAAAACAAACTCTAACCTATTTGGGTAGTTCCATCACAGTGATGTCAGTGATCTCTGCCCAGGAATGATTTTGTTGTTGTTTTTCTCCTGTGGGTAATTTTTTTTTTTGTCGCGCTGCGTTTTGACCAAGCGTGTGTCCTCATGTTGTCTGTGGTGCGACTGGAAGTGGCAGCAGTGCTCTAAAGGCAGAACAGGCAGAGGGAGAGTGGAGGGGAAAAAAAAACGTTATGTCACTTTTTTCCAGACCCATCTGTTAATTTGTCATTTACTGACCTAGATAAGAGGAGGAGTCACACAAGGAAACACATCAGAGAAAGAACAGAGGGAACAATGTGAGCTCCAAAGCCTAAACCCTAAAACTGTCCCTCCGGCCAGTCCCTTTAAACCGAGCTCATCCTCTACGGGTTTCATTGCAAGCGAGCTAGTTAGTATTCTAACATGTAACAGATGCACAAAAACCAAACACACAGAAGACACAGGGGGGTGCAGCACCACCGCCCACCTGAATCCTCTGGAGATGTATTCGATTTGAAAATGATACCCGTAGAATCATCTCTCATCTCTTCAATGTAACTCCGTGTCCCTGTCTCTCTTACTGTGAGCAGCTGATGACCAAGCACCCGTCCAAGCGTCTGGGCTGCAGCAATGAGGGAGAGCGGGACATCAGAGAGCACGCCTTCTTCAGACGCATCGACTGGGAACGCCTCGAGAACCGGGACATACAGCCGCCCTTCAAGCCCAAAGTGGTAAGGCCTGTGAATAAGCCTGCTCAGGGTCTAATTTAATCTTAACGGTCTAATTAATTGTGACAATTACTTTAATTACCAAGGTTAAGATGATTGGTGGCATCTCTCCCATGGGTTTAGCCTTCATTAAAAAAGGCCAACATTGTCTTTGCCCCTATCACAAAGACAGTGTTGCTCCTCAGGGCTCTGATCTCATGTGGGTGCACAGTGCAAAGGAATGTCATCATGTTGTCTCACCTGATCAGAATTGTGACAATAGACAATGCTTAATTGTGTTTCCATGAACCTGCTTATACAGGTATTTTCAAATGACACACTACAAGCAAACATGTCTTCTCCTGCAGTCAAAACACACAACATCAAATGCAATTTAAATGTAGTTCCTGGCTGTGTGCTGTCATCCGTCACGTGCACATGCAAACACAGTCCACGTAACGTGGACAAAAGAACATATTGCAACCTTCTGAAATGCACACGTGTAAACAAACAAGAACAGATGGATGGGGTCATCTGTTCAAGACGAATCTGTGATGGCAAACCATATTCTGCTGTGCAACCTTCTCCCACTGGGACTCTTAGTACATGGCTGTTTGTTTGACAACTTGTACCTCAGCCTTCAGTCAGATTTTCCAGAGAACACATACAGGGGAGTGGCCGTAGTTACAGTGGACTGCAATGCATCATTTTTTTTAATGGTAGCAGCACAATTTTTTTGGTGATAGCACACTGAGGTTTCTCAACCTTCTTCAACCCTTCACTGCAGCCTATCACAGAACAGACACGTGGAGAAGCAAAGGTCACCCAGAGCTTTCGTCTTTTACTGGGTTAACGACCAGGATGTGTTGTTGGCACTTCAGGGGAAGTCGCAAGATATTTTTAGGAACAATTCTTCCAAATGTTTTTCATTCCTGACACTGACGTGGCGACATTAAAAGCGGTTCACAAGGAACAGAGCACTTGGCTGATGAAGCCAATGGTGCCGGGAGCAGCATGTTAAGAAGAGAAGGTTTGTGTGCGATCAGTGTTGTCGCATCTTTTTATGGATTCTGGAAAACTGCGAGCATAGGCTATATATGGCATGTGTTATGTGGACCTTAAGTAATGTCAAAGCCATTCATCTTCATGTATAATTAATGGACCTTTCATTAATTATTAACGTTCCTTTGAATTTACGCATGATTATCAAGAGCACTGACATACACCCTCTTCACCTTGTCTTCATAAGATTCTGTCAGACACAGACTGATGTCGTTTTTGAAAAAGAAAACAGAAACACAAGGCAATATAGATAAAGTAGGTCACTGTTTGTGTGTGTGTGTGTGCGCGTGCCTGCCTACGTCCCTTATATTTTCCTTTTAAATATTGTAGTTCTTCTTCTGTTTCAACCTTCAAGGGCTCCTGTTCCATTAATAAGGTGAATCCTGGCCTCTGTGTCCATGTAGTCTCCCGCTGAGTGGGCGTGCTGGTTATCCTGGAAATGTTTTGTGTGCTTTGTGACTACATTTATGCGTGTGGGGGCGTGTGCGTTTGTGTGGGAAGATTGAAGAAAGTGAAGGTTACCGGTGAAAAGCAGGGGAGGAAGATCTCCTTGCATGATCTCCTCGTCTTTGTGTCTACTCGCTGCCATCGACACCAGGGCAAAGCTTGTGTGTTTCACCCCGGCGCTGCAGGGATGCGGAAGCATGCGACCATGCATGTGTCTTGCACTGCGCATGCTTGCAGGGCTCTGGCTGTGTGCTGCAGATCAGGGTTAACGATGAGAGGGGTGGACAAAACGTAAAACAAAAGACCACTGAACGCCGCTGGTAACCACTGCTCTCCCTGATCCATCGTGTCCACCTCACTGTGCCGTGTACTGCAGTGCTGCTTCTGAATCCCTCATCATACACCTCCCTCTCGCCCTCTAATCCACCCCCCTCCTCTTCCCCTTATCCGTGTGCATCCATCGCCGCTCAATCTCACTTCATCCACCTGTGACAGCTGTGGAATTGCAATCAATATGCCTGCTGCACCCAGCTGAGAGATTCAAATCATCTGTAGCAATGGATCGCAGCTTCAGACAGCGAGGTCTGACCTAGGCCTGATCCATATTAAAGTGTTGGATTCCTCCGTTGCTTGGCTGCCGACTGCAGCGAACGCGAAGCATGGAAGTCAAAGCCGGCCAGTGTTTGTATGAAGCCTAATTTCCCAAAGATACTCACAGCCACTTGTGGGTGATAGTGTTCATGGCTGATGGGACCAGGGAGGCAGAAAACTAGGTCAAACAGAAGGATGCTGCATGATAGTGAATGAAGGAGGGGTCGAGGCAGGGCCAGAAGAAAGAGTGGGAGGACTTAGTCAGCGCGCTGAAGTCTTGGAAAATTGGCCAAGGGTGGGATGCTCATGCCACACACACACATGCAGGAAATGATGGCCAAATGTGAGTCATGGTCGCTGTAAGAAGAGAATGAGAGACACAGTCTGTTGCTGCTTGACTGAGCATGACTGCTTTTCCTCCTTCGGCCTTAGGGACAAAAGAGTAATACTTTTCAGTTTGTTTGCGTATTTATTTCTTTATTTCCTAACTTGGGGTCAAGAGATTGAGTGTACGAAGTATAGTACACAGTTGTTACATTGTCAGAGTATCCTGAAGTCCAGGGAACAGCTCCTGTGGTGGAGGCCTGTCCATACCTGGGTCAGTCTTCAAGAGATGTGTTAATGTCAAACTTGAAGAAATGTACGACTCTGAAAATAGTCCTGAATGAAACTTGCATCTGCACAAGCCGATGCATTTTAAAGTATTTTAATTGTAAATGTTCGCCTGCTGCTTATGGAAGACCAGATTACATCTGGAGCCTTCTGCTCCAATAACCAGTGGGTTCAGCTGTGTGATTTAGCTGCATTACGTATTCATGAAATAAAGCAGTGAAAACGATAGAGGATACATTTCCCTACAGGGCAGTGCTTCAAAGACCAGAAAAACTCAACCCTGAATGAAACCTTGTGCTGTTTAATTTGATAGAAAAACACCTACAATAAAGTCGAATGACTTAAATCTAAGAATTCAGATAAACAAAGCACTTGAGGTTAAATCGACGAAATTGGCAAAAATGGAGCGCCTTCCCATGCCAGGGACTCCTGGGAGGGCGAGGTATAGAGAAAGCATCTTGGCACAACTCTTCATGGAGGCAGGCACTCGTTCATCATCCTAAGTAGCTGAGTGTTCTTTTAATATGCTTGGCTGCAGAGGTGTGCATGCCTGCGTGTGTGCAGAGAGAGAGAGAGAGACGGAGCGATAACAGATGAGAGAATTAGGGTCAAAAAACCCATGTAGCACACTGTCACTGTGTATGGGGGGGGGGGCACGTCAACAGTGTAATAGCTGTGGTCTCACCCCACAAGGGTCGGCAGGATCACACAATGAGAAATAGCCGACGCACCACCAGCTCCTTTCTTTTTCCAAGAGAGCAAGTTCACGTCCTGAAAAAAAGGAAGAAAATGCAGCGGAGCAGATTTTTATGAGATCATAGTTCAGAACCTAATTGTTGTCGCTTTGTTCTCGTCAAGCTTATCTTTTCAGCTCCGTTTATCTTGTGGGAACGGCTCCTAGGAAACGGTTCCGAGACCATTCATCGTCCTTAATTTGCGGTGCGAGGCTCATTCACAAAGAATAAAGCTCCATGAGAAGCGGAGTGAAATAAAAAGACACGGACGAGAAGAGATGTTTTCCAAAAAAAATCAACAGAATCATTTCAGCAGCTGAGGCTTTGTCCTGCTCATTTTTTGTAGTTTCCCTGATGTCACAGGGTGCTTTTTGTCATCTGGAGACAGACAGATGTGGTGCTGGCGATTGCCGGTGGAGGTTGAAAACAGTTGAGCAACAGATGTCCAGGGAAGGAATAGAAGCACACACCACACATCTTAGAAATGTCTGTGTCTCAGTGTTTTTATGTTGTGTTCATTTGTATTCTCTCTGTTGACGTGTGACCTCAACCATAAGAAGCAAGGTAGCAGTGTTGCAAATGAGAGGTTACGGAGTGGTCAAACATCTAAACAGCATACAACTATTCAATTTTAATTTTTTCATTTTTCTATAGCACCCCAGGTCTATTATCCTTAGTTTGAGAACTTCCACCATTAACTAATTGGTCTACCAGTGTTGTTGTTATGGGCAGTGTTTTACTTTCCAATGTGCACTGATGTCACGCTATTCTGATGTAATGTTGGGTGAAATGTTGCCTTTGCAGTCACAACAACCCTTCGAGTCTGATGCGCCGATGTTTATTTCTATGACAACAGTGCCAAAAGTGTTATGGGGCCATCATGCTTCCTTTCTGTTCGAGCCGCGCGTTCGAGGCCAGCAGCATTTGGCTTCGCGGCGTCACTGATCCTCACTGCCAGCTGCAGAGCAGCCTCTCCTTCATGAATATGATTATGTGTGCACAAGTGTATTTGGGTGCACGATTCTGTGTGTTCGTGAATGCGTGTGTCTGCGTAGGTGAGCCCAGAGCGGAGGTGGACTAGCTGATGAGGATATAGAAGGATGTATGCCTCCGTCACTGTCTCCAACACACTCCCTCTCTCACATCGAAATGGTTCCCAACCCCACAAGCCAATCAGACAATGGCAACTAACAATTACCAGTGTCTAAACATAGATGTGTTTTGTTTTTTTACCTCTGAGAATGTTGAGATTACGATCATCTAAATCTACACTTTACACTTGCCATAATCACTTTATAAACTACCTCCTTGAAACATACCCTTCCCATGACAGAGGCTGCTGCAGCCATACATGTCAAGTATGACTACTTTTTTTCACTGCAGCAACAAAATGAGATGCACACCCACATGACCTTCCTTTGCTGTGAAATTCTCTGGAGCGCTCGCTCCTCCGCCACGCGACACGATCCGTTTCTGTGTCTTTGATTTAATTCGATTATCTCCTCATCAAAGAAGCATGAAAACACCTCTGATGCCTCGTGTTCAGTGCTGACTGGTTGACTCTCTCTGTAGGAACAAACCAATTAACCCTTTTGTGACCCTGGTACCCCTCGCGTTTTCATTCCATTCTCCTAGAAGTTAAGTAGGTTTGATAGTTGCGCGTAAAGCACGTGCACATCACGTCTGAGCCACGCATAAAGAGCTGCAGGTTATGAGATCGGTGCAAACGCGGTGTTTCGGTGTGCCGAGGTCCTGACGCCATTTCTTTTCATGGAGTTAAACCTCAGCCTTTGCACAGCTGTGACAGTGTTGATGTATTAGACAGAAGGCCGCTTTGGGATTCAGGTGAACAAAGATGTAGAGCATGTAATCTGATGTAGTCACAGGGAAAAGTGAGGGATCAGGTGTGAAATGTTCTAATATCAGCCAGGGGGCCTGCAGGAAGGAAGCATTTGAATTCGCCGACAGGTCGAAGTGGGAGAGAGCACATATGATGCCTGACGTTGACCATGTGAGCAGCTGATGATGTTTGACTGTGATGATGTGTCCTGTGCTCTCCGCTCATTTGTAAACATTTGCAAGAAGTCAAAATGTCGTTGGAATGCGATGGCGGCTCTCGTCCGCTGAATTGCAGTGTGCACACAGCGCTCCGCGTATCGTAGCTCACCTGTAAACGCCTTCTCCCGCTCTGTGTCTCTTCTCTACAGTGTGGCAAAGGAGCCGAGAACTTTGACAAGTTCTTCACACGCACTCAGACCCAGCTCACGCCATCGGATGAGCTGGTCATCGCCAACATCGACCAGGCCGAGTTTTCAGGATTCTCGTTCATCAACCCGCAGTTTGTAAACCCGACGGTCAGCATCACCGAATGAAGAAGGACGAGGGAAACGACCCTGAAGGATCTCCCTGCTCAAACCAACCGCCAATCTAACCTCTGACCACCACTTGATCAAGGCCCATTTTGTGTGTTTGTTCTGTTCAAAAACACAAGGAACTCAAGACATGCAAATTACATCTGTGCTAAAAAGTTGCCAGTATACTTTATATAGAGCAGATTGTTTCTGGCCATGACAAGAAATGATTGCCTTTAGTTTCATGGGTGAAATGTGTAACTAGCAGGTTACGTTGAAGGTGTCCCACCTATTCGCTTTAAATTTTAGATGAGGTAGCATTTTAGACGAGGACTGTTCTTCCCCGCTAAAAAAGATGGTCATTATAATCTGCAGATCTAGTTGGTGGGTTACAGATTGATTCTCGTGGATAACCATCACATTATCTTACTCCTTGTGAGTGGAAAGCGTCTTTAGGATTTAATGCGGTGCAGTAGACGCTATAGCCAAATATGAAGGATGGGGGGTGGGGGGGTGCAGGTGTTGAAACCTTGTGATTCAATGTTTTTTTTTTTTTCCTGATTCAATGTTTACAGTTTTCCTCCCCTTTGATTTCACGGTGATGGTGTAAAAATCTAATCAGATTTTTAAGCGTGCGTAGCAAATCAACTAAAGAGTGAATGGAGTAATATTCCAATGATACGCAGCCTGTAGTAGAAAAGCAAATATGTGAGAATCAAAGGCCTGAAAGTGTCGGCGTATCAAACTAATCAGTCAGAAGAATGATTCATAAATGCAGCTGCTAGCTCTCGCTGAGCTGCAGAATTTACACTTTACACATTATCAGTAGTTATACCGACACAAGCAACGTTAGTCAGGTTAGCATGTGGACTGCGGCGATTTAAACTATAAGATATCAAACCTAAAAAAGTTTACAGTTTGTCATGTTAAACACTAGCGAGTGTTCCTCTTGTCCCTCTCTGCCCACGACTACGGAGTCCTAATCATAAACGTGTGATCGAAACATTCCCGCACACTGTGTTACTTGCAGTGCTATAATTGTTTGTGATATAAATGTTATTGTCCTTATTAGAAACCATATGCCTGAGGGAGATCTAGCGCTAAGGTATCTTGCAAGTGAGACAGTGTGCATGAGTGTTTACCACAGCGTTTTGCCCACTTCACCTTCTTCAACTCCTCTGTCTTAACAGAATCAGTACAAGACACTCTGATGAAGGGTTACTCTAGTTTTGTTCCGCGATATTACAATATTACTGTGTATTAACCATGCAAGGTTTCCTTGCATACAGTATCAAGTGTAGATGAAGCTCATTAGTCATGTTTCTTGGACACAGAGGTTGCAAATCAAAAATGACTTTGGTTGTTTTGTTGTCCTTCCCCTCATTATGTTGGCATAATCATTTATTCATTTATACTTTAGTCTTTTAGTCTCATGTCGATTAGTTGTTAATCTCCTTACACCTATTTTTAGATCAGATGAATATTTTAATGTGTCCAATATCAATGTATAACTCCTTTGTAAATAATCATGAGCTATTTAAAAAAGAGTATAAGAAGTTAGTTTTTATACCAACACCTGAATGTGCTTTTATTACATTAACTAGACAAACCATGATTTGTATGTGTACACATTCATAATAATAATTAAACCACTGCAAAGGTAACACAGGACAAATCAACCATTGAACTGGATGTCTTAAATAAAGTCCAGATTTAGCAAGTTGTAAAAATATCTGCTCTGCTGGTGTTTCCAGATGTATCAGATTTTTTTTTTTCCTTTGATTTCGTCACATTAGATGATTTTTACTGCAGATCATGTGTTAGTTGGATGTGTCTGGCTGTTGACTGTTCTTCTGTATCTGCATGCTGTTGGTAGGTATCATTCATGCACGTGATACGCTGAATGCTGCATGCTGCGAAGTATGAAACCCCAAAGAGTTACGACCTTTAAACGACGCTCCACTCAAAGTCATCTGTTGTTGCTTCGTCTGTCTTGAAGAATAGCGGCCGACTCAAATTGATGTTGATTAGAATGGTTTCTGTTTTTAATGATGGGATTTTTGCTCCTGAAGCACACGTCACGGGTTCTGTCAGATGTGGTGACATGTGGTGCGTAGGTCTGATGAAACCTACAGGAAGACAGAGAGAAGCATGTAGTTCCTCAGTGGTGGAATTTAAAGTTGGTCAGCAGTAATCAAAGTAACAAATCAATAAAGTTTACATTCTATATGAACAAAGATGCGATAAGACAAGGAGATGACGAAACCAACTGAGCTATCCGGTCATCAGGCTGGCTGCTGGTGAGCCAGTGGGACTCAGGTAGTGATGGAAATGACTGGCTCACTACTGGCTCATCAGATGTTTCCACGGGAGGTACAGCACAGAAACTGTACCACACTGTCACTTTGGCCAGTCGTCCTTGCTCTCCTCCACTTTTCCAGACAACAAGCAATTATTGAAGCGTTGCATTTCCACGCTGCATAAAACCGATCTTTGCGCTTGATTTGAACCCACCACGAAAATGCCGACTTTCGTCGAGATTGTTCCTGAATCTGAAATAACACAACTGATTGTAAATCAGTTTTCCTCAGTGTGAATCCTCAGGCAGATTTGTGAGCTGTGTGTGTGTGTGTGAGGGAGAGGTAAACAGCAACAGCGATTTTGCCAAAAATAAAAATCCAGATTGCAGGAAGAGAAAGAAAGAAGACATTGATTAGATATTGTGACTTGAATTGCATACTGATGATACTTTATTCTCCTGGAATCAGCAGTGCCCTCTACAAGCTTGATCTATAAATATATATATATATATATAAATACAGTATGCCACCTGGTTCCCTTTGCCTTCGAGGGCAGCGTAGAACAGTGAATCCAGAGCCATAGTGAGTTCCTAGGCCAGTGGGACCAGTCGCACTCCAGAGTGTCATGAATGAGGTTTTGTGTTATATTCTTCATATTGTGTTGTCGCCGATCTGTTATTGTTGCCATTAGGTTCGGCTCTTTGTCCTTTGGAATTCTCTAGATCCTGCTCATGTAATTCAGGAATGTTTTAAAACCGCTATATCACATTGGACAACTCATATCAGACTGATGTAGATAGGAGCTATTGAAACATAACACTCTCTCCTGGTGTTTTTCTACGAGTCGCCCTCTCCTGCCGTGTTTCCGCTCGTGTTTAACCTTTCGCATGTGCCAAACCTGAAAACAAACAAAAAAAAAAAAAGACCAGAACCCGACAATAGCAGCGTTGCACTAGCGGTGTTCAACGTGGATGACTCTTTGTGTGAGCTTCTCCCTGTACGGCCTGACACCAGCCTCAGGCCACACCCGCTGTACACTCCGTTAGTGAATACACAGGACAAGCATGATGCCATATACCGTCATGCCAGTTATAGTCGACACACCGTACACTTTATTCACTTTCCTCTTCAGATAAATGTCTGAAATTCATTTCAGCTTGTGGAGCATTTCTATCGACAGCCTGAGGTGAATTCTCTGAAACATTTCTTGTACATACTCGGACCTAATTCAGCAACCGTCTCGACCTCGTCCGAGCCAAACTCTGACCTCTGTGTTGGCAAGTCGTCTTAAAACAATCCCTTTAATAGAATCAAGGCTCCTCAAGTCTTCTAACTTTAGTGTTTTCTGATTATCAAGTCACAGTCAATGTGAGCATGAGAAAACTAAAACCGATTTCTAATCTCCCAGTGTGTGCCTTTCCCTACATCACCTCCCTTTAACCCTCATCCTCCCAACGTCTCTCGCTTTTACTCCATTACTCCACTTAATGTGTTTTAATACAAACAGCCCTTGGTCACTTGCTCCGTTCTTCTCTGTTCGTGTTTCAGCTCACCACACGTGAATCCACATGAATGTAAATAAAAGAATCTTTTGAAAAAGAGCACTTCTTCACCTAAATGCTTCGTTACTTCTGCCTGTCAGAATTTGATTGACACCGATAACCTTTACAGTCTCGTCCCCATCCGCTTTACCTTTACCTCCCTGTGCCTATTAATGACTGAATGATGGCGACGAAGACGTGTCGCAGTAGCGTGCGATGGTTCAGTGGGAGACGATGGCGTCTCCTTCTGAAGGACAACCCTCCTGCGCCTCGTCACATTGAACCGTCCCTCCCGCCGTTTGTTTTGTGAGCGCGCCCTCTCACGCCATGCCCGCTCTTCCTTCCTTCCTTCCTTCCTTCAGTGCCTGTGCCCAAAGTCAATCCATCATCTTATCGAGTGTTCATCTCCTTCTCTCAGCTCCTTCAAACCAAAAGGCTGTTGACTCCTCTTGAGCGATTCGTCAGTCTCACTCCTCCCTCCTCCTGCGCTCATTCTCCCCACGGGAGTTCGCCAGGTGTTTTGCTTTGTTTACGTTTCGTTGGACCCCCTTCATCCTTTTTTGTAAGCGTGTCATTAGGACATCCAGAAGATTATGAAGTACATTTTTCCAATATTTGAGAAAGAGAGAGAGATATCTTGTTTTTTTTAATTCTTACATTTCTCCTTTTCTTTATTTAACATCTTTCTTCTCTGTAGCAAGTCATTACTGTCCCCTCGGTGTCCTGTTTGCTGTGAGGTGAGAGGGTTGAAGTGACGCGCCGTCTCTGTGGCCGTACACAGAGCACAGGATCGGCGGCATGCTTTATCTCCTAAACCCAAACATCGGCGCGGCCTCCAACGCTCCCCTCTTCGTTCATTCATAACCTCAGCATCCCTCGTTCGTTGTACATAAGTGACTCACAGTAGATGTCTACATAGACTGTATAAGGAAGAATATATTGTATTTTGCAAATGGTGTTTGTTTGTTTTCTCTCCTCGTCAGCCTGAGAACCTTTCAAATGGGTCTGAGCTTCTTACCTTGTAACTGACTGTCTCATTTGTACCTAATGTATGATAATGCTAATAAAAAAGAAAATGAAGTCCATGCTTGCATGAGTGTTTTGTATTTGCCACATGGCCTTAACCAGCATATTATCTTGCTTTATTCTTTCCCCCTTAAGACTAGTGCATGTTTGTATGTTAAGAAAGCTGTCACTCTGTCTTCTCTCATTGAAAAGGTCCAAATGTTCACCGCTTCATTCCTTCACATCTCATTACCGTCTGCTCTTCTTCCCATGTTATTTGATCCTCTTGTTTCCATATTCATTTCCTTTCCTATATTTTTCCTTTCCTGCTCTTTCAATCCCTTTCTCTCCGTTCATTTCCTTGCCTTTCCCCTTCTGCCTTCCATCTGGCGACGTCTGTGACACCATGGCACCGAATTGTAATTCTGAGCTTCTGCTCAGCCGCCAGATTATAGCTCCAGCCCTTACCAGACATATTAATCTCTTACAATAAATAATCTTTGCAATTTGCAGCAGTATTAATCAAATAAATACTAAATAGCTGTTGGGAGTAATGGGCAGTATCTCCCCAGTTCAGGATTTCTTTAGGTGTGCATGTGTGCGTGCGGCCCTGAGGGCGTGTTCACTGTTTATCTGCTTAGGCACGGGTGTGAGTTTGTGCGGGGGCGTGTTGTCGGTCGACTGTGTGATTGTGTGTTCCAGGCTCCTTCATTATCTGGATGGCTAAGCTTGAGTCTTGGCAGAGTCGTGGGGTGTGAGTGATGGAAGACAATGGTGTAGCCCTCACTGCTGTCAGAAGACGTCAGGGCAGACTTGGACTGAGGGGCATCACAGTCTGGTTGTCCAGGATCTGACTGACGCTGGTCGATCCACTCAAGGTCTCACTCAAGTTTGGTTGTGGGTGAAGCCGAGGTTTCCTCTTCAGTAAGGAGAGGATTTATGTGGAGACCATTACCAAATTTAGAAGCTACATATCGACCATTTGGAGCTGAACACAAGATACAAAGGGACAAAAAAAAATGTTTTAGCGTATTGTCCTATCGTAGCAACTTTGATTGAAGAACACTTCACAGCCCAGGGGACACATCTATATATAGCAGATCTTCATATCAAACAATGTTATTGTACACATCTTCATTATTGCGTGTTAATCATATTACAACCTCTTTGGCTCCATGTTAATTTTGCTGATTTAAATTGGACACATGTTATAGAGCTTTATTTAACTTGCGTCCATCTATGATGGCTCGTATGGAGCTGCCATCTGATTAGAGAAAGCCCTGCAGTGTGTTGACTGGGGACCCAGCTGGTGTGAGCTTTTGTATTCCACCTTTATGTTACACTCCACTGGTTTCTCTCTCAATTACACAAATGGACACACACACACACACACACAATATCTTCACTAGACTTCATGTTACGAAACTGCCACGACTGGCCTTATGTAAAACAGATGCAGGGTTACAGGCACACAAACAAAGGGAAAGGAGGAGAACATGTTTGCATTGAAGTGAAAATTGAGTCCAAAGTAAATTAAAGCCTTCAAAAACAAACATGACGCTGCTCCTTCTTCTGCTCAGTAAGAGTGTTTGTAAAATTTGTGAAGGATGCCAGCAAAGTTAATGTTCAGCCTGACGCAGTCTGAAATGTGCCGTAGGCTCCGATGCTTGATTGTCAAAGCAGAATATCAAACAGCACAGGGTCCTCTCCTGTTGATTTAATGCGTGAGGAAAGCGCTTCCGGAAATTAGAAGTGATGCGAAATGGTAAGAGCAAGGTCCTGCTTGTCTTCCCCTGAGAGGTAACACAAAAGGCCAAGTCCGACCCGAGCTGACGGGGGCTTGTTCCTCCAATCAGCCGGGAACAGAGTGTGGTGCTTAGTCATACGCATGGGATTCACCAGATGCGCAGACATGACTAAATGAATGCCCATATGCTCTGAGACAGTTTGTACTGAGCCCTGACTGAAACACACTCAGGAGGATCTGCACGTGGGACCAACTGCTCTCAACACACTGTCACATTTGACACAGAATTAATTACCAGCCACTGTTTTCTGTTTAAAGTTGTCCTTTCTCCTCATTCGCCATCTGCTCGTCTTGTTTAAGACAATGTATGTGTGTTGATTGTCTTGTGTGCTTACATTAAATCCTATCCACTGCTCTTATTTCTTACTTTTATTTTCTGTTCTCATATTGTGAATCAGGTCTTTACCTCAATGTGATGCAGAGTTAATATCAGGGTTCAAGTGAGTGAATGAATTCATGTTGCACTTTCTTTGCAAAAAGGTGGAAGCTGTGCCCCGTCCAGACATTGTCTGAGTCAGATGACACACCTCCCGGAACGTGTCTGCGGCGCGGTGTGCAGTTCAGGAGCGCAGGTTGAAGTTGGCTGTACCACGTGCCACGCGCCGCGCGCTCCTCAGACCGTTGGCTCGGACTGCCTGAACAGCGGGTTCGCCGCAGACTCAGTGCGCGACTGACCCGAGACAACACGGAGCGAGTGGAGCCGTGAGGAAAGAGAAGAGGAGGAAGAACAGAGAGGACGGAGAACTGAGGTCTCAGCGAGTCTTCTTCGTGAAGGTAAAGGGCTACAATTATTTTTTCGCGTCTTTTGGCACAAGTGCAAGAGAAATGACTGACGTGTTTGTTGGTTCTTGTTTTTCGTGCAAGGGCTGTTTTATTGTAAATGTATTTTTTTCCGTTGTAAAACAGACAATCTCATCTCTGCTTTTAGAAGACGGAGGATCGCGTCCTCTGTGCTATTAAAACTTGTTATGAAATACAACCGAAATGAAAAGAAGTGAAGTGGACTCGCGGTTCCATAAAACGTGTCCACATCAGTGCAGATGACTCTACGCTGTTGTTGACAACGTGCGGAATGGCCCGAGTGGGTCATCGACTGGTTGTTTTACACTGGGCCGAGTGTCAGCGGGTTCAGCACCACGGACAGAGATTTGAACCGGATCCAAGGATTAAACGAGAGGAAAAACAAACATCTGGCTCCGGTTCCACCAGCGAGAGCCAAGCCACAAATAACCTGGTGCAGACAGAGCAACATCCACAGAGGATGTTTGAAATCAGTGTTTGTTTTTTTCAGCCGAGATTGAAAAATACTCTGAGCCCCCTCCCTCTGGCATTAAATATGTGTCCTTTAGAAAGATATTAGACATCATTCATAATGTTTTTTTTTTTTTTTTTACAAGATACTCTAAAATCATGATTGTAGATGAATCTAGGACATTTCAGGAACCTGGCATTGTGCTTGCAGACCCTCAGGGGTCCTCTGACCCCCATCTGAGAACCACTGTTTTAAATTATATGTAAAAACTCAGGAGACTAAGGACAAACAGACCACCGGAGGGATGGCAGACATTATTCATATTTAGCCATGTTTTTCATACAACTTTAGTTGCAGATGTATTTTTAGGTTTTTATTCACATTTTCAACTTAATTAACAGAACAATCATTTGAAAGGTCAGATTTGACCCCCAGAGAGCAGAGATGTAGGGTTCACCTGGAAAATATCTGCAGCCATGTGCAGCCCACAGGCAGAGACGTCCATTCCTCGGTGTGTCAGCCAGAGAAACGCTGTTAGTGCACAAATTCAGACGGGGACGGTGCAGGCTGCAGGGGATTATATTCATTTTTCGGCTGTTTGGGAACTGTTTGAATTGTTTTGTCTCATTAGAAGATTCTGGATATATTCCCACCCTGGGATTGAAAACTACTTGTTGCAGTGACACCGACATGTGAGTGTTCAACCGAAAAGTGTTACGTGCTATTATGAGGATAGTTATTACTTTTTCAATACAATCTCTCTGTCTCTGTCTTACATGAATACCAACCCAGTTTATGCAAATATAGAAACTTTCAAAGGTTATAATGTGATAAACAAGCCCTGCCATTTTTCTTAGGCATTGCTTTTGACAAATAGCATCATTAAAATGCTGCTGGAATTCAGCTCTACAGAATCCTACCCAGGCTCTCAGAGGCCCTGGCTGACAGTCTCTGATATGTGACGTCCTCCTGTCGTCCAACAGCCAAGTCTTAAATGGTTATTATTTCCCAAAGATTCAGGGATTCAGAGATGTTGTTACACAGGGACATACAGCCATCCTCCATTTCTCATCCAGCCCCGTGTCTCGTTAGCTCAGCAACACAGACAGTCCTCCTCACAGTTTACCAATGTGTCAGAACTTGGCTGTAAATCAAGAATAATAGGAATGGCTGAACATACATACATCTATATAAAAACTCAGTGACTTCATGTTGTTTACTGTCTGTATATAATCAACGCGTTTCTTTGCGTTGTCTTCTCACTTCCCTCTTTTTCCCCCAGTCCCACATGTAAAATGCACCAGCAGACGGGAAGCCTTGTATCGAGACTCTCTCATCAGTTCATTCATGCTCAACTAATTTGTAGGCCTCTGTATCGCGTTGCCTGGCAACAGGGACAAGTCAAGAGATTTGTTCTCACAGAAAAAAAAAACAAAAACATATGGGGAGCTGGATGTTCTCGTGCAATTGCTGTAGGTTACTGTTTTTATGTCAAGGTCAGAGGTGTCACCAAGTTTAGACCTCACTGCTGTGCCTTAGTGGGTTTTTATTGGATCGCATCGGCCAAATGTGGAGGTTTAGGATAGCACACAAAGTTTGGAACCAGTGGATCCCTGAGTGCTCTGTTGTGTTTTTGATCAAATGAGAAGAAAGTGACTGACAGGCCAAACGTTCTGGTCGTGATCCTGTATGATAATGCATGCAGGGGATGACATCTGAAGACCCAGAATCCTAGACTTTAAAAAAACATAAGGGCACTGACTTTGAAGTAGTGTGAAACACATGGGCTGTATCCACAACTGCCCAATCCAATTAAGATGATCCGACGTTACGGAGGAGCGATGCGCTGCATTTTGCATCGCGCTCTGCAGACCTGAGGGAGAGCAGAGGAGGAAAAGACCTCCCACTTCAGGTCGCCGGGTTCAAATGTGTAAATATGAAAATGTGTCATTAGAAGCAACCGCTTTGTAAACTGCACCCCACGATTCATAAGGAGAGGCGGAGAGAAGCCATCCTTTGTGTTGACAGCTTGCATCGCCACCACCTCTCTCTGTGCCAGTTAAGGCATTGCAAGTTAAATGGCCTACAGCGGGGAGTTGGCTCGGACTGCTGTGTATCATTCTCCCTCCAGGGAAGGGCAGAGGCATCGCTGAAATTAGACCACCAAGAAAGAATCGGGAGCTTGTTAGCTCCCCACTGGAAGCCAGCTTAGATAACAGCTGATTTGCGGGCACGTGGAAAGGATGTCGTCTCTAACATGACGCCAGTGCTACAGTCTGCAGTCACATCGTCGGATGAGCGCAAACAAACAAGGGTTGGAAGGGTTGGTTACAATTAGAATACACCTCGACTCTTAGAGCACCGATGCAAAGCAAACACCCCACAGTTTACATTCACATTTGAATTCCTAAACTTTCCAAATGCATTTGCAACTTGTTTATCAAACTTTAATATCAACCTTCCAGCTCGAGCATGAAGTGTCTGCGGGCGCTCGGTGCGCTGCCTGTGTTCTCCAGAGCAGCTCAGGCGCCGCTGCCTTTGTACCAGAGGATCAATCAGCTGACAGATTTCACCTGTGCTGATTGGTCCTCTGGTGCAGGTGAGGTGCTGCCACTGCTGCCTTCACTCTCTCTGTGTGTGTGTGTGTGTGTGTGTGTGTGTGTGTTTGGACAGTTGTTGGGCTTTATAAAAGTCTCACAGCTGAACAGAGGCAGCCCTGGTGCTGAAACTCCACAGCACGTTTTGTTTTTTTATAAATTTCTATGAACCGTAAACAGGCTAGACATTGACATTGATATTGACACTTTATTCGCCCTCTTTATAAACATGACATCATTAAGACAACATTGGGGGGGTGGGGTCTGTGAATTGGACTCAAACGAATGACGAGGCATTCATGCGTTTGTGATGTTTGCTTGTGCAGCTGTCACTCAGGACAGTCGGAGAGAGTCTGCGTGATGTGTGCAGGACTGTGCGGGCTCACGGGCATGTGCAGCGTTTTCCTTGCATGACATCTGTTGAAACCGCACAAGCAGATTTTCAGCCGGCCGGTAATGGGGGGTGGGTGGTGGGGTGGTGGGGGCTGCCAGTTTCTCCCAGCTGTGTCCGCGGCTTGATGACACGTCCCCTCTCCTGCGCACTGGACGGCTGCTGTCCTCCGGCTCCTCCACTCAGCCCTGATAACATGAGACAACGAGCGACTGCAACTCACAGTTTTAGCTGCCGATCCAGAGGAGAGGGCCGCCGCAGTGACCGGGCTGACGGGAACGCCAACGGAGAAACACGCAGCGACGCTGGCAAACCCTCGACAGAGACCGACAGTCCCAAAAATGGGCTAGTTAAGAGTCGTTGTGACCACAGTCGTACAGCTAGTCAGTCAGATAACACTTATTACACACATCTACCCCCCAGTCAATATGCAGCTTTGCTGTTGTACACTACAGTTCAGTATCAGTTCTGATTTTACATTTCATCATGTTTCTGCTGTTGTTGTTGCCAATTTTGTGCCCTCTGGATTTCAGACTGCCCTGGAGGTCTGTTCTCGAATGACTCCTTCCCTTTGCCTTTCAATCACAAATGTTTTTGGAGAGTAGGAGGCTTTTTTTTTTTTTGCCAGTGAGCTGTTGAAATTAAAGTTGACAGGAGGTTATGGCAGTGTGTTAGCGCAGCAGACAAGAGGAATAACCTACTTATGGTGATGACGTGCCCTTTACTCTGGCGGTGGTGCGCGGTTGCCTTATACTTGACACCAGCGTGGTAACGGGTCCTCTGTGTGTGATCTTTAAATTTTTACATTTCTGCAATTTTAATACTTTAGTTTTTTTGCCGCAGGCCAAACCAGTCTTGTGTCAAAGGTGCAAACACGAGCTGCAAAACGCTCCTGTTGGTTTTATCGCCATGTGTAGGCTGGCCAGGACTCAAACAACTTTTTAAAAAGGAACGACTGATGTTAACACGGGAGAGAGGAGGTGTTTGTGTTTCTCAGAGACTGAAAGGCTTTTTGTTTGGTCCCAGTGGCTTTGAACATTTAATGAGAAACATTTCTCCACAAAAATTAAAAGCTCGCCGTTTATAATCCTTTCGAGACCAGGACAATGACAAGAATTATTAGTATTCATAAAAGATTGAATATGTTGACGGAGTGTGTGTGTGTGTGTGTCTGTGTGTATTAATCAAGCAGAGTAACCCAAGAAACAGGGACTCTCTATTTAGCTCCTTTAAAAAGTCAGCTACTGTGTTAGCACGGTGTTCTATATTAACAGGGAAATGCGTTTTGGGATTTCATTTCACACATTTATGGGGCGTCTGTTTCGATTTGCTCTTGACCTGAAAAGTGTCTGCGTTGTCATGTGAATCATGCGAACCTGGAGATACTATGTCGCGTACACGCCGTTCATGTTCGACGGAAAGTCGTGCAACAGTTCCCTCACCAACCTTTCGATACCGGTTGAGACACGTGCTGTGGTGTTACATAATCACCACTAATATCATCGTGGCTATTTCGGGCCTCATCACATCCCTATCATTACAATAAGTGGTCTATTTTTAGGAGCGCATTGAAAGGCGCAGCCAGCACAAATAGCTCCTTGCTCTGAGTCAGTAATGATACCGTATTTGTGGAAGCCCGCATTTAGAAGTAAATCACCTCACCATGTGATTCTCATGCCGTGTGAGCGGAATGACACAAAAAGCTTTATTTAGGGAGAGAGCCACATATAGACATTGTAAATAAATATCTGCTGATTGCACCGTGGCCAAGAATAGCTTGGGTTAGTGACAGCAGCTTCTCATTAATGCTGACGGTAGTGAGGTAGTGAAGGTAGTGAGCTCTGATTGCTGGTGAACGCATCTCAGCCACTTCCAATCACCGTGGCTTTGTTTGGAATAATGTGCCGCCCTGTGGCTCATAGTCCGACGGCAGGTTGACTCTTGGGAGAAAGAGAAAGACATACGGAGCATAAATACTCAAGATTTTTTTTTTGTCTTTCCACTGCTTGACATTTTGATAGTGGCAGTTTGAACAACTATAAAAATACGTGTCCGTATTCATCAAGCGTTCTTATTCTGGTACAAAGGCAATTGTCTTATATCTTAGAAAATGCCATTCTTCATCAGAACTCTGGAGATAATAATAGACCCACACTTAGTTCTATCTCATCTAACTGACACACAGATACACTGGCATGCAGCAGAGGGTGGACCACACTGCACCAAATCACACACACTTCCCCAAATGTGTCTGATATGTTTATCAGGCTCTGCAAATGATTCCCTGGGAACAATGTATAACAAACTAACCTCATCGCATTCTTCCACATGGATGTGAACATGCAAGACAAACGCAGAGCAACATTTGTTGACGCTAGATTTGAATTTGAACTTCACTGAGCAGGGAAATACAAATAGACAATTTAAGGGGGAGAGTGGAGGATTAAGTAGACCAATTAAATTGCACATGTGCATGTAGAATATTTATAGCTTACGCTGATCTTTGTTCCTCAATGATTTATACCCCCCCTTGTGCATATGAATTGGGGCAACAGGCTCCTCGCCCATTAGACGGATCAGGCTGGAACTAGCTTACCCAGGGAAAGCTACAGGGCACATACACTGAGCATAGCTGTGTAACTGTGTGTAACATAGTGTGTAGACTGTAACACAAAGGCCAGATATGAGGTGCAGGGATGTTTTGTGCCAGTGTTCTCTATCCTCTTAAGAGCTTTATTTAGAACCATGAGCTTCACACCTCGTCCCCTCTTCATTACTCTCGTGCACCACACGCGGACAGACAGATGTTGAGGATGTCTCCCTGTCCTAGTCTACTGACGCTTTTCATAGAAAAAAGTTGATCCACTGAGGAGGCAAATAACTTTACCAAATCTTTTTAAAAAGTTTACTTTTTTTTCCTTTTTTAATCCTTTCACACATCCACTCCCCTCTCCCAGTGGGGGCTCAGTGTCGCGGCTCCCCGAGAACTCATTATGTAAAATCAATTCCCTTCAACACGTATCCCATGCCAAGCTCCCAGCGCGTCAGCTTCCTGCGAATGTGGGCATCAGCCGTCAAACCGATGGATTCAGCGCTTTGTGTGACAAGTGCACACGTGCATATGCCGGCACGTACTGCACACCATCTGCAATGCTGCTTTACATGCTGGATTTACTCAAGATATTTGGGTACATCAAGAGTTGTGCATAATTAAAGCAGAAACTCTTAGTTGGAGTGTGATCACCAGTGAGTTCTAATTCAGCTCTTTTGGCTGAAGGAAACAAACTAAACTCCCCACTAAAGCTTTTAGCCCGACACAATGTGATGAGTGGAATTCTATAGGGAGATTTGGAGGAGAGGGAAAATTTCAGCTGAGAATAAGACGTTCCCCGGCTATGCTCCTCCAATTCATTAATTGGGACTGTAAAACAAACTGCAGTATTTGACTCAGATATGCATTTTTGATTTCCTGCCTCAGGGGCAGTCTGATCTTCTCTCAGGAAGGTTCCCACAGTAACTTTGACCTGTTTACTATGATCAAGTTGGTGAAGATGTGTATTTTTTTATGTCCTCCATTTGCTATAGCTCTCCTTTCTGCTGGCGGCACCCCCCCCCTGCTGTTGAGGCTGTGGCATGAGCCTATGTGGCAGGAAGGCGCTGACGTTGGTGAGCAGCGTGTTCGCTGTTTGCGCCCTGGGCCTGCTGGGGATCGCCGTGAGCACCGACTACTGGCTGTACCTGGAGGAGGGCGTCATTCTCCCCCTTAACCAGAGCACCGAGATACGCATGTCCCTGCACTCTGGTCTCTGGAGGGTTTGCTTCCTGGCTGGTGAGTAAACACATAAGAGTTTTGCCTTTTCGTCAGTATTTCATTTCCATCCAGACACGTTGAGATGGGTTGAGGCTAATTTCTTTGGCTTTAATGGTGAATAGTCAAGTCCAAGTCAACTGTATTGCCGGGCTGCCAGCTTTTCAGAAAACCTTGGAGCAAAATTTGGTAACTATGACTATGTGTGATAGTTGGCAACTTTGGGGTAGCACCGAATGCGCACGCGCCACCACGTCTGCAATGTCCCACATTCAATATAAAAATCAGGGACAGCATCAACTGGCGACAGGTCACCCAAGAAGGGGACTATCCGCGAAAAGGGTGAGAAATCCGCCAGTGGCTCTTGGACAACTCTCTTGCTGCTCAGGCTGATGCAACCGATGGTCACCGATAGTTTAGGTATCGCAGGCGCGAGCGGTTTCAGACGTTTCAGACGATGGATGATGTTCACATCATATGCTTTGCACAAGCTCAGCCTATGGATGTACTGGCCCAACCTGAGACCCGTCCGCATTGTACCCCTCACTGTTTCTACAGGCATCGCTTATCGATCACGATCTCTGGCTCAACAGACTGATCACTCCAAATTGGAGGTGGGACGCGAGAGCTTTGCTGTATTGTAAATTCTACTATGTTCACGACAGACGGGACTGATCCTTGTTTCACAGCTTGTTTGGATAATTGCAGACGACCTTACATTCGCTGGCTGATGTTTCCCCCATTTCGTCTGACCTGCACACTTTTTGCACTTCACTACCACTGTAGAGTTTATATTTCCAGAGTGCACTGGAAAAAGAAACCCATTTACCTGTCAAAAACGGTTTCTCCCTAGCTGCAACAACACAGAGGCCTGCTCTGAGGCCTCGAGAGACTGTTCAGTTTTATTCTTCTCTCAGATTCCATATCTCTCCAGTTGTGTCCCAAAATAAACCAGGTATCCGCTTCTGAAGTGTTTTATGTGTCATTTTTGAAGCAAAAAAAAAAAGTCTACTCTCATTTGAGATAGTTTGTAACCTGAAAAACCCGGAAAAGGATCTGTGACATTAGCCCACTTACTGCTCAATCGTTCCATTAACCCCTGTGACGCATCCTGGCCCACTCGGTCCCCACTCAGGGTTAATCGTTATAATTGTGATTAGGTAACACATGCTATAAATGGACGAATTGTCCAGTGTGTGTTTTTAGGGGCGATCGAGTGGCCTTATTGCCCATTTAACTGTGTTTGACCCAGAAACAATTACTGCCCACTAGTAGCACAGTGTATTTTTGAGCCAGATGGTGCGAACAAGGTTGTGTGTTGTTGTAACTGGTATTGACGGAGGTTTGTTGTAGAGTAGAGTTCATGGGGATCTCTGCCTGCACATACAGTACGATCTGCGGTTGTGTCATTGCTGTAAATCAATATGTTCAGTAGAGTACTGCAAACCATGTTACAGGACTGTGAGAGTAGGGATGGTTCGTTTAAATAGAATATACATTTTGTGTTGGACACCCTCATTAAACACACATGTACAACTTGAAAGATTTCTTTTTCAAGAGAGACCTTGCCATGAATGGCAGCACATCTTCAAAATCAGATAGAGATAAAAAAACAAACTATGCCAGTCAAATTAAACATTTGCACTCATGATGCCTGATACAACAGGAGTTATTGTGGATTTAAATGCCTTTAGAGAGACCAGTTTGAGCTCTGACTGGAAATTGTTCCGTGTATTTGGAGCAGAAAACCTTAATGCTTTCTTCCCCATTTCAGTTCTAACTCTAGGAACAGTTAAGTGTGGAAGGATCATAGAACAGAGACTGTAGGCTTTATTATCATTCACTATTAAAAGAGATAATAAATAAAAATGGTTCCTCAAAAAAAAAAAAAAAAAAGACATAGAAGAGTTTGAAAAAAAAAAAAAAAAAAAAAAAAAAAAAAAGACATAGAAGAGTCTGAGCACTCATTAGTGTCCAGGGTTATGAAGAGAGCAACCAAAGTGTAAGAGCTAGGCTGGAAGCAGGTTCACTTTATACAATAAGTGAATTCAGGTCAAACAGCTCAAACCAAGGAGCAGACGCACAAAGAAACACGAGACATCAGCGTTCATGGAAGCAAGGCAGAAGACACAATGACAGAAACTCAACAGGCACCGTGACCCAAGACACATCAAACTGAGGCAGGGCTGAAGACTTGACTTAAATACAAACTGAACTGATGACAAACAAGGAACAGGTGGGACAGGACACCCAGGTGAGACTAATCAAGGCAGGAAGTAAATTGAACAGACACACGACAGACAGACTTTCAAAATAAAATAGAATGGGACACAACTCTACAGAGAGAGGAACAGAGTGAGACACAGAATGAAAAAAAAAGATGAATTGTAAGAATTGTTGCAAGAATAGTCCACAAAAAGCAAAAACTGTTTATCCAAGAGTTAAAATTAGTGGTCATCAGACAAGTGTATTTGTTGTCTATCATTGTGTTTTTTAAGGCTGCAGAGGATGAGACAAAGGCAAATCGCTCCTTGCATGAGCAAAGCCTGTTATATCTCATGCATATGTTCTTCCAGCATATTTTACATTCTTCTGTATCACGGTTCCTTGTTACAGTGGGAGACTCAACAGCTGCATCAGATTCATTACATTTTCTGGTCAAACACACTTTTTCTGTCATTTTTCCCAGGGGAGGAGAAGGGTCGATGTTTTACCATCGAGTATGTGATGCCCACCAATGTCCAGATGACGTCTGAGTCCACTGTCAGTGTTCTCAGTAAGTAAAAGTACTTTAGAAAACTACAATGGCACTCAGCAGAGGGCAAACCTCAGACGGGGGGGGGGTCAAGCTGCTCCAAGTTTCATGTGCTCGATTTCTCATTGTCAAGATCCATTGATTTCTCTCTGAGAAATAACAATACTGGATCCTCCCGCCCTGATCCTCTCTTTCTTCCTTTTCTTTCCATTTCAGAGATGATCCGTTCTTCCACGCCTTTCCCTCTGGTCAGCCTCTTCTTCATGTTCATTGGTTTTGTGCTCAGCAACATCGGCCACATCCGACCACATCGCACCATCTTGGCCTTTGTTTCTGGAATCTTCTTTATCCTGTCAGGTAATTGTCCTGGTTTGGATTCAACACACCAACATTAATAAAAACATTAGACGTAAAAGGGTGAAATAACTAAAGGGTTGGTGTTTTTGGCATTGATGGCATGTCGCAGAGTTAAAGTTATTAAAGTTATCCTTAAATAAAAATCTGTTAGAACTAAAGCACAGGTTAATTTTTGGTAACAAAAGTGATGCCTTTCATCTATACTGGTATATTTCCTTTGTTCAGGTCTGTCTCTGGTTGTTGGACTGGTCTTGTACATCTCTAACATTAACGACGAGATGTTGAACAGGACCAAATCCAACGAGGCCTACTTCAGCTACAAGTACGGCTGGTCGTTCGCCTTTGCTGCCATCTCCTTCCTGCTCACTGAGGTAACTTCACCACAGCTTTTATCACTAGGTCTCCTTAAAAGAAAATGACTGACAAGAAAATTAAAAAAAAAAAAAAGGATCTGCACACATATAGCAAACATGAACTCATTTAACTCAGCCATGGTTCAAGTGTTCTATCATCATTAATAAACAAATACCTCATCTGCACACACGTATGAAATAATTAATTGCACTTTAATATTTAATGCGCTGCTTCACAAGTAGGTTATACTTAGAGACCAAAGGTCGTCTGCTGCCTCAAAACAGGAACATGAGTTGTAACATCATGATACCCTCGTGACCATTGTGAGCCTTGTGTCCATGTGCCCTCCAGGCAGCCGGGGTCATGTCGGTGTATCTGTTCATGAAGCGCTACACAGCAGAGGAGATGTACCGGCCCCATCAGGGCTTCTACCGGCCCCGACTCAGCAACTGCTCCGATTACTCCGGCCAGTTCCTCCACCCGGATGCCTGGGCGGGTCGGGGCCGCAGCGCCTCCTCCATCTCCTCCGAGGCCTCCCTCCAGATGAACTCCTCTAACTATCCTGCCCTCCTCAAGTGTCCGGAGTACGAACAGATGTCCTCCTCGCCATGCTGAGGCCGTGGTGTCAGCACCTTTGCTGTCAATTTGACCAGCCTGGATTTTGTCCTATGATTTGATATTATCCAGCTTGAATCACGAGTCCCTTCTGCAAGTGTCCTGACTATGACCTGATTCTCTCTCTACCCTCACCACTGCTGATTTCTTTTGGTCACACCTTTTAGTTCTGGGGGGTGTTAAAGTTAAGTGGAAGGTTTGTCAGTTCAGTTTTATTCTACGTACAAGAACTGGCTGAGGAAGGAAAGAGTTTGACAAGATTGTACTTTTATCTGCTTTTTCCGCTGTTACTTGAGGAACTGACCAAGGTTGGGTGGCATCATCTGAGAGGAGTAACCTGTGTAGCCTCGACCTGCAGTGAGCAGTTTGACTGTTACACGCTTTGCTCCTGCAGACATGGGGAGCCGAGATTAAAGTGCATCATAGTGGTTTGTGTCAGCCAGGAAGCAGGAACGTATCTCTGGAGTAAAGGAGGGTTTTTTTTTCATGAGCTTAAGATGAAGCGGTGAAAAGGTCCTTGTGTCACACGTGCACCAGCAGGTTTATCTCATGTCCTCAGTCTCCACTATTTAAGAGCAGCTCTTTGTCGTCAGTCCAAAGTTTCAGCCAGACACCAGAGCTCAGCTGTTTTCCATGTGTCAGTGCAGATGAATGTGAGTTTCCGCCGTTTCATTAGGATCCGTTTCATCGAATCCAACACAGACTGACTGAGTACCATGATGGGAGAGCTGGGCGTGTAACAGATGGTGTTTGAGCGTTCCACGTGAACCCCGCCTCTTTCTGAACTTTCAACCATGTACATATACCA
This sequence comes from Pseudorhombus dupliciocellatus, assembly GCA_016785235.1. Lineage (NCBI taxonomy): Eukaryota > Metazoa > Chordata > Actinopteri > Pleuronectiformes > Paralichthyidae > Pseudorhombus > Pseudorhombus dupliciocellatus. Next base: position 832,389 of record JAFBJW010000152.1, on the reverse strand, counting down.
ACGTGCATATGATATATATTCTGTTTAACTGCCTAAATCTGAATGGCGTCATTCATGTTATTGTTGTATAGTTTGTAAAGTAAATGGAACAGACACAGCAGATTGGATTTGCTCCCAATGCGTCTATGTTTTTGATAGCTAACAATAGATTTTGACAGTGATCATCTCAGTGATTAAATACATAGAAAACTAAATCTGAGTGAGAAAGGGCCCACAGGGTTGATACTGCTTCGTTGCTTTCTCCGTTTGAAAATGAAATAGAAAGGCCACAGAGAGTGTGGTGGTATTATGAATGAGTCAGGAGCTGTGGGGGGTTATTTTGAATGTAAAGGAAACAAGCTTAATGAGAATGAAATACCTCTCCTGTAGAAATATACCGAGACAAAATAAAGTCCAATATTTTTCTAGCTCTCCCCCCATAATGCCAGAATATTGATACAAGGTAGAAGTTGTATCCAGGTTGAGTGGGGAGGTATTGAATATACACATTTCATGCAGCATTTAAGTGTGAGTATTACAGAGAAACATTTTGTCTTGTTCAGTATCTTATGTGCATTTGCTTTATTATTGACATGATAAATAGAGTCAGCATTTACTGTTGCATGGTGGGATTCCACATGTTAAAGGCGCATGCTCATTCATCACAGGGTCGTGGTTTTCCACCTGCAGAACGCGTGAGAACACACGGTATATTCAAAAACGAACTCATAAACACTGAACCTTTACACTGTTCCGATGCAGTGTAAAATTTATTTTAAACAATGTAAATGTAAAGTTGACATAGACACTTGTTTTGTACAGATGGCAGCATGTGTAACATATGTTGGTTCTGTTGTTGGTCTGAAGTAAATGTGGCAGCTGCTTCACCTCCTGCTTCACATTGAGAATGTGAGCTTTTTGCATAATTACATATATTTAAGTATTCAGATGGTGTCATGAGATGTCAATACCTGTGTATTTTTACAATCAGAGTTGTTTTCATGATGTTCGATGTGTAATGGAATATGTAAACTCAAAGAAATAAAGTCTAACGGGATTTGATAAATAAAAGAATGTGTTTGTTGTGCTCACATCTCTGAAAGGCCTGTATTATATACACTATCAGTACAAATACAGATAAATATATGTATATACATATTCGATATCCATTGTGGTCAGATTACTCAACACTATGTAGTATCCTGAACGAGGAAAACACATTTCGATTTCACTGTTATGCCACTCAGTTCCATTTGTTGGTTTAGTTTCCTTCACCTTTGAGTCACTGTGTCTGCTCCAGTCATCCCACCTGGTCAAGGCTGGGGGTAGTCTACACTCTCTTTGTATGAGCTCTATTTGTTGCCAATACCCATCATAAGCAAATGGTCTGATCAGGTGACGTGTCTCCCATTCATCTCTGTGTTAGTCATATGTTTTGTTCACAGTATATTTGAGTAGAGCTGTGTTTGAGGTATCTAATTGATTTGTGTTTGGATGAAATAAATCCTGTCTTCTGAATATTGCACACGTGTCTTTCATCTGCTTTGTCCCAGCAATGACTCAAAAAATAATAATACAATTGTGTGTGTGTGTGTGTGTGTGTGTATGTGTGTGTGTGTGTGTGTGTGTGTGTGTAGTTTGACACTATAAAGTGAACTAAGAACACTGAATCATTGATGTGTTCTTATATGTTGCACAATGTCGCCCTCCATTAATACAGAGGAGAAATGCATTTCAGTGAGCTCCTGTATGAAACAAATATTAACTGCCGCATTTCTCTAGAGCTCAGTCACACAATAAAGATAATCTCACACCATAATAATGATTGTTTCTGGAATATCAGGCAATTAACATGAGCACCCACACCACACCCCCATTTGTGAAACACTCTTAAATCAATCTGATTCATTTCTGCTGCTGCAAAACGTTCTCGTCTGAACAAAGTGATTATTTCTGATAGGAGGGAGCCCAGTGCCTTTGGTCAACACTGCCATCTAGTGTCATTGCTTTGAAGACACACATCTTTTATCTCGTCTCAGAATGTGTTTTTTTAGTGACAGAGGTTTCAAATTTTTCTCTGGATTACATTTTGTAGGGTGGTAAGAAACAGAACTGCAGAAAATTTGCTTTATTTAAAAACATTTTTATTTGTTTAATTTTCTAACTTGGGAAATGGAAATACGGGGCTAGGTCAGTCAGCTATTCCTCCTGCAGTGTAACAAGCCCTGTCTGACTTTGCGTTGGCGTCATCCATCTCCAGTCCCCTGAAAAACTCAAGAGAGCTCAGTGGCATCGACTCCTCGCGGGCTGCAGGAACACTGCCACATCTTACCCAGAGGGCATTGTGTTTGTCCTTCTGCTTGGTGCTCACTGGCAGAGAAAGCAATAAGTGAGTAAATAAACAATATTTCTATATGAACAAAAGTGGCTCATCTGCACTTATTCCCCTTCACATCACTGTCATCCATCTTGTTCAACTGATTTAACAGGCTCACTGCTGCAGGGCACTTTAAGACCAGAATTAAATTACAATCAATCGACAGATTGCTTTCTTCCATCATGACCTCTCCATCCAGTGTCATCCCTCCATCTTTACCTTCTACGCCTTTCGTCCTCTTTACTCCACCTGTCTGTCTTGTCTTTTCCCTGGCCACTTACGGAGAAGACATATCCTCTATTGCTGAATAAGTGAATTGTAAACGCAGCCAGTGTTTAATCTCCATTCACTCAGAGGCCTGAAGGACAAACACATGTGGAGCCTGAGGCTGTGAGTGTTTATCAGACTGTCTCATTAATGCTGACAGTCGTGGCTTTTTCATCATTTCCTGCTCCATATCATGACCTTTGTGCCTCTGTGCTTGCTTTATTCAGGGTGATCAAGGAATGGATTTGACTTAATATGATGTGATGGCACTGAGTGCGTGTGTGTGTGTGTGTGTGTGTGTGTGTGTGTAGGGACCGGACTGATTAGCTCTCGACTCACTGACAGCCTGATTTGTTTCAGTCCAGCTGTGAGCCCTCTGCTCTTTCCTCTGAGGCTAGAACGAAATGAGATTTAACAGAGAGAGACACAACGACTTGAGGAAGAGTGGGTTCTGAAGAATGGATATGTGCATCAACACTAGAAAACATCCCTGAGGGGCGATTACTCATGAAATCTGAAGACGGTAGAGAAAGTATCAAGAGAGGAAGCTGGCAAGTTCCTCGCTGTTGTTTTACCTCCCAACCCAGAGCAGAGGTGAGATAGAGAGGAAAACACATCTTCAGTATTTCTGTCAGTAGCCACTTACTTTTTAAAAAACAAATCTAAACTCATCACTAATTCATGAATTTTCAAAATTCCCTTGCTTGGATTTCACCTTGAATTGAACGATACACTTTTTCAAATGATTGCCCAAATCAACTATCAACTGTGAGGCTTTTATTTGAAGATTTCAGATGTTGGCTTCCTGAATTATTCCCAAAAGAATTCTCTTCCAAATCAGCCCTTTTCAAACATCTATGAAACCACCTGCTGCTGCTCGCTGCCACTGACCCAAACACTCAGGAGACTGAGAAGTCACCGGCAGACAGTGGACAGACAGAGCAGTGTCTCACTTCATGTGATCTGGACACAATACACTTTCAGTTCCGAACAAACAGGTGACTTAGTGTCAGAACTGTGAGGAATAATGGCCCAACAAGTTGAGACTTGTTGCAATAAACTGGACTTTCTAAAAAGGTAGCCCTCTGTTTTATGGTAAAACAGGAAAACAGAACGATGTGCTGGTGTAGATGAAAGCTTGTCGCAGCAGAGAGCCTCTGGCAGCCTGAGGGCTGAGTCTGTTTTTCTGTCTTCTGCCCAATCTCTTATGCTCTTTATCGCTCGCTCTCTGCTGCGGGCACTGTCTCCTCTCGCAGCTTCTCACTGGAGCTCCTGCATCTTTACTTCATCTCTTTGTAAAGGAAAACCAAACCATTGTTTTTTTATGCCATGGGCAATAATGAGCGTGAACAGCACAATGATCCTCCATCAAGTTTCGGGCGAGCGTTTTCCAATTCTTATGTTCGCATTTGAGGAGAAGGAAAAAAAGACGATGGAGCCAGTGTTGCAGCCATCATCAGAGCTGAGCAGTGATGTCACCCTGCACAGAGACTCTTCATCCCACTCCACCAAAAAGAATGTGATGTTTTTGTCAGGGCTTCTCAGAACACTCAAGTTGTTCCCTATGGAATTCTGGTGAGTGGAGGGAAGAAAACACGGCTTTGACAAAATGGTAAAACAAGGATCATTTTACATTTTAAACTTCTGTATGGAGATAAACTCGGAAGGAGCTTTGGAACCACATTTAAATTCACTGTATCTGGAATTTTCTCTGGAGCTGCGTAAAATCACACACATTAATATCAGCATCAAGATCCATTCAACACAAAGTCCCACATCCACCTTTTTTTTTGAGGTGTTCATGAATTAGCATCAGCACAATGGCTCATATAAATGAGTGTCTGTGGGAGCGGTTTCATCTGCAGTCCCGGGCAGGTTGACTTCAAACATGTAGCCATAGACAATCCGTAAAAACACACAAGCACAAAGCAGAGCCAGTTAATGCATGAATGGACACAGGCTGAAATATTTAATATCAGTGTTGTATGTCCAGAGATTAAAGGGCACATCACAGAGCTTGTGCTCTGGTTGTGCCCCTACAAGCCTGAAATCTATTTTGAGATCAAGTTAAACTTCTCCCACATTTCCCAACTGGTGTATATCTTCTTTGAACATGTCATCTTTCCTCAGTCAGTCTTTCATCTTTATCACTCTTCCCTTCTCATTATCTCCCTAAAGATCCAAAAGCAGCCCAACCTTGCGCTCTCGTCAAAATCAGCTTGAATTTCAAATCGAAATAGCCCCAGCCCGTCACTGTGCTGTGCACCAGTATTTAGCTCCTGCACTGGAGAGGCCAGACTGTGGCAAATACTCAAAACAAGTGCAAAAAACCCCAACATACTATCAACAGTTCAGAGAGGTCGTGGGGAAGATGCCAAAATCTGCATGGAAGAAGAAAACACCATGAGAAGGGAGGAAGCTGGCAGAAGAGACGGAAATTACCAGCGCGAGCGGCCAGAGCGGGGACAATAGAGGGGCTGGAGGGAGGAGAGAGGAAGACTCTGAAAACAAGCTGATGGAGAATGGAGGTCATTATCGGTGGCCCCTGTGTTGCCACAGTGGGAAGGCCGTCTGAAAAAGCCGCGTGACAATCGCACTGAGAGTTAGCAGCAATCACAGAGCCGTCGATGCACTTGAAAGCCAAGCCACAGGCTTTGGAAGAGGAGGATGACTCTGAGAGGAAGAGGAACAGCTTCACCATGTAGTGCGTTTGATCTGCTCTGTAAAGAAGGGTTTAATTTTGCTTTGTGTTTTTTTTTTGTTTGCATCTACTGAGCCACTGCCAAGGCAGTGGTAAATACATATTTCTGTTTAGTAATGATTTCCACACAGTGAGCTTCTCAGCCCACATGCCCCAGTTATCAGTGGATGAAGGTGTTCACTATTTGTTCAGCAGGTTCTTTGCTCCTCATGCAAGCCAGACATTCAAAGGATGGGAAATCATTTGTCAATCTGCCTCCAATTGTTTTTCTATCACAACTTCTAATTTGAAGAAACTACATCATGGAGTTCTCCTCTCCTCCTGAGACCTGGGTTTACCTTTAGAGCTGTGGCAGCAGTGGGCCTGCAGCTGTTTGCGTGGACGAGTCAGTGATGCAAGAACTCGCTCAAGGAGAAGATCATTATTTCTTTAAGTTGGGTTTTTACTATAGTTGTTTTCATATATTTTTTATTAAATATGGCATGAATTATTCAGAGTGCCTTCCAAGCTCAACAGCAAACCACTATGGATCTGCGGGTGGTGTAAAAGCTTTCTGTGTACTTATTCCGCCTAAATATTCTCCCAAAGTAATTGTTTTGTCTGTTGATGAAACCTAAAGCATCTCTGTTCCGCTCACCCACTGAGACGGCTCCACTCTCGCCACCATGTTGAGACGACAGAGGTCCAGCAGACGTATTCCACACACACACAAACACACACAACCTTCATAAAACGTTGCCCTCAAAAGGATGGGCCAGTATAAAACTGCATGTTGCCTCAGTCTCTGTGCCAGTGAGAAAAACAAGAAGAAGAAAAAAAGAAGCAGAAACAACATGCAGAGGTCTTAAAGTGACAGGAAACGCAGATTATGGGATTTAGGGAGCATCTGAATCTGACTTTGTGGTTACTATCCCACCTCTTTAAGGAGCTGGTTCATCTTGCAAGCAACTTCAAAGCGGTTTCAGATGTTTTAAGATATATTTCATCAGTGGTGACACTTTCAATGGCTTCAAAGTTCAACCACAAATCAAATCTTTCTTATCTTGATTTTGAAGTATTTCAAAAACTGTTGGAATCCCAGGCTTGGCATGTGGGATTTGTGTGTGTGGGGGTGTATTCTGTCGTCCCTATGTGCAAGTGTTATATATGGCTGTGTGGTTGATGAGCTGCTTGATTGCTTTCAATGAGAGGATAAAACTGCAGATGCATTTTCCTTCCTCACAGAAGACGTTGGACTCGCTTCTCTCTAACATCAGGGTCTGTGGCGGTCTCTGATGTGACCCTCCTCCTCTAACTCTTCCCATTGGCTCGGCTGCAGCTACAGAAGGTGTGGTCTGGATGAACGCATCATCCATAGACTGGCACACTGCAAAGGAAGTGTTGCAAGACCACGAAACGTGTCGGTCTGGTGGCTTTCCAGCGTATCGCAAAGGTTGCTCTTGTTTCAGGAATGCATATCCAGACTTCAGCCACCTGTGGCTGGATCAAACGGGAAAAAGTGCGCTTGCGTCACGATCTGCGACTTTGACTCAACTCCAGCAGAAGTTCAGGAGGGAGAGGAGCGCTAAAGCAGCGGTTGCGCACCGAGACTTGGCTCGACGACGAGGAGGAGGAGGAGGAGGAGGAGGACTCTCCCCGAGGGATGCGAGCGCTCCTTCTTCTGGCCGTATCCACTGGCACCGTGCGCGTAAGCAGCCTGCGGAGGACCCGCACATTATGAGACGCCATGGCATGCTGTGAGCGAGGGGTTCAGACTCTGGTTGCCATCGTGGGGGCCTTCGCCGCGTTCAGCCTCATGACCATCGCCATCGGCACCGACTACTGGCTCTACTCCCGCGCGTACATCTGCAACGCCACCAATGTCACCACGGACGAGACCCAGATGCAGACAAAGAAAGTGAAAGGCGACCTGACGCACTCCGGGCTGTGGAGGATCTGCTGCATCGAAGGTGAGAGTCAGTCCGATAAGTTGGCCAGTCACTTGTTTGTCTCTCCCTCTGGCTGTTTGCAAAGCGGGAGCGGCGACGTATGATCACGTCTTCAAAGCGTATTCCAAGTGAAAATGACGTGAACGAGCCGTGAATGTTCGGGATCTGGTGTTGTCACACCAACACATCAAGAATAGAGGCCACCCACATGGTTCAACACCATCATGGACCTGTTGCTTCGTGCAAGACGCGTCATTTAGAGTTGAATGTAGCGTGGAGGTGGGGAAAGGAGGAAGAGGAGGGGAACGGTTGCTTGTTGCGCACAAAGGCGGTTCTGTGTGTGCGTAAAGACGCGACTCTATCGCTGTTCCGTAAATTATTTGGTTTGTCTGAGAAAAAAAGTTCACTCAGCTGTCGTGGTTTTAAAGTTATAATAATAATAATAAGCATCCATACTAATTCTTACATGCAATATAGCTTAAATTGCTTTCCGGCTTTTCTTGCGCGTCCATGTTCCACAAACACGCCTGCAGAGACGTGAACGTGGCTCCCATTGTCCGGGGGGGGACAGCTCGTCGTTGTTTGGACAGCAACAGTTAGGCACGACTCATTCATCGCAGTCGATGATGACACCAAATCTGTTGAGTCGTGAAAGTTGAGTCGCTCGTCACGTGGCGCTGTTCACTTCGACTGGTGCTGAAATCTCCAAAGCCTCAGTCAATCTGATCTTTAACCTGCTCACCATCCACAGGCTAAATACGTCTCTGCCAGACAGCTTCCCCAGAGAGCCATCCATAACAAGCTGGAGGCTCGAACAGGACGACTGAGGGTTTCTGCATTTCACTCATAAATTGTTTAGTTTATCCAGTTTGGTCCACTGTAAAAAAAAAACAAAAAAAAAAAAACATGGCATGCTCCAGAGAGGCCGCCTTCCTGATGGTAAGTATTGATATATAAAGGGCTCATATTAAGGCAAAGAAACAACAATTTGCATGATTAGATGATTGCACACTAGTAAAAAGATCAACAGGATTATTTTAGGAAGGTAACTTGTGTCTCCCATATTTCCAGGTGTCCTGAAGGCAGCATCTGTCAGACAGTGGTGTGGATAGATGAGGGAGGGGGTCCCGTGCAAAGAGGCAACACTTGATCTATCACAGATGTTTGGATGCAGTCAATATAAAAGTGACACTTGCACTGGAACTTCAGAGTTAAAGATCGCTATTCCTGGATTTTCATGTTACGTTAATCAAAAGGCAAGTTCCCTGTCTCATTCTAAACCCTTGAGAGAGTCCTCAGCAGGAGTGAGACAGAGTGTTAGCTGTTCTTAATCTGCAGTCATTTCTCTCTGCCTCCACACGTATAGTCACATACAGAGGTGAAACTGAAGGCACTTTCTCATGGTCTTACATGCACGTCACATATATGCCTGTGACATTGACACACACCTGCAGTTAAGGTCGATCCGAGTGTTCTTTGTTGGTGCCGTATGCACAACTGATCCTTCCAGAGTCAAAGGACCAGTGTCTGGAATTTTCCTTAACCAAAAAGAGGGCCACAATTTACAAAGGGTGCCAACCGTATGTCTTAAATTCATGCACAATTCCTGATTCGGTAAGGTGCATGTTTCTTGTTAACTGTCATAGCTTTGAGGAAATCCACACATCAAAACACATTCAAGCAAGTGTACTTCAAAAAAGCTTCATAAATTTAGATTCTTAACGAATCATCTTCAGTTGCAGCCTCTTTTCAAAGGTGAAGAAGTAGCATCATTTTTATGGCCCCTTGCAGCCTTGCATCTGTCTGTGGTTGATTTGAAAGAAGTTACTTAGTTGTGGTTTTCATTCTTGCCCTGAAGTCCGAACTTTTTTCAGAAAGACGTGGAAGAGGGACTCTAATGAGTTGTATTAGGTCAAATGAGAGGTATAAAGTATGGTGGAGCCGCAGGAGTCTGAGGCTAACCTCGTAGAGGAAATTACGCTGGTCGGTGTACATCTGTATGAGTGTCGTATCTTGCCGAACACTCGGGAGGCTGACTGAAGGTGAGCGCTGGTGGCAAAGGAGCTTTCCAAAGGAAACAAATTGAAGTGTTGTTCTTCAGCCCATCATGCTGAAATAAAACTACTTGATAAAGCCCCATCACACCAAGGGTTACCTGATTATAGAAGCTTTTGTATCATGAAGACCGGTTTCTGCCTCTGTGGCTTCTTCTCTTGTGTGTGTGTGTGTCAGTGTGTTTATGCTTACTGAATGCATTAGTGAGATGTCAAAGGCGTCCTCTGAGAAGCTGCGCTAGAAATGCGATTCTAGGTTGCCGGGGGGGAGGTTACCATGGTGAAGCTATGCTGAGTAATAAAAGATGGGCTCCGAGCTCTCAGACAGATGGGCTCTGGGGAGATACCTCCCATACTGAGCTCACTCTCTTTCCCTCTCATATTTTCACACCGTCTTTCCTCAGGTTATTAACTCCCTGGGCTTCCACATAGTATTTATTGATATAATAACTTTTCTTTGACGTCGCTTTACTTTTTGTTTGATCATAACAAAGCTATTTTGATCTGATTTCTTCAAGACTAGCTGAAGACGGAACAATCATGGGAAAATTCGTTTACAAAGAAGCCATGATGTCAGAAATATAAAATCCATGCACAGAGTATTGCATGCATTGCACACTGCTGCTATCTATATCGATCCAAAAGGGGGCTAGGCACATAAAATATTTAACAGTAGCTGAGAAAGGGCTGAAGAGGGATAGAATTAACAACACGAGATAGGACAGAAGTGTGTAATTGAGACATGATAATGGTGAGGGTGTGTTGAGGCTGAAAGTTGAAAGAGACTGAAGGAATGAGTTTGAGAGTCTGGACGCCTAAATATGTTTTTATGTCTCTTTTCATTCTCCCCCAGCACTCTCAGACACACACCATAAAGAAAAACTGCAGACAAATGCCATTTCCTCATTTTCAAAGAAAAGGGGTTCTGGGTAAACACCACTACCATTTGCTCCCACTATCTCACAATGAAATGCCATATTAGCAGTCTGAGTCTGTGCGGAAGCTGTCGGTCTCCTGCTGATGTCTCAGCCTTCAATCTCTACTCTTCACCATGTATTAATGGCATCAATTACGTATTTAAAACTTAGAGTTACCACCTCAACAAACATCAGTGGATACAAGCCACTTACCATGCCAGACACCGTCTTTGAGAAACCTTCATTTGACTGTATCCCATTCACCAACACAGCGGAGGCCACTCACGCATTTTGGAGGAAGTCACATTGCCCATCTTTATACACAGTCAATAGAACACTGACAAAATGATATCCATGTTCAGGTTTGCCTGAATACATCATGTTTATCCTTGTAGCCCAAGAGCAATATGTTTCTTACATCATAACACATTCGTGCTCCAAATGTTGTACAGCAGCTACAGACAAGTGGTCAGCGGAGGCTTTGGTAATGACAAGGCAAAGCAATTGGTTTAAATGAAATAACCAGTTTCTCCAAAATCTACCTCAAGAACTCGCTGAAGAAAAATTCTCACCGAACAACCAAATTATATTTAGAGATTATGCTTTTACAATTTAGAAAATATTGTGCCCAATATAACTGAGAACCCACTCTATGATACGTACAGTTCATGTGTCAGTGTTAGGGGAATTCATGTTATTCATAGATTACCCTCCTGTCAGGTGACACATCTGTTCTTTTGTGTCTGGCATCATCTCAACACCACTAACAACAACAACAAAGGCAACAAGAAGCTGCCGAGAATAACAAGCATCAGACTTTTTTAATCAAAGTCTAATCTTCGAATATTCATAATGCCCCAATGTTTTATTCTCTTAAAAGTGGAGGGAAGAGTTTCTCTGCGTAGACACTGCGTCTTTGAATAAAAGGTGCCCGAGGGCTGGAGAACTTCAGAAACCCAGATCCACACATGCAGCTTGTCCTGAAATTGTTTCTGACATGGTTCGAGGGGAATACAGTCGAGTTCTGGACATCTATGGATATTCTCCACCAATAAAGGGAGACTCTTTTCCATGTCTTATTTATGCAAGGACCATGTAAGCTGTGTGTTGATTCAGCGGATTGTCAACATAGTAGAAACATAGTATTTTCCTTTAAATGCTGTCATTGTTTTTCAGTTGCATTAACTCTTGTGCTTCTGGCTTCCCCCGCAGGTATCAATAAAGGAAGCTGTTTCCGGATCAATCACTTCCCAGAGGATAACGACTATGACACAGACAGCTCCGAGTACATCTTACGTAAGTGATTGCAACATCTTATCTTCAAATGCTTCAATCCTTAATCTGCTCGCTTCTCTTTTCTTCTTTTCTTTTTTGGGAGTGGTGATGAAGTTAACACTGGGGTACTTAATGTGTCATGACATCTCCATCCCTCCCCCTTAAAAGCCTGATGTCATGACAGTAATTAGAGTTAGGAAATGATGAAGGGTGTTGTGGGCTGATGAGTAATATGTCTCGTCCCTACATTAGAAGGAGAGCACTGCTCACATCCGACCAAGGTCATTTAACAAAGGTGTCGGTGAGAGAGGTCACTCTGAGTGCAGGCACGAAAGATATATAACCTCTGTTGTCGCTACTGTTTCATCCATATTTGATCACATCAGATTAACCTGTAAATCTGAGCAATTGTTGTAATGACCAAGAACCAGGACGCAGTATCTGAGGATTGATCTGTTGATCCTGGCAGTCCGTTCAGCTTCTTCTCTCACTCCCTATATTTCTTTGACAGAGGTACGACACATGTCAGCCACACCTGCCACATATTGTTAAATTCAGGGGCCCGTCGGGCTCCTCAGATATCCCACCGCTTGGCACAGGAGCGGTTTAATGTTTGTAAAGTTGAGTTGACAGTTTGCCTGACATATGAGGGGATTACAGATGATGCTTTGAAGTGCTTCAACTCTTTGATGATGTAAAAATACATGATTCCAATCTTATGTATTTGAATTACCTCATGAGTAATAATTATACTACTAAATATACAAGGTGAATAAATCCAATCCCTCTAATTATGACTATTGTTATTGTGTATTATTATTATTGAGTACTATTTTAGTATTTTTGCTACTATGACTCATACAGTAATATTATATTTGTTTGCACTCTAATTGGCAGTAACAAAGTGAGTTCCAGTTGTCAACTGGACTCAAAGATTACCTGACTTCATTTTATTAGCTCAGGATTTAATTATCTTTGGCATTCATAAATCAAGGACTTTACCCATCATGTGTTTGCACTGACAGTGCGGCCCCACTCTCTTGTCCTCTGTCTCTTGTGAACAGGTATAGTACGTGCCTCAAGCCTTTTCCCCATCCTTAGCAATGCCCTGCTGATGCTGGGTGGCCTCTGTGTCGGCATTGGCCGAATCTACAGCAGCAGGAACAACATCCTGCTCAGTGCTGGCATCCTGTTTGTGGCTGCAGGTATGATGAAACTGAAAGCACAGATGAAAACACACTTGAGACATCCCTTGAAGTTTGGTTAATTTATTTGATTGTTCCGGTTTTAGTGACAGGTATAGCTGAGTGTCAGCAGCATAACAGAGAGCTTCCTGATAATGTTCCAAATATAACAAGAATAAAATTGGGCCAAGGACAGAGCCCTGGGGGACACCATGGTTAACCTTGGTATGCATTAATTTGCACAAATGGGAATTGATCTGAAAATTAGGGTTGAACCAGTTTAGGGTGGTTCCTTTGATGCCAATGGTCTGTTATGATCTCCGCAATAGGTTTTGGGTTTCTGTGTTTGGTAATGTATGGGACATGCATCAAATTTGTCAATTCTTGTGCTTAAACTTCAGGCCTGAGCAATATCATCGGCATCATCGTTTACATCTCCAGCAACGCCGGCGATCCCAGTGACAAGAAAGACGAGGACAAGAAAAACCACTACAACTACGGATGGTCGTTTTACTTCGGCGCTCTCTCCTTCATTGTGGCCGAGTCAGTGGGCGTTCTTGCTATCAATATTTACATCGAGAAAAACAAAGAGACGCGCTTCAGAGCCAGGCACGACTTCATCAAAACCATACCCTCTTCTTCCCCTTACTCCCGCATCCCCAGTTACCGCCACAGACGAAGGCGCTCACGCTCCAGCTCCAGGTCCACTGACCCATCCCGTGAGCCCTCCCCAGTAGGGATGAAGGTCAGTGGAAGTGGAGGACGGTTGGGAATGGGGTTGCCGATGGGGGATATATCTCTGTACACCCTCAGTCGGGACCCCCTGAAGGGTGGAGGTGGGTCTGCTGGACCCTACAGCCCAGAGAGGGACTCTGGCTTTTTACAAGTCCACAACTGCTTCCAAAAGGATCTGAAAGATGGAGTGAACAGGAGGACGACGCCGGTATGAGGTCAGGAGAATATCGCTGCTTGACGGTGCACATTAGATATTGTACAGTTGATGAGAAAGGACAAATCCCACCCTAGGGCTGTTCAGACAGCAGCGATATAAAAAGGTCAGAATTGTTTTCCTTGTGTCCTATGACAGAAAAGTGCCAGTCTGCATTTCATTCAGAAAGCCAATAACAAAAATAACTTTTTTATAAGATACGACTAAGTATCTCTGTTAAGCATTCATTCTAAAATGTGGCGCCCACTGTTTGCTATTTGCTCGTAAACAAAGATTAAAATATTGCACTGGGACTCTCTGAAGTACACTGAAGACTTAATAAAAAGGAAGAACCTTTCAGATGTGATGCTCAGTATTATACAGATTCTGGTTATTGAACTTCAGGTAAAGTTTTTTTTCCTTCTGAAGAACTTGTGCAGTGTTTTTCTTTTGTCCCCACACAGAAGAGACATTTTTACAAAGGTGTTTGCTAAAATGAAATTATACACTTGATTGTTTGTAATCTGAGTATAGATGTATTGTGTTTGTTTGTAACTTAATACAACTGGTGCTAACAAGTACACCTTTGATCGTCTTAAGCCTTCTCAACTGCCATTTGAATACTTCTGTCTCAAGCTTGGTCGTGAGTTGTGTGATAAATCTGTGTGTTATGTGAAAGTGTGCGATCTGCCTCTGGGACACTGCCACACTAAGATTATAACTGTAGATAAATACCACTAAAATGACAGGAAACAAAGTCATGTGAACACATTCCAGTATGCTGTGTGATGTATCAGTATAAACACTATTTGTACAGACTACGTGTGTGTGTGTGTGTGTGTGTGGTTTAGACTCCCTTCACTCAGGGATGTTGAATTATTTTCTGTCAAACTGTTACAGATGAAGAACAGATGTGATCAAACTGTGGGATCGAACATGACTTGTGTTTTTTTCTGCTCAGTCTTCACAGATATTTATAAAACAAACTTTCTTCTCTGCATTTGGTCATCTGTCACTTTTTAAAGGTGAAGTTTGTAAGGTGAAAGGGAACTAATGGCAGAAATTGAATATAAAACAAACTTGGTGTGTTTGCCTCACGAAGTAGAAGTCAAGAGAGTGGTTCCTGTTTCATGTTCTCCTAAAACTTCTCTTCATTAATTTCCATTCCTCTAGTAGCTGGTCGACCTGATTCCAGGCATAAAACCTTCTTTGATAATTCTTAAATATCAATGAGAGGTCTTTTTTCTAATGGAGTAGAGCAAACAGGGCTTGTATTTAAAGTCTTATGTGTTGCCTTTGGTTGCATTGTAGTAGAACTATTGTGATATTTCTTAAATAAGAATCAAAGACCAGTGATCCTACTTAACCCTCCCTATAGTAAACTTCACTGGGCTGGTGGTCTGACATTGAAATACGAGAAGCGGTCTTTTGAGGACACGATGGCTGAGTTTATTTAATGATACAGTGCTGATGGGCTCACACATGGAACCACATGGCAGAGATTCGGCCGACCACAGGGTGTTAAAGGAGATCTGCATCAGCCAGCTTAATGCTTGACTGAACAAACAGGCTTCCAAAAGTTCACCCAGGCCCGAGACAGCTCATTTCCAATAAAAAGTGGGAGCATAGAAGATGTTGTTTATGTGTGGAGGGTTAGCAGAAGTTCAAATTATTCATTCTTCTTAAAGCTCATGCTCATACATCCCATCAGCTCCATGGTTTGTTTCCCAGTGGAGTGTTTTTAGCAGTAGTACTGTAGCTTTATAACATCAGGTTATAAAGCTACAGTTGGTTCGTTGAGAGAACTAGTTATTTAACCACTCAAAACAAAACCAGTATTAAAACAATGTTCTAATGCAGAGGATCAGGTTCACTGCTTTTGAAACAAATTAGAGTCATGTGTAGTGAGAGCAACATCATCCATTTCATCCTCTAATATGAGGGAGTCGCTCTTTCATCAGCTAATATTATGAGAAAAACCAGACGCAATTTCCTCCTAAGAGATCCCATCTCCACAGGCCCCTCTCTCTCTCTCTCTCGTCTCCCAAGTTCTTTTAGAACATTTAAAATGGCTGACATTTCTCCCAGCAGGGGGCTCGGTTCCTTGCTCCCTGTTGATATCGATGCCATGTTGCTCCAGGAACCACAGGCGTCCATTAGGATGACATCTGTCTCTGGGCTAAGACTGGATGGAGCCTACAGCAGTTGCTGTTCAGCCTTTTAAGACTCATGGAATAACATGAGACATACATGATGCAATT